>CM060888.1:2837500-3325000 GCA_030762935.1 Hymenopus coronatus | reverse complement strand
TGGTTCAAATCCCGGCTATGACATTGAACCTTTCAGTTTGACTCTACCTATCCAACTGCTGTCCTACACACGGCTAGAGGCTGGGAGATCCGTGGTTCAAATCCCGGCTATGGCATTGAACCTTTCAGTTTGACTCTACCTATCCAACTGCTGTCCTACACACGGCTAGAGGCTGGGAGATCCGTGGTTCAAATCCCGGCTATGGCATTGAATGTTTCAGTTTGACTCTACCTATCCAACTGCTGTCCTACACACGGCTAGAGGCTGGGAGATCCGTGGTTCAAATCCCGGCTATGGCATTGAATGTTTCAGTTTGACTCTACCTATCCAACTCCTGTCCTACACACGGCTAGAGGCTGGGAGATCCGTGGTTCAAATCCCGGCTATGACATTGAACCTTTCAGTTTGACTCTACCTATCCAACTGCTGTCCTACACACGGCTAGAGGCTGGGAGATCCGTGGTTCAAATCCCGGCTATGGCATTGAACCTTTCAGTTTGACTCTACCTATCCAACTGCTGTCCTACACACGGCTAGAGGCTGGGAGATCCGTGGTTCAAATCCCGGCTATGGCATTGAATGTTTCAGTTTGACTCTACCTATCCAACTGCTGTCCTACACACGGCTAGAGGCTGGGAGATCCGTGGTTCAAATCCCGGCTATGACATTGAACCTTTCAGTTTGACTCTACCTATCCAACTGCTGTCCTACACACGGCTAGAGACCGGGAGATCCATGGTTCAAATCCCGGCTATGACATTGAACCTTTCAGTCTGACTCTACCTATCCAACTGCTGTCCTACACACGGCTAGAGGCTGGGAGATCCGTGGTTCAAATCCCGGCTATGGCATTGAATGTTTCAGTTTGACTCTACCTATCCAACTGCTGTCCTACACACGGCTAGAGACCGGGAGATCCATGGTTCAAATCCCGGCTATGGCATTGAACCTTTCAGTCTGACTCTACCTATCCAACTGCTGTCCTACACACGGCTAGAGACCGGGAGATCCATGGTTCAAATCCTGGCTATGACATTGAATTTTTCAGTCTGACTCTACCTATCCAACTCCTGTCCTACACATGGCTAGAGACCGGGAGATCCGTGGTTCAAATCCCGGCTATGACATTGAATGTTTCAGTCTGACTCTACCTATCCAACTCCTGTCCTACACACGGCTAGAGACCGGGAGATCCATGGTTCAAATCCCGGCTATGACATTGAATGTTTCAGTCTGACTCTACCTATCCGACTCCTGTCCTACACACAGCTAGAGACCAGGAGATCCATGGTTCAAATCCCGGCTATGGCATTGAACCTTTCAGTTTGACTCTACCTATCCAACTCCTGTCCTACACACGGCTAGAGACCGGGATATCCGTGGTTCAAATCCCGGCAATGGCATTGAATTTTTCAGTCTGACTCTACCTATCCAACTCCTGTCCTACACACGGCTAGAGACCGGGAGATCCGTGGTTCAATTCCCGGCTATACATTGAATGTTTCAGTCTGACTCTACCTATCCAACTCCTGTCCTACACACGGCTAGAGACCAGGAGATCCGTGGTTCAAATCCCGGCTATGACATTGAATGTTTCAGTCTGACTCTACCTATCCAACTCCTGTCCTACACACAGCTAGAGACCAGGAGATCCATGGTTCAAATCCCGGCTATGACATTGAATTTCTCAGTCTGACTCTACCTATCCAACTCCTGTCCTACACACGGCTAGAGACCAGGAGATCCATGGTTCAAATCCCGGCTATGACATTGAATGTTTCAGTCTGACTCTACCTATCCAACTCCTGTCCTACACACGGCTAGAGACCGGGATATCCGTGGTTCAAATCCCGGCAATGGCATTGAATTTTTAGTCTGACTCTACCTATCCAACTCCTGTCCTACACATGGCTATACACCGGGAGATTCATGGTTCAAATCCCGGCTATGGCATTGAATCTTTCAGTCTGTCTCTACCTATCCAACTCCTGTCCTACACATGGCTATACACCGGGAGATTCATGGTTCAAATCCTGGCTATGACATTGAATTTTTAGTCTGACTCTACCTATCCAACTCCTGTCCTACACATGGCTATACACCGGGAGATTCATGGTTCAAATCCCGGCTATGGCATTGAATCTTTCAGTCTGTCTCTACCTATCCAACTCTTGTCCTACACACGGCTAGAGACCAGGAGATCCATGGTTCAAATCCCGGCTATGGCATTGAACCTTTCAGTTTGACTCTACCTATCAACTCCTGTCCTACACATGGCTAGAGACCAGGAGATCCATGGTTCAAATCCCGGCTATGACATTGAATGTTTCAGTCTGACTCTACCTATCCAACTCCTGTCCTACACACGGCTAGAGACCGGGAGATCCATGGTTCAAATCCCGGCTATGACATTGAACCTTTCAGTTTGACTCTACCTATCCAACTCCTGTCCTACACATGGCTAGAGACCGGGAGATCCGTGGTTCAAATCCCGGCTATGACATTGAACCTTTCAGTTTGACTCTACCTATCCAACTCCTGTCCTACACACGGCTAGAGACCGGGAGATCCATGGTTCAAATCCCGGCTATGACATTGAACCTTTCAGTTTGACTCTACCTATCCAACTCCTGTCCTACACATGGCTAGAGACCGGGAGATCCATGGTTCAAATCCCGGCTATGACATTGAACCTTTCAGTTTGACTCTACCTATCCAACTCCTGTCCTACACACGGCTAGAGACCGGGAGATCCATGGTTCAAATCCTGGCTATGACATTGAATTTTTCAGTCTGACTCTACCTATCCAACTCCTGTCCTACACACGGCTAGAGACCGGGAGATCCATGGTTCAAATCCCGGCTATGACATTGAACCTTTCAGTTTGACTCTACCTATCCAACTCCTGTCCTACACACGGCTAGAGACCAGGAGATCCGTGGTTCAAATCCCGGCTATGACATTGAACCTTTCAGTTTGACTCTACCTATCCAACTGCTGTCCTACACACGGCTAGAGACCGGGAGATCCATGGTTCAAATCCCGGCTGTGGCATTGAATGTTTCAGTTTGACTCTACCTATCCAACTCCTGTCCTACACATGGCTAGAGACCGGGAGATCCATGGTTCAAATCCCGGCTATGACATTGAACCTTTCAGTTTGACTCTACCTATCCAACTCCTGTCCTACACACGGCTAGAGACCGGGAGATCCATGGTTCAAATCCTGGCTATGACATTGAATTTTTCAGTCTGACTCTACCTATCCAACTCCTGTCCTACACACGGCTAGAGACCGGGAGATCCATGGTTCAAATCCCGGCTATGACATTGAACCTTTCAGTTTGACTCTACCTATCCAACTCCTGTCCTACACACGGCTAGAGACCAGGAGATCCGTGGTTCAAATCCCGGCTATGACATTGAACCTTTCAGTTTGACTCTACCTATCCAACTGCTGTCCTACACACGGCTAGAGACCGGGAGATCCATGGTTCAAATCCCGGCTGTGGCATTGAATGTTTCAGTTTGACTCTACCTATCCAACTCCTGTCCTACACACGGCTAGAGACCAGGAGATCCGTGGTTCAAATCCTGGCTATGACATTGAATTTTTCAGTCTGACTCTACCTATCCAACTCCTGTCCTACACACGGCTAGAGACCGGGAGATCCATGGTTCAAATCCCGGCTATGACATTGAACCTTTCAGTTTGACTCTACCTATCCAACTCCTGTCCTACACACGGCTAGAGACCGGGAGATCCATGGTTCAAATCCCGGCTATGACATTGAACCTTTCAGTCTGACTCTACCTATCCAACTCCTGTCCTACACACGGCTAGAGACCGGGAGATCCATGGTTCAAATCCCGGCTATGACATTGAACCTTTCAGTTTGACTCTACCTATCCAACTCCTGTCCTACACACGGCTAGAGACCAGGAGATCCGTGGTTCAAATCCCGGCTATGACATTGAACCTTTCAGTTTGACTCTACCTATCCAACTGCTGTCCTACACACGGCTAGAGACCGGGAGATCCATGGTTCAAATCCCGGCTGTGGCATTGAATGTTTCAGTTTGACTCTACCTATCCAACTCCTGTCCTACACACGGCTAGAGACCGGGAGATCCATGGTTCAAATCCCGGCTATGACATTGAACCTTTCAGTTTGACTCTACCTATCCAACTGCTGTCCTACACACGGCTAGAGACCGGGAGATCCATGGTTCAAATCCCGGCTGTGGCATTGAATGTTTCAGTTTGACTCTACCTATCCAACTCCTGTCTGACACACGGCTTGTGTCAAAAACAATCAAATCCAATACCAACTGACCATAATACTTGGCTATTCTATGAATCGTGGGACTTAAGGTACGTACAGCATTGTCAGTTGTCATCTCAAGATAACTTGACATCACCTTGTGGTTTATATGCGAGTCAATGCTGCTATGGTAGCTCAGTGGCAGAGCAACCGGCTAGAGATCGGCAGACCCGTGGTTCAAATCACGGCTGTGTCGTAGAATTTTTCAGTCTGACTCAACCTATCTAATAAAACTATATCTTGAATTTTCTTGGAATATTCTCGGATTTCCTGTTCGTTCTGGATAAACTGTGTATAACTGTAAGAGATAGAAAAAAGTGTGGATCACATTAAAACACGACATTTGTGTCAGGGAGTTGATCGTTTCCGGGACACAACATTTTCTCATACGGCAACTTAACTCCTTGTCACATTTGACTATCACTTTGGCCTAGTATATTCCCTTCTCTTACAAAGAAGCAAGTAATAAGACAGTTTGTGCTAATGTTTATTCCGTTTAACATGAAGCAGATAGAAGTATAAGCTTTTTAACAATAATTTGTTGCAGAGAAAGTCATGTGAGTGGAACACATCAGAGTTTTGTAACATCTACACTGAGTAGAAGCTAAACGAAACTTTTACTGCACGTCAAATATTTATAAGCGCTCTCAGTAATGTGTACAGATTTACATAGTTCTTTAACCAGCGAAAATCACTCTTCTTTCCAAAGTTTGTAGTCTGTACCCAAAAGAATGGAGTAGGTCAAGACAAACTTATATCTTGCATTTCTTGGGAACAGCCTCTCAAGACCTCTTTATTCTGAATGAATTTTACGGATTTTTGCAATACTGATAAACCGCAAGAGATGGACAAAAGCTAAGTTAGCAGGAAACGCGCAATTCGTTAAAACACACAATTTATGTTATATACATTTTTTTTTTTTCGTGAAGTTGATCGTTTTTTAGATATTCCTTGGAATTGGTTTCAGCTTTGAAAATCTTATACTTTTCTCACTCAGGAATTTGTTAACTCGTGTCCAAACAAAGGAACTTCAGTCACGTAGCATCCAGCTTTTGACTGTCACTTTAACCTATGCTACTCCCTTATTTCGCTTCTACTGACAAGGAAGCAAGCAATAATACAATTTCTGTGAATGCTTATCTTGATTATCATGAAGTAGATAAAATAATCTTTGCTAACGAAAGTGTGTGTGTGTGTGTGTGTGTGTGTGTGTGTGTGTGTGTGTGTGTGTGTGTGTGTGTGTAACAGCTAGATAAACTCGTGAATGGAACAGATTAGACTTTCTGTTGTTTTTTTCAATACTTACATTTTTCGCAAATGAGAAATCGTTATTCGATTTTCTACTTTTTCATAAGCCAGCTGAATCCAGTGATTAATATTTGAAGGCATTTTTTTTAAATGTTTGACTATCACTTTAGCCAGGTGTATTCCCTTTGAGCCTGTTAACAATATGACATAGAAGTAACGTGCATGGAAATAAAGGTGGTTTTGCTACCATAGGCAGCAGCTGTTATCTCATGTGTGACATATGACAGTCGACTCACGTAAACGTCGAGCCTTATTACCTCCTGTACCTTGTCAACCTGTAACAATCACATCACTTTCTCAAACTATTCGAGATAAACTGAACTGAAATTGCTTTTTATAAACGCAAACAAGAAGTACAGTAACTTAATGCCATTGAAAAATTCTATTTTCCATTCATATGATTTTCTCTACCCGTTCTACAACTAAACTTTTCTTACCAAAGCAAATCTTTTATCTACTCCATGCTAATCAAGATAAACATTATTACTTGCTTCCTTGCAAGTAGAAGGGAATACACTAGAATAAAGTGATAGTAGTCAAATGTTTTAAAAGCTGGTTGCCAAGTGAAGCAATTTAAGATCGGTTCGCTTTGCATGGTCTCAGTAAAACAGTTCCAGTTTAAGAAACCTTAGCTAAAAACTAAAACTAATAAACAGAAACATCTCAGGAACGGTAAACCTTATGACATACCTGAATTATGTTTTAATGATGTCTGCATTTTTGTATAGTAGATTTTTGTCTATTTCCTACGGTTTACGAATTATGCAAAATTCAAAAAAATTCATCCAGAATAAAGATATCTTGAGGGGATATTTTCAGAAAATTCATCATATACAATTTATTTCTCATGTAGATATTATTAATATATGAAATTTTATTCAAAATCGTTAGAGCCATTTTTGAGAAAATTACCAAAAAACATTGATGTAAAGGGTAGTCGGATTTGGTTGAAAATCTTCATGTCGCATCCTTGGATTTCGACCTTGTTTGGTATTAACTATTTTTTTATGTTTTTCACAAACACACAGGGACATTTTTCTTCTCTTCTTTAATGTCTGAAAAGAGTACTTCCTGTGGAATCTCAGATTTTAAAAATGACAACACTTTTCTAACTCTATACGCATAGATTGTCACTTGTCTTTTTGTGTGTTACTAACTTAGAATTTTAAGATTTGTTCGCTTTATTCTGAGAAAAATTCTCTACAGTTTTATAGTAAGCACAGACATTAAAATGTTATACAAGTGACATTAATACTGAAGAACAAAAAATAAAATTCGCCATAAATCCTTGTGACGTTTTTCGTCTAAATAGGTTGAACTCTTTCTCTTTACTTTGTCTACATATACATAGTGTATAGAAGGTATTGTATGGTAGTCAAACATTCAATACCAAGATTTCTACGGAAATATGTGCTTTGGGACCTCCTGAATCAAAAAGAAAACACTTTTAGAAAAAAGTTCGTGTGTATGTGTCTGTGGATAGCATAGCTCAAAAACGAAAATACCGTTAAACACCAAACTTGGTATTTAAGTTTATTATCTTCGAAGGATGCGACACGAAGATTTTCAACAAAATCTCCCAATCCCAAATAGGCTTTACATAGAAACATTTTTGAAAATTTTGTTTTTCTCAAAAATGGTTATAACGATGTTTATTGAAATATCGTATATTTAAGTTATTCACAACACAAATAACATGTACACTTTGTATTTTCTGGGAATAGTCTCTGAAGAGCACTTTATTCTGGTTGATATTTGTAGAATTTTGCATAATGGTTAAACCGTAAACAGAAAGTTACTATACAAAAAATGTAGATGTCATTAAAACACACAATTTATATTTTAAGTAGAGCTGAGCGTTTATCTTGATTAGCATTGTGTAGAAAGTCATCTGAGTGTAACACATCAGAGTTTTTACTTTCTCTACACGTACTATGTACATAGTGTATAGAGAAGGTTTTGCACTCCACCCAAAAATTCGATTTCACCGGAAATATTTGTTTTGCTTAATTTTGTGTAACTGATAAACGTAATAGATAGGCAAAAACTTACCTCACAACAATTGCACGTCACGTTAAAACACGCAGTTTATGTCATATACATTTTTTTCGTGGAATTGACCATTTCTGATTTATTCCATGTTGTTTGTTTGGGATCTAAAATAATGAAACTTTTTTCATCCAGAAAGGTGTGAATTCCTGGCCCTGCATAGAAACGGATTTTATCCACATGGCAACCGGCTTTTAAAAGATTTGACTATCGCTTTAGCCTAGTATACTCCCTTATTTGCCTTCTACTTACAAGGAAGCAAGTAATTAACATAATTTCTGCTAATGTTTATCTCGATTATCATGAAATATATAGAAGAATAAACTTTTTAACACTAATTTGTCACAGAGATGTAGAGAAAGTCATGTGGTTGTAACACATCTTTAATTGTATTGTTTGGCAGATCAGCAGTTATGTTATAAAGGCCATAGAAACAGAAATATTTGAGGTTGATTTATTAGCGCAGAAATTGTAATATAACTTTACAAGTAAATGTTACCAAGTATACAGCAATTAGATGATTATGATATTGGTGGCTGTTTTGTTTTACGTGCAGGTTAAAAGCTTGATGACCAGTAGGTCTGAAGATTGTCTTTTGTTTTATATTGTGTTGTCCGTGTTGAAGCTGTAGCTCTGCGGAGAAACTTATTGTGTACAACTTGCAGTTTTATTTGTTGAGGACCATGCTGAGAATTAAACCTTTGTAAAGAAGGGAGCAGTCCAGGCCAATCTTGGAGCGTTTATTAATTAATGAACCTTGAGCTAGCGATGCGTGTAATCTCATCATTCCATGTCATTTTTATGTGGGGTTTTATAAAAGGGCGACATTGAACATTAAAAAAAAAAAAAAAAAAGAAAGAAAACTATGACTAGCTTTTAAAAAAATCTGTGTTCCATTCACATGACTTTCTCTGTTTCTTTGCAACAAATTATTGTTAAAAAGCTTATGCTTCTATTTACTTCATGCTAATCGAGAAAAAATTAGCAGCAATAGTCTTATTACTTGCTTCCTTGTAAGTAAAAGCGAAATAAGGGAGTAGCATAGGTTAAAGTGATAGTCAAAGGCTGGTTGCTCTGTGACTGGAGTTCCTTTGTTTGTATGGACAGGAGTTGACAAATTCCTGTATGAGAAAGGTGAAATCAAAAACAATGAATAACTAAAAAACGATCAACTCCACGAAAAAAAAATTGTATAACATAAATTGTGTGTTTTAACGTGCTCTACATTTTCTGTGCAGTAAGTTTTTTTGTCTATCTCTTACTGTTTATCAGTTAGGCAAAATTCCTCCAGAATAAAGAGGTGTTGAGAGGCTATTCCCAGAAAATTCAAAATATACATGTTATTTGGGATGTAAATGCGAGTAATATACGGGTGTGGTTAAATTCGGTTTCTATGCAGGGCCAGGAGTTTTCAACTTTCCATCTGACAAAAATATTTTAAATCTGAAACAAATAACAAAGAATATCTCAGAAATTGTGAATTCCACGAAAAAAAAACAAAAAACGTACATGACATGAATTGTGTGTTTTAGCCTGATCCTATATTTTTTGTGTGGTAAGTTTTTGTCTATCTCTTAGGTTTTATCAGTTACGCAAAATTCAACAAAAAATATCTTTGAGACTATTCCCACAGAACTCAAGATATACTTTTATTTCTCATAAAAACATACGGTATTTTAATCAAAGTCGTTAAGAGCCATTTTTGAGAAAAGCAACATTTTCGAAATGTTTACCATGTAAAGGATAGTTTGGGTTGGAAGAATTTTTCTCAAAATCTTCGTGTCGTATCCTTGGAACATGCTTAACTTAAATACCAAGTTTGGTACTTTATGAAGTTTTCGTATTTTAGTTATTATGCTAACAGACACACAGATATATATATATCGACGTTTTTCTAATTTTTTTTTTGGATAAGGGGGACCCTAAAATATATGTTTCCGGTGAAATCTCGGTATCAAATTTTTGGGTGCAATATAATGGTTCTCTATAGACCATGGACATAGTACGTGTAGAGAAAGTAAAAGGTGAGTCTATTTATTTTTTTGGAAACAAAAGGGAGTCATTACATTTCTTTTCCAAAATGTGTGATAAAGAGATATTTGGCAGTCTATCTTCTAGTGGTATGCTAGCAACAAGCATATCCCACTTTTGTGGCTTTAGCTTCTCTTTAAACGATTCCTCACCAGTGACGGTATTCCAAACACGTTGTTATTTTGATGGGGAGTCATCTTCTTCATCAACAAAATCTCTTTTCTCTTCGCAGCTTCACATTATCAACAAATACACTTTTAAACCGATCTTCACATTGTTTAAGCATTACTGACGATTTAACAGAGCACTACATACCAAGAACTGTAAGTTATATTATCAGGTCGAGAATGTATATTGGGAATACGAGATCTCATAGGTAACTTAGAGTTCGTAGTTACCCAATTACTTTCTGAAATACTTGCAAAAAACTGTAAAAAAAATAAATAAATAAAAATAATAATAATAAATCAAAATTGCATTTTACTATTTGATTGAACTTTAAGAAAACAATCTGATGTATTACATTCACATGACTTTCTCTACATTTCTGTAACAGATTATTGTTAAAAAGCTTATGCTTCATTTTTACTCCATACTAATCGAGAAAAAAATTACTTATTACTTGCTTCCACGTAGGTAGAAGGGAAATAAGGCTCAATTCTAGGCTCAAAAGCTGGTTGCTGTGTGACTGAAGTTCCTTTGTTTGTATGGACACGAATTGACAAATTCCTGTATGAGAAAATTGTAAGTTTTCTTTAAAGCTGAAATATATATCTAAAAAACGATCACACCACGAAAAAATGTATGTAACATGAATTGTGTGTATGTAACATTTTCTGTTACGTAATTTTTGTCTATCTCTTACGATTTGCCAGTTAAACAAAATTCCGTAAAATGCATCCAGAATAAAATACCTAATTTTCAGAGACTATTCCCAGAAAACTCAAGATATACATTTTATTTGTCAGGTAAATATGTTTAATATACGATATTTTAATCAAAATCGTTAGAGCCACTTTTGAGAAAATCAAAATTTTCGAAAAAGTTTAGTATTTAACGGACTTTTCATTTATGAGGTACGCTGTCCACAGACACACAGACACGGGCTTTTTTCCAAAAATGCTGTTTTTGGATTCAGTGGGACCCAATACATATATTACCGGTGAAGTCTCGGTATTGAATTTTTGGGTTCATTACAACACCTTCTCTATACACTATGTACGTAGTACCTACATGTAGAGAAAATAAAAATGAATTCTCAATGTGAACAAATGAAAGTCTACATCTAAATTCTATGGACAAAGCCTTCTTATACACTCTTTTGTTAATGCAATAGATTCTTTACTTGAAGTAGCACATGTTACGTCATTTCCTAATTGTACTGTAAGTATTAATGACCTCTTACAGTGCTTGTTGTCATGGCCATTAATAAATGAGTTGTAAACTTAGCTTACATTACCAAATATGTATTCACAATGATTAACTTACATATCAGGTATTACAAAAACTTGTAAAATATCATAGCCTGGAAATGTGCTCAAGTCAAATTCACTTTTGGGTGAACACAATGTTTTTAAAAGATAACAAACTGTTAGAGCAAATCAACTCGCAAAACATAAAAAATAAGTGTCAGATATAAACAAATTTCATTTCCTTTCAGAAATATGGAACTCTAATAACGTTTCTATTTCACCCTGGTACATGTTATACCAAACCGTGTAAGGTAGTGGAGTTGTTAGAAGCCAGCCCACCTAATTCATTCATCACAAACAACATAAAACGCTCTTATCCACTGTTTCCTCTGAGAATGCTTAAGGAAACCGTACATACGTATGATTAAAACTCGTTCGTTAATGTAGACCAACAACCGAAAGAGATATTTGATGAGGTGTTGATTCATTTACAAAATCTGAGTTTTACAAATGAAATACGAACTTTGTTTTAAAGGCCTTCTTACCGCCGTAAATTTCCTGAAACATCTCGAAGGACGGTTTTCATTTTATAATGCTATAATCTACTTTTAAATTAAAATCATAAATGTGTTAAATACAAAACACAAATCCACTCACATTACTCTCTCTAACCAGCATCGTTTAGTTTTATATAGCTTCTTACGAAAGCTTGTTTTTTGTGTAAATTGCAGATAACTGTTGACTGAAATAGTTTCTTTAACAAGAGACAGTCAGATGTTCCTTTACCCATTCTGAAAATAAACGTCTTACAAAAGCGTATTCTGCTTTCATTTACTCCATGCTAATTGACAGAAATTGTCTTGTTACTTGTAAGTATACACTAGGATAAAGTGATAGTAGTCAAATGTTTTAAAAACTGGTTGCCATGTGAAACAACTGACATTTGGTGCATTCTTGAGAGTAAAACAAAAGAGATGAAACGAAAGTTGATTTTCCGCTTCAGAAAAGCTTAAGTAGTTTAAAATTGAAAGCAATAACAAGAAATATTTCGAAAACTGTTAACTCTACAACAACAACAAAATATATGACATTAATTGGTGTTTAATAAGATATTATTTTTTGTGTAGTAAGGTTTTGTCTATCGCTTACGGTTCAAATTCATTGAGAATGAAGAGTGCTTTAGAGGCTGTACTCTATTTTCAGGAGATGAATGAAGGGTGGGGAAGTTTTCTTGTTGCATCCTTGGAAAATACTGAAGCTTGTTATTTTTTAGCTATGCTATCCAATGCATGCGCGGACCTTTTTCTAAACATAAGTTTTTTTTAAACTCAGGGCACCTCTAAATACATATTTCTGTTGAAAATCTCGACATCAAATTTTTGAGTGGAATACAATACCTTCCCTAGCTGTGCTACTTCAAGTAAAGAATCTATTGTAAAATTCATTAACAAAAGAGTGTATAAGAAGGCTTTGTCCATATAATTTAGATGTAGCGTTTCAATTGTTCACATCGAGAATTCATTTTTTCTTCATGTTCAATAGAATATTGAAAAGTAATTTTGATTTATTTTTGTTTTTGTTTACAGTTTTTTCAAGTATTTGAAAAAGTAATTGGGCAAGCATGGACTGTAAGTTACTTATCAGATCTCGTATTCCAACATATATTCTGACCTGGTAAGTATAACTTACATGGAAACATAGCATGGTTATTTTCTTAACTCAACTATTTTCTTAATATAGATATTTTGTAAACTGTCATTATCCAATAAAAACGATAGACGCGATTTTTCAGCACGCTCACGTCTGTTGATTGGCCCCGGGCAGATTGTGTTTCGTTTCCTGCGCACAGTTCAGCTGTAGTATACCAGCACACTGTAAATATTACGTAACTTTCTTCTACCCTAAACCATTTCCCTGATAATTGTCATTAATGATTCGATTTGTACAACCTTTTAATGTACTGTCGATGTTGTGTTGTTGAAAGGACAGAATTTGGAATTTTAAGGTTAGTATATATATATCGTACACTTGAATATTGAAATTCTTTGTGTAGTGTAAACTTTTATCTCAATAATAATGAAGCATGCAGAATAAAAAAAGTTTGATGTGTTCCATTCACATGACATTTTCTCCTTTATTTACATCATGCTAGTCAAGATAAACATCAACAGAAATTGTCTTATTACTTGCTTCTTTGTGAGTAGAAGGGAATACACCAGGATAAAGTGATAGTCAAATGTTTTAAAAGATGCGTCTACGTGAAACAATTGAAATAAGGTTCTCTTTGTACGGGCAAATTAAAACAAGAGAGATATGAAACCAAGATGAATTCCCATTTGAGAAAAGTACAAATAATTTAATAATGAAACCAATAACAAGAAATGTCTAGGAAACAATTAGGTAATTACAGAAAGAAATATTTGACATAGAAGTTGCGTTTTAACAATATGGACATCTTTGTGTAGTAAGATTTTGTTATTTCTTACAGTTTAGCAGTTAAACAAAATTCATTCACAAGGAAGAGGTCTTCAGAAAATTTAACACATACATTATTTATATGTTATATATATAATGTTATTCTTAAAAGTTTCATGTAAAGGGTAGTTCGGGGTTCGAGATTTTCTCTCTCTCTCACACACTCATGGGCATTTCTCTAATGTGGTTCAAACCAGCAAACTTATCTTAAAAGGTAATTCTTGTTAATCGAGATGAACGTCTGCAAAAATATTTCTTTTAGATGTTTCCGTGCCATTAAGGGAATACAGTAGCTAGTCGCTATGTGATGGCTTTAAAATTTCGTTCTTTTTGCTTGAGCAGCAGATAACGATTTCCCATTTGAGAAAAGTAAAAATATTGAAAATTGGAATATCTCGTAACGGTTAACTCCACAAAAAATGTAGACGTTTGAGAAATTGTAGACATTTTTTGTGAAGTACCTGAAAGTGAGTGAGAGAGGCAACGTGGAAATGGTTAAATATGTGTTTTGTCGAGATCTGTAGCTTCGTGTCTTTGTCTTCCGGTTTACTAGTTAAGGAAACATCATTGAGAGAACTTCACCGTATGTTCTTACAAAAGTCAAAATATATATTATACACATGATATTTTAATAAAATTGGTTAGAGCTGGTTGAGAAAATAAAATGTTTCATAAAAGTTTCCATGTGAAGGGTAGTTTGTGGTGGGACGATTTTCTTTAAACAGTTGCATCCCTGGAAGAAGCAGAAAATAAATTATCAAGTTTGGCTTTTAAAGTTTCTTTTAAAATGACACATGTGCATGTCCGCGAACTTTTTCTAAAAATCGGATCTGTTCCATTTACATGATGTTCCGCAAACAAACATTTTATTCAAAACATTAATCTGTTATCTACATAAAGATAAACATTAGCAGAATTACTTTTATTATTAGCTCCTTGTAAGTAGAAGGGAAATAAAATGCACATGCTAAAGCGACAGTCTCGTCCTTTAAAAACCGGTCGCTATTGAAATTGCAATATCTTTTTTGTCAGGAGTAAACAAACGAGAAGGAAGATGTCTTTGCGTTTGGGAAAAGTTTAAGTGGCTTAAAATTAAAATCAACAACCCGGAATATCCCGAAAACGGTAAAGTTTAACAGATGTACATTTCTTGTGCAGTAAGTTCTTGTCTATCTCTTACCAAAGTCACCAGAATGAAGAGGTCTTCACAGACTATTCCAGACCATACATTAAATATATGATATTTTATTTAAAATCGTTTGAGAAAATAAAGATTTTCAAAAAAGGTTTCCATGTAAAGGGTAGTTGTTGATTATCTTCGTGTCGCACAAAGGACACGGTCAGATAGACGTAATTTATTGTATGTTGCTGTGCCCCGGCGTCTCACAAGTAACACACTTTTATTGGCTCTCAACAAATACCTGTGCCGTGTTCCTTCATCTGGCGCCAAACAGACACATATTTATAATAAACATTTTTACTTTCTCTATAGAGAAGCTATTGTATTGTACCCAAAAATTCAATACCGAGATTTCACCGCAAATATATGTTTTGTGACCCGCTGAATCCAAAAAAAACAAAAACATTTTTAGAAAACCGTCTTGTCTCTTGGTATATCCCTAGGATCGACACGAAGATTTTGAAAAAAAGAAAAAAAAAATGTGCCAACTCAAACCACCCTTTACATGAACTTTTGTCTCTCAAAATGCCTCTAAAGCATTTCATTAAAATGCCTTATATTAAAGATATTAGCATGAAAAATACAAAGATATCTTCACTTTTCTGCGATAGCCTCTCAAGACCTCTTCATTGTGCATAGCTAGTAAACCGTAACAATATCTCGTTAAAAAAACTCAATTTATATCATTTACATATTTGGAGTTGACCATTTCCGAGATATTCCTTGTTACTTTTAAAAATACTTAAACTTGAAGTAGATAGAAGAATAAGCTTACTAACACTAATTTTAACAGAGGTGTAGAGAGAGTCATGTGAATGGAACACTCCAAAACTCTTCTTTTCTCGAAATTTAATAAAGTATTTGTCAAAATTGTAGTATTGTTCCGAAAAAGCAATATGAGCATTTTCTTGACTAAGATTGTGAGAGGCAGTAAGTAAGCTTGAAAGAAATTAGTGGATAATTGTATCGTGCGAGGTTTAAAGTGAGGCATGCCTATACTGCAGCAAGTAGAAAAACGATATCTATATTTCCTTGAACTTTACATTTCATAGCGATGAAATAAACTGTTAATTTTTGGTCAAATTTCACTTCACCTTAAAACATACACTTTACCTATGTCATATACATTTCCACTTTCTCTACCGAGTATTACCTATGGTGCATACTACGTAGAGAAGACATTGTATTCCACCCAAAATTTCGATACCGCTATTTCACAGGAGAATTATGTTTTCAGGGCCCCTGAACCCAGAAAAGGTATTTTTAGAAAAAGCAAATCTGTACGTGTAACTGTTGTGTCTGTACAGCAAAACACAAAAGGAAAACTCGAACCTGTTATTTAACTTGAGTATATTCCAAGGATGCAACACGGAAACCCCCCCCCCCACCACAAACTATTCCATTTTCTGAAAAATGTCAGCACATTTTATTAAAGTATGACATTTTAAAAAGATTTATGTGACAAACAAATGTATATGTAGCATTTCTTGGGAATAAACTCTACATTGTAGGTGACTTTTGTATTACTGATAGGTAAAAAGGTACTGCACAAGAATGTACATCTCCTACAGCATTTAACTGCTGCACTTAATCATTTGCTTGTAATTTCCCAATACCTATTCTTTTCTTAAATGAGAAGGCGTTTTCTTACTTTCTCTACACGTACTATGTACATAGTGTATAGAGAAGGTATTGCACTCCACCCAAAAATTCGATACCGAGATTTCACCGCAAATATGTTTTAGGGTTGCCTGTATCCAAAAAAAAGCATTTTCACAAAAAGATCCGTGTGAGTGTGTGTGTGTGTATGTCCGTGTGTCAGTATGTCCGTGAACACGATTACTCAAAAACGAAAAGTCGGTAAAGTACCAAACTTGGTATTTAAGTTAAGTGTCTTCCAGGGATGCGACACGGAATTTTTCGTGAAAATCCCCCACCCCAAACTACTCTTTACATGGAACTTTTTTCGTAAAGTTTGATTTTCTAAAAAATAGCTCTAACGATTTTGATTAAAATATCGTATATTAAAGATATTTACCTGAAAAATAAAATGTATATTATATATTCTGGAAATAGCCTCTGAAGAGTACTTTATTCTGGGTGAATTTTATGGAATTTTGCATAACTGCTAAACCATAAGAAATGCACAAAAACTTACCACACAAAAAATGTAGAGCATTCTAAAACAGGAAATTTATGTTACACAACTTTTTTTCGTAGAGTTAATCGTTTTTGAGATATTCATTGTTATTGGCTTCAGCCTTTGAAAAACTTGTTCTTTTCTCATACAGGAATTTGTCAACTCACGTCCATAGAAACAAAGGAACTTCAGTCACATAGCAACCAGCTTTTGACTATCACTTTAACCTAACGTACTCCCTTATTTCGCTTCCACTTACAAGGAAGCAAGTAATAAGACTATTTCTCTGCAACAAATTATTGTTAAAAAGGTTAGTTTTTTATCTACTCCGTGCTAATCGAGATAAACATTAACAGAAAGTGTCTTATTACTTGCTTCCTTGTGAGTAGATAAAGTGATAGTCAAATGTTTTAAACCATGTGATAGAAGTTCCTTTGTTTGTATGGACACGAGTTGATAAATTCCTGTATGAGAAAAGTATCTTTTTCAAAGCTGAAACGAAAAAAAAGGAACATCTCAAAAACGATCAACTCTGCGAAAGAAATTATATAACATAAATTGAGAGTTTTAGGGAGCTCTACATTTTTTATTGTGTAAGTTTTTGTCCATCTCTTGCGATTTAGCGGTTGTACAAAATTCCGTTAAATGCATCCAGAATAAAGAGGTTTTCAGAGGCTATTCCCACAATATTCAAGATATACATTTTATTTGCCATGTAAATATCCTTAATATACGATATTTTAATCAAAATCGTTAGAGGTATTTTTAAGAAAATCAAAATTTTAGAAAAGTTTTCCATGCGAAGGTAGTTGGCGGTGGGGGATCTTCTTGAAAATGTTCTTGCCGCATCCTTACTAAACTTAAATATTAAGTTTTGTATTTAATTTTGTTTTTGAGCTATGTTGCCCACAAACAATCATACACACACACGGACATTTTTCTAAAAATGCTTTTGTTTTGTATTCATGAGGACCCAAAACATGTAATTCTAGTGAAATCTCGGTATGGAATTTTTGAGTGCAATACAATAGGTACCTTGTGTATACACTTGCAGATAGTACGTGTAGAGAAAGTAAATATGGCAACTGTATTCACTTTCCCGGTGAGTGTTTGTTAACTACCTGACGAGCTCCGGTTATTGTTAACAACAGATGAAAAATCACGTGATATCAGGCAAAAGGAACATCCGACAATCTTTGGTGACAGTCGACTGATTTTTAAAAGAATCACAAGATGAAAATGCTAACTTCTGTTTAGTAAGCATGCTTTTCTCTTTAGACAGTTAGGTCGGTATCTGTTTACTGCGTGTTGGAACACGCCCTTGTGCGAGATACTGAGTGGTTCGTTATTTAACATCGAAATTTACGTTAATGTCCCCGACAGTGTATGAATCAAGGAATGCACCTATAAATAAAATTGTAAACTAACATATATAAGAGGACCACCTGTCTTTTGGATGACGAAAGCAAATACATCGAGGATTTGGGGCAAGCTTATAACAAACAAGAATTAAATAAGAGGTGAATATGAGGGTTTTACTCTCAGGACGCCAAGTCAACCTCTTAGGAAAACTTGCTCAGTCTTCTGCCATTTTCTCATTTGCTCCATACAATGTCGGTTCACTCATTTGTCAGCAATTTTCTCTCGAAAGTCATTAGTGAAATTTTACCAGAAATTCTCAAGAATATTTTATTGACTATTTCGTTCATGACGTGTGAGCATGGGAAATGACCAATCGGGTACATTGGCGCGTAAACTTGCAAGCAATCGGAACTCATCATCTCTGCATTTTTTGTCACACCCACGTGGGTTTGTTTTTCTCTGAAGTTGCAATATGCTTTACTAACCCAAAATATTAGAATGCAGCAATGTTGTTGGAGGAAGTTGTGATGATAGCTCGTCGCATCAACTTTCTCTAGCCCGTACCCACATAGTAGCTACTTTGTTCCACCTAAACATTCCAAGTCCAAATATATGTTTTGAGGTCCACTGAGCGTGTGTGTCTGTGAACAGCATAGCTCAGAAACGAAAACACCGTTAACAACCAAACTTGGTATTTCAGTTTAGCATCTTCTTCCAAGGATTCGACCAAGATTTAAAAGAAAAAAAATCCCCATGGAAAAATGTTTGAAAATATTTTATTTTCTCAAAATGTCTCTAACGATTTTTATTAAAATATCGTATATTAAAGATATTCACCTGAGAAATGAAATGTATATGTTGCATTTTCTGGAAATGGTCTCTGAAGACCTCTTTATTATCGATGAGTTTTGCATAACGGTTAAAACATTAGATATAGACAAAGATCTCGTTAACACACAAAATATATGTTTATAGTATAGACATCGCTTCTGAAATATTTCAACTTAAACTACTTTTAACTGTTCTCAAACCAGAAGTGACGTTTCTCTCTTGTTTTACTGCAGGACATGGAGCAAGTAATAAGACAATTTCTGCTGATGTATAACTTGATGTGGATAAAATAAAAATAGAGAAAGTAGTGTGATTTGTAATAAATATGGTGGCTTTAATGCCAAAGTGACAGAAGTGAGGTTGTGTAAGTGGACCAGAGTTAATCAGCAAATTACAAGGAAAATGCTGACAAGTGAAACTTCATTTGTTAAACGTGCCGACTTGACAAGGAATTAATGATGGTAGCGTTATACCTGGGTGCGGGCAAAGGCCCTTAAAGTCGCAAGGATGAGTGTCTTCCAGCATTACGTCCAGAATACAGTGTGCCAAATAAATATGAAGAACAACAGTGAATAGCTAATTGATACTACTGTGGACAGAACAGAATAGTGCCTACGTATCTCCTATGAGAAAGCAGAATAAATAACATTCTTGCTGTGTGAAAATATTATGATGTTTTAGAAGAAGAAAGCAAGATAAATAAAATTCTTGCTATGTAAATATTATGGTGTTGTACGAGAAGAAAGCAAGATAAATAACATTCTTGCTATGTTAAAATATTATGGTGTTGTACGAGAAGAAAGTAAGATAAATAAAATGCTTGCTATGTAAATATTGTGGTGTTGTACGAGAAGAAAGTAAGATAAATAAAATGCTTGCTATGTGAATATTATGATGTTGTACGAGAAGAAAGCAAGATAAATAAAATGCTTGCTATGTGAATATTATGGTGTTGTACGAGAAGAAAGCAAGATAAATAAAATGCTTGCTATGTGAATATTATGATGGTGTACGAGAAGAAAGCAAGATAAATAACATTTTTGCTATGCGAAAATATTATGGTATCTGATTAGAAAACCAAGACGAAGATACATTTTAGTACTTGGAGATATTATGGACACAGGAGCAGAGCAAGATAAATAACTTTGTTGGCATATGAAAATACTATGGCATTTGTAGAGAAAAGCAAGGTAAATACAATGTTTGGTAAGTGAAAATATTTAAGTGTTTAAAGAGGGAAGAAAGATAAATACATTTTTGCTAAATGAAAATATTATGGGTTTAAAGAGGAAAGTAAAATATTTATGGACATGTGAAACTATTATGGTGTTTGTAGAGGAAAGTAGGATAAATACAACTTTTGATATATGAAAACATTGTGGTGTTGAATGCGGAAAGCAAGATATATTTGTGGGTGTATAAAAATATTAGGTGTTTAATGAGAAGGAAAACTAAGTACATTTTTTGGTTTATGAAAATATTAAGTATTTAAAGAGGAAAGCAAGTTAAATGCAATTTCTGGTGTGTGAAAATATTATGGTGTTTAATGAAGAAGGTAGATTAATTAAGATTTTGCTTGTAAAAATATTATGATGTTTTACGAGAGGAGATAAAAATATTTTGCTACGTGACAATTTTATGTTGTTTAATGATGAAAGCAACGTAAATAAAATGTTTGTCATGTCAACATATTATGGTGTTCAAAGATATAAACAAGGCAGATAAAATGTTTGTCATGTCAACATATCATGGTGTTCAAAGATATAAACAAGACAGATAAAATGTTTGTCATGTCAACGTATCATGGTGTTCAAAGATATAAACAAGACAGATAAAATGTTTGTCATGTCGACATATTATGGTTAATTAATGAGGAAAGCAAGATAAATATAATTTTTGCTATACCAAAATATTATGGTGTTAAATGAGAAAGGCAATATAAATATCTTTTTTGTAGTGTTTAACGCCTGCTTTTACTGCATAGACACCGATGTTTCATGGGATGAAGATGGAGCCCGGTGGAATGCGATGGCGGGGGAAACCGGAGAACGCGGAGAAAAGCCGCTTTGTCCGCCACAAGTCTCACATGCGGTTGCCTGAAAGCGAACCCGGGAGGCGTTGGTGAGAGGCAGGTGGTCTAATCGCTGGTAAAATGTTTGCTACGTGAAAATATTATGATACTAATGAGGAAAGCGGGATAAATAACATTTTTGCTATGTAAAAATATTATAGTGTTTAATGAGGAAAACAAGATAAATATAATTTTTCCTTTGTCAAAATATTATGGCATATAATGAGAAATAAACTTTTTATGTGAGAATATTATAGTCTTTAATGAGAAAAACAGGATAAATATAATTTTTCCTTTGTCAAAATATTATGGCATTTAATGAGAAAAACAGGATAAATATAATTTTTCCTTTGTCAAAATATTATGGCATTTAATGAGAAAAACAGGATAAATATAATTTTTCCTTTGTCAAAATATTATGGCATTTAATGAGAGAAACAGGATAAATATAATTTTTGCTACGTCAAAATATTATGATGTTAAATGAGGAAAGCAATATAAGTAAAATTGTTCATATGTGAAAATATTTTGTAATGAGCAACGTAGAACATTGAAATGTTGAAAGATAAATATGTGATGAATTCTCGACATCAAATTTTGAATGGTGTATAATACCTTCTCCACACGTACTATGCACTTAACGTAGAGAAAGTAAACATAGTATTACCTTGTAAATAGTTTAAATTTGAATAGTTAACTACATAACAAAATTTAAGAAGTTTTCTTGCAGATTTCTGACATAAGTTGTAATCTATCTGGACAAAAATAGTTGAGTAAGAAGTATTTTTAGAAACGAAAGAATAGAAGGGGCAAATAAATGTAGGTACATATTTGCTCTCCTAAATCTGTTGCTCAGAAATAAAAATGCACCCCTTTTGTTTGCAATCATTGCTGCGGTGTTTTATGAACTGTCCCGAGTCTAATCAAATTACTAACTTTAGACGTTAGAAAATTGAACCATCTCTAATTTAAAAAGGAAATAAATTCATAAAACGTGCAATTTTTACTTTCTCTATCAGTTACCTGTATTCAACCGAGAAAACAACATAGACATTTCACCTGAATCATGTTTGTCTAGCAGAAACTTGATATCTTTGATCAGTAACTCCAAGAATGTGTTATTTTTAATATTTTGAAAAATGGCACTAACATTTTTGTTTAAAAACCATACTTCTAATATATTTTATGATAAAGAAAATATATTTTAAATGTTCTGGGAATATTCTCTGAATGACTTTTGCATAACTGGAAAACTGTAGGAGGTAAAATATAGATGACCTTAAAACACACATTTCATCTGAAACAAAAGCTTTTGTGGTGCTAAACAATTCTAAGCCATTCTTTTCTATTCTTTGAATTTTGATCAAATGCAAAGCGTTGTTTTTACTTTCTCTGCTTCGTATAAGCGTTCTACCTGAAAATTATATACGGAGATTTCACCGGATATACATGTTTTGAGGACCGCTAAACAAAACAGGACGGCATCACTCAAACAACGAAAAGTGAATATTTTCCAAAAATGCGACACTAAGAGTTTCAACAAAATCCCTTCACCCCTAATCACCCTGTACATGGAAGGTTTTTGAAAGATATTTTCATAGCAAATTGTATATGTTGCATTTTGTGAAGACGTCTTCTCTCTTCTTGTGTAACTGAGAGAGACAAAACCGTGGATTGTGGCCGGCTTCACACCACAATATTTGTAAAACAATGTAAATGTTCTATTCTACCAATGTGCAAACAATTATTTTATGTGCACTTTGAAAGGTCGCGATATGACCAGGCCTTAAAGCGACACAAAATAAATTATAGGTATTGCAAAAAAAAAACAAAAGAAAATGGATCTCATTAGAGCATAGCACTTAAGTCAAATAATTTCTCTGCACGATTATTGATATATTGCTTTGAATTTTCAATACAGCTTTGAAGTGTTAAGTGGCCATATTTTTATTTCTCGCATAAAATAATAATTCGACTATCGCTTGAGTCTCTTGAATGTATATCGAAACATGTTTACCTCGAAGTGGACATGTAAGAATAGCAGTATTGTTCCTGAAGAAGCACAAAGTTGAACACATGAAGCAGTAGTGCCATTAGTGTTATCAAAATACAGTACTCAACCTTTTATCATAATTTGGTGCTTAATGTCTTTCTTTGATCCATCTTTGGAAAATATAGCACTTTATAAACCTATGCTTATAGGTATATTTTATTTTATGTTTTATCAAATAAAAGAATTGAGTTTATTTCTCTGATATTACACACAGAGCAGCCCGACCTATTAATTTTAGTTTTATGAAGAACAGCATCATTTAAAAACACCAATGTCCCTATTTTTGAGAGTAATAATTCATTATATTTCATTTTGCATACAGTATAAAATAAAAACTGTATCTTAATCCTAAAACTATTAGACTTCTCAAAATTTGAGCTCCTCTATCCAACATGAAAGCAATAATTCCGTTTTGCACATTCAATACAACATAAAACAGTATAATATGTACATTTATAACATTATGCTCTAAAGCTGGGTCAAAAGAACCCATTAAAAGGGTCAAATTATCTCCAGTTTCTGGTACAATGTTGGATACTGTAACGCTTCCTGGATATCATTTATCAGGTAAGAATAATCCTGAATGACGACAGTTGAATATAATATCTAAATTTAACAAAAAGTCTCCAGAATTAATGAGAGGAAAAGTAGAAGGCACGGAAACTGCTGACTGAAGACGAGCAAACGTGCTATTTGGTTACCCAGCAGACAAGACAGGTATAGCAAGTTAGAACTGTAACCACACACCACAAATTCAAACCATTGTTTATATGTGAATGTGAGAGGTAAACAACCCAACTGGAACCTTGCTATAAAAGCCAGAGTTTCAACCGAAATCACAATAAAGCATGACCTACTTTAACATTTGTTTGAAACTGCACGGCCTCCTGAGGCAACAAGAATAGAGTTGCTGTTGCACAGAGCCGCCAACAACAATGGCAAATTGCATTTGCACCAAAATGAGTTTCTATCGTGAAAGAACACTGAAATGTTACTATTAGAAACCCCAGGAAGGAAGGCACATTCACGTGTTGACAGTTTTACACGCAAAGCACGAAGCTAAACATTCCACAAACTTTGGGCTCTGAGCAATACCTCTAATTCACTTCTAAATAAATTCTAACGCATAACGGAATGGCTTAACTTTTGAAATAGAGCGCAATCATGGTAGTCCTGCTATCAACTCTTGAAATCACCAAACCTAGTCTAGATCCACAGAAAATGTTCTTGTTCCTATGTCTAAGTCCTCCAGGTTATATTACCATTTGAAATCACCACTGCTATATCACCAAACCTAGAGAGCGAATTGCGTGGTCCCCATCCCACTCCCCCTGCCATATAACACTTGAAATCACCAAGCGTAGTCCAAATGCTCAGCAAACAGTTTGGTCCCATGACATACATAGCATCACTGTGAGATCACCAAAGCCAGTCTAGATTCAGAATAACAACCTGGGCCCTGTGTAAGTCCCCATGACATACATAGCAACACTTGAAATCACCAAAGCCAGTCTAGATTCAGAATAACAACCTGGGCCCTGTGTAAGTCCCCATGACATACATAGCAACACTGTGAGATCACCAAAGCCAGTCTAGATTCAGAATAACAGCCTGGGCCCTGTGTAAGTCCCCATGACATACATAGCATCACTGTGAGATCACCAAAGCCAGTCTAGATTTAGAATAACAACCTGGGCCCTGTGTAAGTCCCCATGACATACATAGCATCACTGTGAGATCACCAAAGCCAGTCTAGATTCAGAATAACAGCCTGGGCCCTGTGTAAGTCCCCATGACATACATAGCATCACTGTGAGATCACCAAAGCCAGTCTAGATTCAGAATAACAACCTGGGCCCTGTGTAAGTCCCCATGACATACATAGCAACACTTGAGATCACCAAAGCCAGTCTAGATTCAGAATAACAACCTGGGCCCTGTGTAAGTCCCCATGACATACATAGCAACACTTGAGATCATCACTGTGAAATCACCAAAGCCAGAATAAAGAGCCTGGGTTCCCATCATCACACAGGCAGCACTTGGTCACAACAGGAAGAAAGAATCACCACTCAACTCACCTGCCACAGCCTCGCCGTTCAGTTCCTCGAAGGTCTTGCTGGTCATCTGGAAGAGCGCGTCCAGAGGCGAAGTGTTGGGAGGCTTGGAGGCCTTGCTCGAGGAGACGGCCGTCGCCCTGGACGAGGACGCGCGGTGCCTGGGACTCCCGGAGCCGATGTCCGGACTCGTGCAACAGTCGCTCGCCGTGCTGGATCTGCCGCTGCTGCACGTCGAGCTGAGCGTCTCGTAGCAGAGGTCCGCCGACTTGGGTCTGTGGTGATGTCTGTGGAAGAGTGGCGACGTGGCCGCGGCGTTCTCGGTGCCCAGGTCCCACGGTCGCACTATCCTCGCCGCCGCCGCCGCCGCCGCCGCGGTGTTGTTGGGTCTGTGGTTCAGAATGTCCATGATCGAGAAGGACTTGACGCCCCCGAGTCTCGAGCTCGGGACCACGGCGGGGGGCGACGGTGAGGGTTTAGGTACCAGAGTCTTGTCTATTTGCATCATCTTGAGCTTCTTGAGAGGCTTGAAGTAGTCATCGACGTCGCTGTCGGTCTCTTCCGGAGCTGCACGAGGCGACGGGCACCCCACGCTTATCTCGCCGTCCTCCTCGTCCTCGGACTCCACTCTGTCCGCAGCAAGAGGACTCGCTTCGCCGTCCATCGTGAGCTTCACCTTACTACACATGGTCCATGCCTGCGACCTTCTGACAGCGCTTCATTAGCCTGGCTCCGCCCCGCGCTCCCATTGGCTGCTCCAAGCTCCGCCCAGGCCACGCCCCCGGCCTCTGACGGTTTACTAATTATCCGCAGCATGATGGGAACTAGGTGGCGACAGATTCACGTCAAGCACACACGCGACGTCACACACCAAATGGGGCAGGCAACTGTCAGTAAATACATTCCAAATAGGGAGTATCTACTGCCATTCCAAATAGGCTGTAATCAACACCATAACATTTTAAATAGCAAACAATCTACTGTCAATAAATTGCAGTGCTATGACGATCTGCTGCCAGTAAATACACATATCACATTTTAAACTGTACGTCATATCGGTGACTCAGTAAACTGGAGTTGCTTCCCCGTAGCTGTAAACCAAGATTACTTGAAACAAAGCCATTCAAGGTCTCGATGCATCTCTGAAATTCCACCATCAATTGTGAAGCTTTAATTTTCTTTTTTCTTTTTAATAATAATAGAGATGCCAATTCTAAATTTAAAATTTTTCCCACTTGGTAGGTACATTTAAACTGAAGTTGTAGACAGCTAAGCGCAAGGTTATTCACTTTAAACACTATTTTCTTTTCAACACTTTTCAAAACTCAAAATTTTCCAGACGATGCAATTTTTGAGTGATTTGTTTAATATTGTTGTAATGCCTTTAAAAACACACTAAAAATGCTCATATACTTTTTCTAAATAATCCTCTAATTTTTAAAAATAAATTATTGAATTTTGAAAAAATTGAGAGATTTGGAAAATACGAAAAGTATATTTTTCCTACACTAATTAGGGCTAGTATAAAAACTACAACATGGCACATCTATTTGTAAACTTATTTGCTTTAAAACAGAGATTTTGTGTTAATATTTTTAAAAATGCATCACGTGGCTCATTTTTATTGGAACAATGAATTTAAATAATTAAAATGTTATTGTTCTATTCACGTGGTTTTCTCTAGCAACAGATTACTTGATGATAAGTGTGAGTAGGAGGGGAATACAGTCAAATGTTTTATAATGTGGTTGCCATCTCTTTCATTCCCAGGAGTAAAATGAGATCAGGACTTCCCGTTTCAGAAAAGTTTAGTCTTTTAAATTGAAACCAATAACTCGGAATATCTCGGAAACGGTTTCATGTATAGTATACAAATTGTGTGTTTTAATGATATCTACATCTTTGTGCAGTGTGACGGTTTATCTTCATCCAGAATGAAGAGGTCTTGAGAGACTACTCCCGGAAAATTGAGGATATAGTTACATTTTATTTGGCACGTATGTTTATCCTGATCAAGTTCGGTACTTAGCCGACTTTTCGTCTTCATAGACACATACGCGTTTTATTTAGGGCATGTGAAAACGTGTAACTCCGGTGGAATTTCGATACGTATCACATTTTTGCTTGGAGAATGCATGCGAAGATAAATCCCCCCAACCTAAACTTCCCTTTACACAGAAAACATTTGGATTTTTAAAAATAGCTGCAATGATGCTGTTGAAGTATCGTATATTACGTGACAAATAAAATGTATGTCTTGAATAGCCTCTAAGACCTCTTTATTCTGGATACATTTTACTGAATGTTGCATAACTGCTGAACCGTAAGAGACAAACAAACACTTTCTGCTCTAAAACTGCACATCTCGTTGAAACACACAATTTATGTCATATACTTTTTTCTTGGAATTGACCATTTTTGGGACACTCCTTGTTATTGGTTTCAGTTAGTAAAATATTTAAACTTTTCACATACAGGAATTTATGAATTCTGGCAATGCAAAAAAAAAACAAAAAAAACAAAACAAAACAGATTTCATCCACATGCCTACCAGCTTTTAAAACATTTGACTATCACTTTACCCTAGTGTATTCCCTTCTACTTACAAGCAAGCAATTCTGGTAATATTTATCGCACTCGGCATGAAGTAGGTAAAACAATAATTACTTACAGAAAATGTTATGTGAATGGAGCGCATTAGATTTTTATTAGAACAATGCATTTAGACAAAAAGGAATATGGAATTTTGAAATGTGACAAAATGTAAATAGCCGGTATAAATTTCAACATATGTGGCTCTTACAGACATTACCATAGGGCGTATCTGCCAGTAAATGTTGCTATCTGCTGCTGCTTTCCTTTCCCTTGTAAACCCTCTGTTTGTATAGCTCGCTATGCTTTATCGTCAAATGAAGTAACCCTTCTATTCTATCCAAAACTCTGTACGTGTACGTGTCAGTGTTATTTATGGACGCTCTGTGCTTCTCAGCGTCCCATTCTATACTGGGTGTGAAAGATCGCTTAATTTGCTCAGAGGCCTCTCTATCAGGCTTGAGGTTCTTTAACTGCTGTGCTTCTCAGCGTCCCATTCTATACTGGGCGCGCAAGACCGCTTAATTTGCTCAGAGGCCTCTCTATCAGGCTTGAGGTTCTTTTGCGTGCCGTAAATCTACAACACGGGACCCGGATTTGAAGGAAACCATGGACCTCCGCCAGGTTTGAACTCGCGAGCTTGAGATATGAAGTTAGCATGGCAACACCACTATGTGTGTGTGTGTGTGTGAAGAGCATACCTAACTCAAAAACAAAAATATGATGTGTTCCTTTCACATGACCTTCTCTACATTTTGTAACAAATTATTCAAGATAATGGAGATAAAGAATTAGCAGAAAGGGTCGTATTGCTTGTAGAAGGGAATACACTGGGCTAAACCAACAGTCAAATGTTTTAAAATGTGGTTGCCATGGGACTGAAGTCCGATTCTTTGTGTGGCCAAGTTGCTGTATGAGAACTGTAAACTGAAACCGAATATCTCGAAAACGGTCAAGCGCACCAAAACATGACAAATTGTGTGTTTTAAAGCGCTCTTTGCTAGGTGTTTACTGCTATTGCAAAATTCATCGAGAATAAAAAAAACATCTCTAGAAAATTCAACATCTACATTTTATTTGTGAATGAAATGCCTTTAATATGTGGTATTTTAGTCAAAACCGTTAGAGCCATTTTTGAGAAAAACATTTTGGAATTCTTTTCCATTTAAGGGGTAGCTTGGGATGAGGGGATTTTCATGAAAATGGTCGTGTCGCATCCCTGGAAGATACCAAACTTATATACCAAGTTTGGTATTTAACGGTCTTTTCGTTTTTGAGCTATGCTGTCCACACATACACGGGTATTTTTCTGAAAATGCTATTTTTTTTAATTTAGGGGCTCCTAAAACATATTTGCGGTGAAATCTCGGTATTGGGTACAATACAATACACTATGTACATAGTACGTGTAGAGAAAGTAAAAATGGATTAAACAGCAGACTTGGTATTTGTCTTTCAAGCTATGCTAACATGATAGTCGTTAACTGTTTACTTTCTCTAGCACGTATGTAGATAGTAGATTGAGGAACAGTCCGTCTGTGTGTGGACAGCTTATTTAACTCAAAAACGAAAACTCGGTTAAATACCAAACTTGATATTTATGTGCCACATCATACAACGAGGTTTCCAGCATAATCCTCCACCCCAAACTACCCTTTGCATGGAGAAAAGTTCGAAAAATTGTATTTTCTTAATGTGCCTCGCACGATTTGTTTAAAACTCTATAGGTATGTTTAACATATTTTCGTAACAAAGGAAATGAATATCTTAAATTTTACCGGAAACAGCCTCTCAATTCCTCCTGAGATAGGTAAACAAAAACCTACTACACAAAAAATGTAGATCTCGCCAAAACACACAATTTATGTCTAATACGTTTGTTTTTGTGGACGTAACACTCTCCGAGATATTCCTTGTTATCAGTTTAATCTGTTTAAAACTTTACTCAAACAGAAGTCGTCTTTTGTTTCATCTCTCTTTTGTTTTACTCCTGACCATGCAAAGAAACGAATTTCAATAACTGTTGAAACATTTGAGTACTATCACTTTATCCTAGTGTATACTTTGCAAGGAAGCAAGCAATAAGACAATTTCTGTTAATGTTTATTTTGATTACCATGGTGTAGATAAAAGAATAATTTACTACAGAAATGCAGAGAAAGTATCTCGTAGGTACACGTTTGTTGTGCTTTACCATATGTTGAAACTTGATTGTGAATGAAGACATATGTGGCTATGTCATCAGATATCCAGTACCTAGGTACAAGTTATGCTTTTCCCCAAACATTCAATAACCACACTTCCCCAAATAACAAGTTTTGAGTTACTCCGCAGCATCTCTGTAACAAATTATTGATAAAAAGTTTATGCTTCTATTTACTTTATGCTAATCCAGAAAAAAATAGTAGAAATAGTCTTATTACTTGCTTCCTTGTAAGTAGAAGCGAAATAAGGGAGTTAAAGTGATAGTCAAAAGCTGATTCCTAAGTGACTGAAGTTTCTTTGTTTGTATGGACACGAGTTGACAGATTCCTGTATGAGAAAAGTAAAAATATTTTAAAGCTGAAACTAAAATAAGGAATATCTAAAAAACGACCAACTCCATGAAAAAAGTGTAAATAACATAAATCGTGTCTTTAACAATTTGTGTTAAGTAAGCTTTAGTCCATCTCCTACAGTTTAGCAGTTGTACAACATTCCGTAAAATTCATCCAGAACAAAGAGATCTTCAGAGGCTATTCCCAGAAAATTCAACATATACATTTTATTTGTCAGGTAAATAGCTTTAATATACGATATTTTAATCAAAATTGTTAGAGCCATTTTTGAGAAAATCAAAATTTTCGAAGCTTTTTCCATGCAAAGGGTAGTTGGGGTGGGAAGATTTCCTTGAAAATGTTCGTGTCTCATCCTTGAAAGATACCAAACTTATCGCCACGTTTGCTATTTAACGTTTTTGAACTATGCTGCCGACACACGGACAGTTTTCTAAAGATGCTTTTTTTTTGGATTCAGGGGGTCCCAAACATACATTTGCGCTGAAATCTCGGCATTGAATTTTTGGGTGCAATACAATAACTTCTCTATACACTATGCGCATACGTAGTACGTATAAAGAAAGTAAAATTCTGGCGTTTTCCATTCTCTGCCTATTGTGCATTAGATTATTGTTACAAAAGGTTTTTCTTCTACCTACTTCATGACAGTCAAGGTAACACGTAGCGTCTCATAAGTAGAAGGGAACTAAACCGATGTTATACAAACGTTGCTGTGTGCATGGAGTAACACAAAACAGATATAACCGAATGAGGACTTCCCGTTTGAGAACAGTTAAGAACATTAAAATTCAAGGCAATATCTTAGCACAACAAAAAATGTGTACGTGATAGAAATTGCGTGTTTTAAGGAAATCTTCACTTTTTGTGTAGTGGTAAGTTTTTGTACATCTCTTGTGGTGTACTAAAGAATGAAGAGGCTATTGCTAAAAAACTGAGATTGTAGCTTTTATCTCCCATCTTCAACATAGACCAGCTTAGTCAGAATCGTTAGAGCCATTCTGTAGCAAATTGAACATTTCAAAAATGTTCCATATAAAAGGTAGTTGGTGGCACAGGTGTACTTTCTCTACACGTATTAGTGTATTGTGATGCACCCAAACATTCCATACCGAGATTTCACCGCAAATATATGTTTGGAGACCCCCTGAATCGAAAAAAAGCATTTTGAGAAAAATGTCCGTGTGTGTGTGTGTGTGTTTGTATGTGTGAGTGTATCTGTGGGCAGCATAGCTCAAAAAAGAAAAGTCCATTAAACGCCAAACTTGGTATTTAGGTTTTTATATCTTTCAAGGATGTAACACGAAGATTTCCAAGAAAATCTCCGAACTAACCTTTACATGGAAAAAATTTCGAAAAATTTTATTTTCTCAAAAATAGCTGTAACAATCTTGATTAAAGTATCGTATATTAAAGCTATTTTTCTGACAAATAAAATGTATATCTTGAATTTTCTAGGAATAGCCTCTGAAGAGTACTTTATTCTGCATGAATTTTACGGAATTTTGAATAACTGCTAAACTGTAAGAGATGGACAAAAACTTACCATACGATAAATGTAGAGCACGTTAAAAGCCACAATTTTTGTCATATACATTTTTTTCGTGGAGTTCATCGTTTTTGAGACATTCCTTCTTTTTGGATTCTCCTTTAAGAAACCTATACTTTTCCCATACAGCAAAGGAACTTGAGTGACATATCAACCAGCTTATCACTTTAACTGCCTTATTTCCCTTCTACTTACAAGGAAGCAACTAATAAGACCATTTCTGTTAATGTTTATCATGAAGAAGCTTTTGTTTGCAGCAGAGGTAGAGAAAATCGTGTGAATGTATCATATCGGATTGTTTTAACATTTGCACTGAAAAGTTGCATCTTTTGGAGTACTGTTTGGAAGGTGCTGAGGGTAAAGGGCTCGCATAAAGCAGTTTTATGTGACGTCACGTCGCACTTTGTTAATTTGCTTACTTATTTATTTAGGCAGACGACCACAAGGTTTTGATTTATGTGAGACCTTCTTATCTCTCACCACCGTGGCACAGTGGTTAGCCCGCCACCAATGGCTCTGTACTCATCTTTTCAGCGTGGATTCAGGTCCTGGCGGGAGCTAAGTCGCAATTACGAACACACTTCTCACATGACTTTCTCTACAAACAAACTTCTTTCAACACCCAAGTAAACTTTAGCAGAGTTGTATTACTTAGTTTCTTACAAGTAGAATGGAACTAAGGGAATGCACCAGGCTAAAGTGATAGTCAAATGTTTTAAAAGCGATTGTCATTGCAAATCGCTTCTTTGCTTGGCCAGGAGTAGAACAAAAGAAAAGCGGACACTTCCTGTCTGAGAAAAGTATAAGTACTTCACAATCGAAACCAATAACAAGGAATACCTCGAAAACGGTAACCTCCACGAAAAAAACGTGTATGGCATAACTTGTGTATTTTAACAAAATCTATATTTTTTATATAGTAAGTTTTTGTCTATCTCTTAAGGTTTACTAGTTATGCCAAATCAAACAACATTCATACAGAATAAAGAGGTCTTTACAAGCTATTCCCAGAAAATTCAAGATATACATTTTATTTGTGATAGAAATGGCTTTAATATGTGACATTTTACTCAAAATCGTTAGAGGTATTTTCAGGAAAAACAAACTTTTCGAAAATGTTTCCATATAAAGAGTAGTTGGGGGTGCAGGGATTTTCTTGGAAATGTTCGTGTCGCATCCTTGGAAGATACCAAACCTAAATACCAAGTTTGGTTTTTAACGGTCTTTTCGTTTTTGAGCTATGCTGCCCACAGACACACAGACACACACACACACACACACACACACACGCGCGCGCGCGAGCGCGCACACACACAAAGACCTTTTACTGAAAATGCTTTTTTTTATTCAGGGGTGTCAAAACACGTATTTCCGGTGAAATCTCGGTATTGAATTTTTGGGTGCAATACAATACCCTCTCTATACACTATGTATATAGTACGTGTAGAGAAAGTAAAAATCGATTAGAATTTTGTCATGTGATCGCTCATATAAATGTCTCTAGCTGTAGCAATGACAAAAGAACTGCAAATGCTAGATATTAATTCTAATATTCCATGCTAGGTATTATTCATCTCTCTTCTCTTAGCTTAGGTTACAATTATGCAGACAATTCAGCTCAACTATTAAAGCACCAATGGAATGGCCGAGATTAGGCAATTTTATATCAGTTCAGCTCAGCTGTTAATCTGTCAATGCAACGACCGATATTAGACAGTTTTATATCAGTTCAGTTCAGCTGTTAAACCGTCAATGTAATGGCCGAGATTAGACACTTTTATATCAGTTCAGTTCAGCTGTTAAGCCGTCAATGTAATGGCCGAGATTAGACACTTTTATATCAGTTCAGCTCAGCTGTTAAACCATCAATGTAATGGCCGAGATTAGGCAATTTTATATCAGTTCAGTTCAGATGTTAAACCGTCAATGTAATGGCCGAGATTAGGCAATTTTATATCAGTTCAGTTCAGCTGTTAATCTGTCAATGCAACGACCGATATTAGACAGTTTTATATCAGTTCAGCTCAGATGTTAAAGCATCAATGTAATGGCCGAGATTAGGCAATTTTATATCAGTTCAGCTCAGCTGTTAATCTGTCAATGCAACGACCGATATTAGACAGTTTTATATCAGTTCAGCTCAGATGTTAAACCATCAATGTAATGGCCGAGATTAGACAGTTTTATATCAGTTCAGCTCAGCTGTTAAACCGTCAATGTAATGGCCGAGATTAGGCAACTTTATATCAGTTCAGCTCAGATGTTAAACCGTCAATGTAATGGCCGAGATTAGGCAATTTTATATCAGTTCAGTTTAGCTGTTAAACCGTCAATGCAATGGCCGAGATTAGGCAATTTTATATCAGTTCAGCTCAGCTGTTAAACCGTCAATGTAATGGCCGAGATTAGGCAATTTTATATCAGTTCAGCTCAGATGTTAAACCGTCAATGTAATGGCCGAGATTAGGCAATTTTATATCAGTTCAGCTCAGATGTTAAACCGTCAATGTAATGGCCGAGATTAGGCAATTTTATATCAGTTCAGCTCAGATGTTAAACCGTCAATGGAATGGCCGAGATTAGGCAATTTTATATCAGTTCAGCTCAGATGTTAAACCGTCAATGTAATGGCCGAGATTAGGCACTTTTATATCAGTTCAGCTCAGATGTTAAACCATCAATGCAATGGCCGAGATTAGACAATTTGAACCAATCGCGGTCATCTGACTGGAGCGATATTGTCGAAACATCTTATCGCAGCTGATGTTCGTTTGTTTAATCTGCTGTCTTGGTAACAAGGTGACAGTCAACCTTCACTTTTAATAACTGTCAGTTACAATGTTTATTTAAAGTTTTATCCAGCTCAAAAAAGGAGTGAAAATAATCATTATTTGTATTTCTTATGTATGAGATGAGTGCAATAACCTCAAATAAAATAACGTTTGTTTCCATTTCATGTATTAGTTATTAAAAGCTGAAATAAAATAATTGTTCCCTATTTCTATTATTGCTATCGATATTCGTACATTGGTGTAGACACGGTCGGTCATGTCATAATTCAGGAGGCTGTGAAGAAAGACAAAAACATTGTGTAAATAAAGATTGAGAACTAATGTAAGTGTTACAATGATATAATAGTGTATTACTTATCAAACACAACTCGAGTTTTAGCACAACTATCGACAAGATCAAGATATTCGTGCTATTACATATGACAATATATATTGAGTGATCATGAAAGAATATAAGTTATTCTATTTAAATTGAGGCACTATCTTGTAGACCTGTGTATATCCGTTACGTCACACACAGTATGTTCCTAGCCCGTGGTACCGAGTTCGAACCTGGTTATGCTGAGTTTTCCCTTATCCTGAGAAGATGAATGTCCAAAACGTCATTTGAACATTATTTCATTCAGCGCTCCATCTGATGCATTGATTCATATGACTTTCCCTACCTGTTCTGCAACAAAGAACTAATCAACACAAACTTTAACAGAAATGCTTTTATGATGATATTATTTGCTTGTACAAGAGCAAATAAGGAAATGAGTATAATAGGTCACGAGAGTCAAACCTTTTAAAAGCTGGTCGCTCTGTGATAGCATTGAAATTGAGTACCAGCTACTTGGTCAGGATGAAAACCTATACTCAAATACTTCCATTTGAGAAAAGTATAAATAGATAGGTGTTAGAGAATATAAACTTACAACCAACAACACAAAAAAAAAATTAAATTAGTGTTTTAAAGAGAATTTCACAGATATTTCCGGAAAAATAAATATTCTATTCTATATTATATTCTATATAATCATAAAATTATCCTTAAACCTATTACACAGAGAATATCAAAACTGTTCCGTGTAAATGGCCGTTTGGAGGGGGGAGGTTATTTAAAATTATACTGTTGATGCTGTTTACAAATACAAAAACGTTTTTCTAATTTTTACTTTCTCTATACGTACTATGTACATAGTGTATAGAGAAGGTATTGTATTGTACCCAAAAATTCAATACCGAGGTTTCACCGCAAATACATGCTTTGGGACCTCTAAATCCAAAAAAAAAAAAGCGCTTTCAGAAAAAGGTCCGCATGTGTGTGTGTGTGTGTGTGTCCGTGTGTCTGTGAACACGTTAACTCAAAAACGAAAAGTCGGTTGGTATTTAAGTTTAGTATCTTCCAGCGATACGACAGGAAGATTTTGAGAAAAATCCCCCGACCCAGCTACCCTTTACATGGAACTTTTTTCGAAAATGTTTATTTTTTCTAAAATGGCTCTAACGATTTTAATTAAAATATCGTATGTTACAGATAGTCACCTTACAAATAAAATGCATATCTTGAATTTTCTGGGAATGGCCTTGGAAGACTACTTTATTCTGAATGAATTTTGCGGAATTAGCATAACTGCTAAACTGTAAGAGATGGACAAAAATTTAACAGAGAAAAAATGTAGAGCACGTTAAAACACACAATTTATGTTATATACATATTTTTGGTGGAATTGATCGCTTTTGAGATATTCCTTGTTTTTGGTTTCTGCTTTGAAAAGCTTATACTTTTCTCATACAGGAGCTTGTCAACTGCTGTCCATACAAACAAAGGAACTTCAGTCACATAGCAACCAGCTTTTGATCATGCTACTCCCTTATTTCTCTCCTACTTACAAGGAGGCAAGTAATAAGACTATTTCTGCTAATTTTTTTCTCAATTAGTATGAAGTAAATGGAAGCGTAAGCTTTTTAAGAATAATTTGTTTCAGAGATGAAGAGAAAGTCATATGAATAGGTTTTTTTATTCAGAAGACCAGAAAACGAGTATTTACGGTGAAATCTTGAAGTCATATTTTTGGATGGATTACAATATCCCCCTGGAACACATTATATGACCGTTTGGTAGAGCGGGTTTTTTCAACTTAAATAATCGTTAGAATCGTTGTTTTAATTATCAGGCACACAAATCTGTATCTTTATGTTAGTTTCGAGACAGTCAACTGTTTATATGCAAATCAGTTGTTAGTAACGAGTTCATTAGCAACAAAAATCGCAGTTGTTTTAAAAGTGTTCCAGCGAATCATGTAGTTCGAATTGGAAATGTCGAGTATGCAAAACAGAATATTTGTATTTGCTAACGTTACCAAGCATGTTGTGTTTTCTGAGTTCAAAATGCTTACTAAATATGTTGTTTCTATCTCTCGTCGTTTTCCGTTTAAAACTGAATTAGAATCAAGAGGAGTTGCACAACATTCAAATTTCAATCAAAATAGTTAAGAGCCGTTTGAAGTTAATAAACGATAACTTGTACATTTTAAATGCTTGGATATTTTCCTTATGTATACTGTTTAAATATTGATCCCGAATGTGGCAAATGAATGTAAACAGAATTAATTAAATCAAATTTAAAAAAAATCTTATGTGTTCATTCACATAGCTTTCTCTAGCTGTTTTAAATACAAACTATTCTTATAAAAGTTTATTCTTCTATCTACTTCACCCTAATCGAAATAAACATTAACAGAATTGTCTTATTACTTGCTTCCTTGTAAGTATACACTAGGATAAAGTGATAGTAGTCAAATGTTTTAAAAGCTGCTTGCTATGAAATTGAAGTACCTTTGTTAATATGAACAGGAGTTAATACATTTCCATATGAGAAAAGTATAATTATTTTAAAGCTGAAAATAATAAAAAGGAATATCTTAAAAACGGCTAACTCCACGAAAAAGTATATATAACATAAATTGTGAGTTTATCGTGATCTACATTTTTTGTGAAGTTAGTTTTTGTGTATCTCTTACGGTTTACCAGTTCGATCACAGTCATCCAGAATAAAGAGGTCTTTCCCACAAAATTGAAGATATACGTTTTAATTGACATATAAATATCTTGGATATAGAAGATTTTAAATAAAATCGTTAGACGCATTTTTGAGAAAATCAAAATTTTCGAAATGTTTTCCGTGTAGTTGCGGGTGGAGGAATTTTCTTGAAAATCTTAGTGTCGTATCCTTGGAAGATACTAAATTTAAAAATCAAGTTTGGTATTTTTCGTTTTTGTGCTACGCTGTCCACAGACAAACACCCCCCCCCCACACACTCACACGCATAGACACACACACACACACACACACACACACACACAGACACACATACACAGAAACAAGGACCTTTTTCTAAAAATGTTTTTTTAAATTTTATTTTATTCGTAGGATCTGAGAATATATATTTTCGATAAATCTCGACATATATTTGGGTGGAATACAATACCTTCTCCACCTACTACATACTTTGTATATGTACATACTTAAAATATAATAAATTGATAATTATATATGTAAAATAAATACTTTAAAAATTAATAAATAAATTGTAATATTAATTATTGATATAATTATTATATTTTAGTAAAAAAATGGGAATTTTATTTTATATAATTTGTTATTGTTGTTTAGAAGTAGTAAAGCTAATATTGGCGTTAAATATGAATATGTAATGTGTGTTTGACGTTTTAGATGATTATTTATTATATTTTAGAAATTTTATTGGTATTTTTATTTGTTTAAAGTTATAATTTTACTTTTATATTTATAATTTATATTCATAATTATGTAGTTTAAATTTATGTGTAAATGATGATCTATTTAAGTTTATAAATATTAAACATTTGGCATATTAGCCCTGGTGCCTGGGTTATTGTTTTGTACATACTTGCTGGAGAAAGTAAAACTTGAAAGCGAGGAGCTGTTTGGTACAGGTTTAGCTGAGAGTGTTGTAATCATGTGGAGCATTGTGCGAGAGCGTTGCCAATGAGGAGCCAGGAGGGGAGGAGCTAATTATTGAGTATTGTTGTGTGGTCCCCAGCTGCCGGGCTGGGCCCCTGTCACCCTCACAAAGACGGGGTAATTAAATGTCGCCCGAGCAGTCTATTACCGTGTATTATGTCAATCTGCCTTGCCGGCGGCAAACACTCATTCTCACTCACAACGAAACACCTTTATTGCTAATCAACCAGTTCAACAACCAATATTTCGGAATTGGCTAGTGATACACAAAAGGTTATTCGATATCTTAACGAGATCAACATGTACTATTGCATCGAGTATAGAGAACGTATTGCACTCCACCCAAAAATTCGATACCGAGATTTCACCGGAAATATATGTTTAGGGTCTCCTATATGAAAAAAAAAGAAGCATTTTCAGAAAAAGGTCCGTGTGTCTGCGAACACGATAACTCAAAAACGAAAAGTCGGTAAAATACCAAAGTTGGTATTTAAGTTTAGTAGGTATCTTCTAGGGAAACGACACGAAGATTTTGAAAAAAATCCCCCCCACCCAAAATTACCCCTTACATGGATTTTTATTCGAAAATTTTGATTTTCTCAAAAATAGCTCTAACGATTTTGATTAATATATCGTATAGATATTAAAGATATTTACCTGACAAATAAAATGTAAATTTTGAATTTTCTAGGAATAGCCTCTGAAGACTACTTTATTCTGGGTGAATTTTAAGGAATTTTGCATAACTAAACTATTTGCTAAACCGTAATAGGTGGACAAAAACTTACCACACAAAAAATGTAGAGCACATTAAAACGCACAATTTATGTTATATACATTTTTTGAGATATTCCCTGTTTTTGGTTTCAGCTTTGAAAAAATTACATTTTCTCATACAGGAATTAATCAACTCGTGTCCATACAAACAAAGGAACTTCAGTCACATAGCAACCAGCTGTTGACTATCACTTTAACCTATGGTACTGCCTTATTTCCCTTCTACTTACGATGAAGCAAGTAATAAGACTAATTTCTGCTAATGTTTATCTCGATTAGCATGAATAGAGAGAAGAATAAGAGAGAGAAAGTTATGTGAATGGATTATATTTGTTCTTGACAGCAGGCTTATTTACTGTCTGGTATTTAAATAAAAAATATCGGAAATCAGTCTGAAAACCTTCTCGGCGGTGCTCCCATTTGTATTTGGTGGCTTTAGAGCTGGTAATGATGGATCACCAGAACAGGGGTTTCTATTCACGTGGTGTCAGTAGGGAAGGGCGGCTGCTATTTCATTTCAGCACTTTAACAATGACCTTCATTGCTTTATAAGTGTCTTCTCATGGATTAGAGTATATTGCGAATACGAAATCTGATAAGTAACTTACAGTTCGTGCTTATCCAATTACTTTCTGAAGTACTTGCAAAAAACTGTAAAAAACAATATCTTATTGAAATTAAGAACAAAATTCAGTCTCGATGTGAACAAATGAAAGGATACATCTAAATGATATGGACAAATCCTTCTTATACGCTCGTTTGTTAATGAAATTTGCAATAGATTCTTTACTTGAAGCAGCACATGTTACGTCATTTCCTAATTGTACTGTAAGTATTAATGACCTCTTACAGTGCTTGTTGCCATGGCAATTAATAAATGACTTTAGCTTACATTACCAAATATGAGTTCAGAATCATTAGCATACATGTCAAGTATCTCAAAAAGACATACCTATACTTATCTTCTGAATGCGAAAGTCAACATCTGACCCGCCGGTTTTCAAAAATAAATACTTAACTCTTTGAAGAATATTTGGAGCAATATTTGTAGTAATTAAATAAAAAAAAATACATTATTCTTCTTTCTACACAACGCTAATCGAGATAAACATTAGCAGAATGCTCTTATTACTTCGTTCCTTATAAGTAGAAGGCATCTAAAGGAATGTGCTATGTTAAAGTGATAGTCAAATGTTTTAAAAGCTGTCGTTATGCGATTGTCATTGTAAATCGCTTCTTTGCTTGGCCAGGAGTAGAACAAAAGAAAAACGGACACTTCCTGTCTGAGAAAAGTATAAGTATTTTAAAATTGAAACGAATAACAAGGAATATCTTGGAAATAGTCAATTGTGCAACAGAAATGTATACGGCATAAATCGTGTATGATAACGAGATGTACATTCTTGTATAGTAACTTTTTGTCTATCTTCTACGGTTTAGTAATTATTCAAAATTCAGAAAATATTTGACCAGAACAAACAGGTCTTCAGAAGCTCTTCCTAGAAAATTAAAAATATAGGTACATTTTATTTACCGTGTAAATTATCTCTAATGTGTGGTATACTAATCAAAATCGTTAGCGCTATTTTTGAGAAAAATAAAATTAAAAAAAAAAAAAAAAGTTCCATGTAAATGGTAGTTGGGGGTGTTTTTTTTTTTGTTTTTTTGTGTGTGAAAATCTTCGTGTCGCAAGCTTTGAAGATAATAAGCTTAAATACGAAGTTTGGAATTTAACAGTCTTCTAGTTCTTGAGCCATTGTGTTCACAGACACACACAACGATCTTTTTTTGACTCAAGGGACCGCAAAACATATATTTTCAGTGAAATGTCGGTAACGAATCTTTGGACGCAATGCAATACCTTCTCTAACGCCATGTACATAGTACGTGTAGAGAAAGTAAAAACAGAAATATTCGAGAAAATGTCGTGTTGATTCTTTCTAGCATCTACAAGGTTTCAATATGTAACATCTGAATTATATAAAGAAAGTTTGTACTGATACAAGATGTTTTCCATCAAGTGGAGAGTTTCAGAAATGTAACATTTGAATTGTATCAAAAATGTTTATACTGATACAATATTTCTTCCATCAATTGGGCAGTTTCAATAATGGGACATTTGAATTGTTTCAACAATGTTTGTACTGATACAATATTTCTTCCATCAATTTGGCAGTTTCAATAATGGGACATTTAAATTGTTTCAAGAATGTTTGTACTGATACAATATTTCTTCCATCAATTGGGCAGTTTCAATAATGGGACATTTAAATTGTTTCAAGAATGTTTGTACTGATACAATATTTCTTCCATCAATTGGGCAGTTTCAATAATGGGACATTTAAATTGTTTCAAGAATGTTTGTACTGATACAATATTTCTTCCATCAATTGGGCAGTTTCAATAATGGGACATTTAAATTGTTTCAAGAATGTTTGTACTGATACAATATTTCTTCCATCAATTGGGCAGTTTCAATAATGGGACATTTGAATTGTTTCAAGAATGTTTGTACTGATACAATATTTCTTCCATCAATTGGACAGTTTCAATAATGGGACATTTAAATTGTTTCAAGAATGTTTGTACTGATACAATATTTCTTCCATCAATTGGGCAGTTTCAATAATGGGACATTTAAATTGTTTCAAGAATGTTTGTACTGATACAATATTTCTTCCATCAATTGGGCAGTTTCAATAATGGGACATTTAAATTGTTTCAAGAATGTTTGTACTGATACAATATTTCTTCCATCAATTGGGCAGTTTCAATAATGGGACATTTGAATTGTTTCAAGAATGTTTGTACTGATACAATATTTCTTCCATCAATTGGGCAGTTTCAATAATGGGACATTTGAATTGTTTCAAGAATGTTTGTACTGATAGAAGATGTTTCTAGTCAACAGGAGAGCTTCAGAAATGCAGCATATGAATTGTTTGAGGAATGTTAGTTCTTATAGGAGAAGGAACTTTGCACATGGTCCAGAAATGCTCATTTTCTAACCCTTAAGAGGCATTAATCATGGGAAACAGAAACTACCAGCATGCCGCGTAAAATATTCAAAATACCTGCTGATGACGTCTGAATAAAATGTACTTCTTAGCTTGACCGCCAGGTTTTGGTTTCGTTTGAGCATGTCATTGGTAGCATCCCCTGTGTAGTGTTAATGTCGGGCTTGCTTTCCAAACATGGAGTTGTTCAATTGATGAAGAGAGTCTCCGAGCCTGCACCCAGGTCTCCAGGGACACATCAGCACATTCGGGATTCAACGTAATGCAAGTATTATGGTAACTGAGAACATTTTAAATATTTCATATAAGAAATATTTTTTTGCGTCTGTCCCATTATTAATCTAACACACCAGTCACTACCTGGTTATCTTTAAGTAAAGTAAAGAGAGCAATTTTTTTCGATGCTCCTGGTAATCGTCTACTGTGCACTATACGGAAATCAAGAACAGACAATTCTTTCAGTTCTGTGACGAAATGGTACATTTTGCGTTTGAAATACATGTTCAATGTTTCATTGGTAAATATAGTTATTGTATGTTCATGGTTGGTTGAACAATTGTCCTGTTGTATTAGTATTTATACTTCAGATATGAACATATACATGTCTTCATTGGTTGCATGCCAACTGGTAGTTGTAAAAGTAATGACAATAAAACAATAAGCTTCTTAACTGGCTTAATGTCATTATAATCTCAACAATATGAGAATTAATTTATGAGGAAAATCTTTCACATTTATATCAATGAATATGAACAGACGTATTGTTATCGAGCACAAGAAACAACTGAAGTTGTAAATGGAGTTTCTGGCCGAGTACAGAATTTTGCTGCAAACTAAACACTTATACCACCGCTTTCTATAAATAAGAAAGATTCCTCCTAGACGGACATAAATACAGGAGTCGATGGCTTGCGTGTTTGGATTGCTTTGAGTTCCCGACATTATACACTGACACGTGTTTACCCACTGCATGCACAGAGCAAAACTATTTGCTGCGGTGCAAAATCAAGAGATGCCGATCTAGCACATAGAATATAAGTTAAACACGGTTTCTTTTGCCGCTTAAAGAAATGTTTAGTTCATTAGAATACATTTTAATGTTATATTTATATTAGTTTAAATTGGTCTAGTTTCAATATTATTAATAGAACAGCAGCATTAAAAGGGGGTCTTGAAGATCATTATAGGAAACAGTTCATATTTTGTAGTGCAATGTGAATGTATGCCTCAGTCAGAAATAGGCTTTTTGTACGTTAGATCCTAGCAGGATACAATGGGATGAGAATGAATTCAGCGGGCAGCCGGAACCGGACGGCGGGAGTGAGTTTCGTGCAGGGTCCTAACCAAACGTCCATGAGTCTACAAATGAATACCAACACCATCCTGCCGCCCTGAGCTAATTCACCTCACGAGAGGTCGCCGTCACAGCAGCCCTCGCCGACACTTAAAATCCTGAAAGGGACCGGTTGGATGAAATGAAGGGACAGTATGATCGTGAGGATGAAAAAATCCCCGCAACATTCGCCTAGTGACCCGAGAAAACTTCGAAAACACCGTGGGTTAGAGAGTCAGCCTCGGAGAACCGATATCAGACCACCAGAATGCCACTCCAAGACAAAACGCCTCAGCCGCCAGACTTGGTGATGTTCCAGACGAAAAACCTCAGTCACCAGATTTGGTGATGTTCCAAACAAAACACCTCAGCCACCAGACTTGGTATTGTTCCAGACGAAACGCATCAGCCACAAAACTTGGTGATGTTCCAGACGAAACGCCTCAGCCACCTAACTTGGTGATGTTCCAGACGAAACGCGTCAGCCACCAAACTTGGAGATGTTCCAGGCGAAACGCCTCAGCCACCAGACTTGGTAAAGTTCCAGACGAAACGCCTCAGCCACCAGACTTGGTGATGTTCCAGAAGAAACGCCTCACCCACTAACTTGGTGATGTTCCAGACGAAACGCCTCAGCCACCAGACTTGATAGTGTTCCAAACAAAACTCCTCAACCATCAAACTTAGTGATGTTTCAGACGAAGCGCCTCAGCCACCAAACTTGGTTATGTTCCAGACGAAGCGCCTCAGCCACCAAAGTTGGTGATGTTCCAGATGAGACGTCTCAGCCACCAGCTTGGTGATATTCCAGGCGAAACGCATCAGCCACCAAAGTTGGTGATGTTCCAGATGAGACGTCTCAGCCACCAGACTTGGTGATATTCCAGACGAAACGGCTCAGCCACTAGACTTGATGATATTCCAAACAAAGCGTCTCAGCCACCAGACTTGGTGATATTACAGACGAAACGCCTCAGCTACCAAAGTTGGTGATGTTCCAGATGAGAATTCACAGACACCAGACTTGGTGATGTTCCAGTCTAGACGTCACAGCCACCAGACTTGGTGATGTTCCAGACTAGATGTCACAGCCACAAGACTTGGTGATGTTCCAGACTAGACGCCTCAGCCACCAGACTTTGTGATGTTCCAGTCTAGACGTCTCAGTCATCAGACTTGGTGATGTTCCAGACTAGACGCCTCAGCCACCAGATTTGGTGATGTTCCAGACTAGACGTCACAGCCACAAGACTTGGTGATGTTCCAGACTAGACGCCTCAGCCACCAGACTTGGTGATGTTCCACATAAGACGCCACAGCCACCAAAGTTAGTAATGTTCCAGATAAGATGTCTCAGCCACCAGACTTGGTGATGTTCCAGACTAGACGTCACAGCCACAAGACTTGGTGATGTTCCAGACTAGACGCCTCAGCCACCAGACTTGGTGATGTTCCACATAAGACGCCACAGCCACCAAAGTTAGTAATGTTCCAGATAAGATGTCTCAGCCACCAGACTTGGTGATGTTCCAGACTAGACGCCTCAGCCACCTGACTTAGTGATGCTCCAGATGAGACGCCTCAGCCACCAGACTTGGTGATGTTCGAGACTAGACGACTCAGCCTCCAGACTTGGTGATGTTCCAGACTAGACGTCACAGCCACCAGACCTGGGGATGTTCCAGATGAGACGTCACAGCCACCAGACTTGCTGATGTTCCAGATGAGACGTCACAGCATCCAGACCTGGTGATGTTCCAGATGAGACGTCAAAGCCACCAGACTTGGTGATGTTCCAGACAAGATTTCTCAGCCACCAGATATGGTGATGATCCAGATTAGACGCCTCAGCCACCAGACTTGGTGATGTTCCAGACTAGAAGCCTCAGCCACCAGACTTGGTGATGTTCCATACTATACGCCTCAGCCAACAGACTTGGTGATGTTCCAGTCTAGACGCCTCAGCCACCGTACTTGGTGATGTTCCAGAGGAGACGTCTTAGCCACCAAAATTGGTGATGTTCCAGTCTAGACGCCTCAGCCACCAGACAAGGTGATGTTCCAGTCTAGACGTCACAGCCACAAGACTTTGTGATGTTCCAGAGGAGACGTCTCAGCCACCAGACTTGGTGATGTTCCAGAGGAGACCTGACAGCCACCAGACTTGCGGATGTTACAGAGGAGACGTCACAGCCACCAGACATGCTGATGTTCCAGAGGAGACATCACAGCCACGTACTTGCTGATGTTCCAGATGAGACCTCACAGCCACAAGACTTTGTGATGTTCCAGAGGAGACGTCTCAGCCACCAGACTTGGTGATGTTCCAGAGGAGACCTAACAGTCACGTACTTGCTGATGTTCCAGAAGAGACGTCACAGCCACCAGACTTGCTGATGTTCCAGACTAGACGTCTCAGCCACCAGGCTTGGTGATGTTCCGGTCTAGACGTCTCATCTACCAGATTTGGTGATGTTCCAGTTTAGACGTCTCAGCCACCAGACTTGGTGATGTACCAGAGGAGACGCCACAGCCATCAGACTTGGTGATGTTCCAGAGGAGACGTCACAGCCACCAGACTTGTTGATGTTCCGGTCTAGACGTCACAGACACCAGACTTGGTGATGTTCCAAGAGGAGACGTCTCAGCCACCAGACTTGCTGATGTTGTAAAGGAGACGTCAGAGCCACCAGACTTGGTGATGTTCCAGAGGAGACGTCACAGCCACCAGACTTGGTGATGTTCCAGAGGAGACGTCACTGCCACCAGACTTGGTAATGTTCCAGACTAGATGTCTCAGATAACAAACTTGGTGATGTTCCAGTCTAGACGTCGCAGCCACCAGACTTGGTGACGTTCAAGTAGACACGTCTCAGCCACCAGACTTGGTGATGTTCCAGAGGAGACGTCACAATCACCAGAGTTGGTGATGTTCCAGTCTAGACGTCTCAGCCACCAGACTTGGTGATGTTCCAGAGGAGACGTCACAGCCACCAGTGTTGGTGATGTTCCAGACTAGACGTCACAGCAACCAGACTTGGTGATGTTCCAGAGGAGACGTCACAGCCACATGAGTTGGTGATGTTCCAGTCTAGACGCCTCAGCCACTAGACTTGATGATGCTCCAGATGAAACGCCTCAGCCACCAAATTTGGTGATGTTCCAGATAAGACGTCACAGCCACCAGACTTGGTGATGTTCCAGATAGCACGTCTCAGCCACCAGACTTGGTGATGTTCCAGAGGAGACGTCTCAGCCAGCAGAGTTGGTGATGTTCCAGAGGAGACGTCTCAGCCACCAGACTTGGTGATGTTCCAGAGGAGACGTCTCAGCCACCAGAGCTGGTGATGTTCCAGAGGAGATATCTCAGCCACCAGAGTTGGTGATGTTCCAGAAGAGACGTCTCAGCCACCAGACTTGGCGATGTTCCAGAGGAGACGTCTCAGCCACCAGAGTTGGTGATGTTGCAGAGAAGACGTCTCAACCACCAGACTTGGTGATGTTCCAGAGGAGACGTCTCAGCCACCAGATTTGGTGATGTTCCAGGCTAGACGTCTCAGCCACCAGACTTGGTGATATTCCAGACGAAACGGCTCAGCCACAAGACTTGATGATATTCCAAACAAAGCGTCTCAGCCACCAGACTTGGTGATATTCCAGACGAAACGCCTCAGCCACCAAAGTTGGTGATGTTCCAGATGAGAATTCACAGCCACCATGCTTGGTGATGCTCCAGTCTAGACGTCACAGCCACCAGACTTGGTGATGTTCCAGACTAGACGTCACAGGCACAAGACTTGGTGATGTTCCAGACTAGACGCCTCAGCCACCAGACTTTGTGATGTTCCAGTCTAGACGTCTCAGTCACCAGGCTTGGTGATGTTCCAGACTAGACGCCTCAGCCACTAAATTTGGTGATGTTCCAGACTAGACGTCACAGCCACAAGACTTGGTGATGTTCCAGACTAGACGCCTCAGCCACCAGACTTGGTGATGTTCCACATAAGACGCCACAGCCACCAAAGTTGGTAATGTTCCAGATAAGACGTCTCAGCCACCCGACTTTATGATATTCCAGACTAGACGCCTCAGCCACCTGACTTAGTGATGCTCCAGATGAAACGCCTCAGCCACCAGACTTGGTGATGTTCGAGACTAGACGTCTCAGCCACCAGACTTGGTGATGTTCCAGACTAGACGTCACAGCCACCAGACTTGGTGATGTTCCAGATGAGACGTCTCAGCCACCAGACTTGGTGATGTTCGAGACTAGACGTCTCAGCCACCAGACTTGGTGATGTTCCGGATGAAACGTCTCAGCCACCAGACTTGGTGATGTTCCAGACTAGACGTCACAGCCACCTGACTTAGAGATGCTCCAGATGAAACGTCTCAGCCACCAGACTTGGTGATGTTCGAGACTAGACGTCTCAGCCACCAGACTTGGTGATGTTCCAGATGAGACGTCACAGCCACCAGACTTGGTGATGTTCCAGATGAGACGTCACAGCATCCAGACTTGGTGATGTTCCAGACAAGACTTCTCAGCCACCAGATATGGTGATGATCCAGATTAGACGCCTCAGCCACCAGACTTGGTGATGTTCCAGACTAGAAGCCTCAGCCACCAGACTTGGTTATGTTCCATACTATACGCCTCAGCCACCAGACTTGCTGATGTTCCAGTCTAGACGCCTCAGCCACCGTACTTGTTGATGTTCCAGAGGAGATGTCTCAGCCACCAAAATTGTTGATGTTCCAGTCTAGACGCCTCAGCCACCAGACTTTGTGATGTTCCAGAGGAGACGTCTCAGCCACCAGACACTGTGATGTTGTTGAGGAGACATTACAGCCACCAGACTTGGTGATGTTCCAGAGGAGACCTGACAGCCACCAGACTTGCTGATGTTCCAGAGGAGACGTCACAGCCACCAGACTTGCTGATGTTGTTGAGGAGACATTACAGCCACCAGACTTGGTGATGTTCCAGAGGAGACCTCACAGCCACCAGACTTGCGGATGTTCCAGAGGAGACGTCACAGCCACCAGACATGCTGATGTTCCAGAGGAGTCGTCTCAGCCACCAGACTTGCTGATGTTGTTGAGGAGACATTACAGCCACCAGACTTGGTGATGTTCCAGAGGAGACGTCTCAGCCACCAGATTTGGTGATGTTCCAGGCTAGACGTCTCAGCCACCAGACTTGGTGATATTCCAGACGAAACGGCTCAGCCACAAGACTTGATGATATTCCAAACAAAGCGTGTCAGCCACCAGACTTGGTGATATTCCAGACGAAACGCCTCAGCCACCAAAGTTGGTGATGTTCCAGATGAGAATTCACAGCCACCATGCTTGGTGATGCTCCAGTCTAGACGTCACAGCCACCAGACTTGGTGATGTTCCAGACTAGACGTCACAGGCACAAGACTTGGTGATGTTCCAGACTAGACGCCTCAGCCACCAGACTTTGTGATGTTCCAGTCTAGACGTCTCAGTCACCAGGCTTGGTGATGTTCCAGACTAGACGCCTCAGCCACTAAATTTGGTGATGTTCCAGACTAGACGTCACAGCCACAAGACTTGGTGATGTTCCAGACTAGACGCCTCAGCCACCAGACTTGGTGATGTTCCACATAAGACGCCACAGCCACCAAAGTTGGTAATGTTCCAGATAAGACGTCTCAGCCACCCGACTTTATGATATTCCAGACTAGACGCCTCAGCCACCTGACTTAGTGATGCTCCAGATGAAACGCCTCAGCCACCAGACTTGGTGATGTTCGAGACTAGACGTCTCAGCCACCAGACTTGGTGATGTTCCAGACTAGACGTCACAGCCACCAGACTTGGTGATGTTCCAGATGAGACGTCTCAGCCACCAGACTTGGTGATGTTCGAGACTAGACGTCTCAGCCACCAGACTTGGTGATGTTCCGGATGAAACGTCTCAGCCACCAGACTTGGTGATGTTCCAGACTAGACGTCACAGCCACCTGACTTAGAGATGCTCCAGATGAAACGCCTCAGCCACCAGACTTGGTGATGTTCGAGACTAGACGTCTCAGCCACCAGACTTGGTGATGTTCCAGATGAGACGTCACAGCCACCAGACTTGGTGATGTTCCAGATGAGACGTCACAGCATCCAGACTTGGTGATGTTCCAGACAAGACTTCTCAGCCACCAGATATGGTGATGATCCAGATTAGACGCCTCAGCCACCAGACTTGGTGATGTTCCAGACTAGAAGCCTCAGCCACCAGACTTGGTTATGTTCCATACTATACGCCTCAGCCACCAGACTTGCTGATGTTCCAGTCTAGACGCCTCAGCCACCGTACTTGTTGATGTTCCAGAGGAGATGTCTCAGCCACCAAAATTGTTGATGTTCCAGTCTAGACGCCTCAGCCACCAGACTTTGTGATGTTCCAGAGGAGACGTCTCAGCCACCAGACACTGTGATGTTGTTGAGGAGACATTACAGCCACCAGACTTGGTGATGTTCCAGAGGAGACCTGACAGCCACCAGACTTGCTGATGTTCCAGAGGAGACGTCACAGCCACCAGACTTGCTGATGTTGTTGAGGAGACATTACAGCCACCAGACTTGGTGATGTTCCAGAGGAGACCTCACAGCCACCAGACTTGCGGATGTTCCAGAGGAGACGTCACAGCCACCAGACATGCTGATGTTCCAGAGGAGTCGTCTCAGCCACCAGACTTGCTGATGTTGTTGAGGAGACATTACAGCCACCAGACTTGGTGATGTTCCAGAGGAGACCTCACAGCCACCAGACTTGCTGATGTTGTTGAGGAGATATTACAGCCACCAGACTTGGTGATGTTCCAGAGGAGACCTCACAGCCACCAGACTTGCTGATGTTCCGGTCTAGACGTCACAGCCACCAGACTTGGTGATGTTCCAGAGGAGACATCACAGCCACGTACTTGCTGATGTTCCAGAGGAGACGTCACAGCCACCAGACTTGCTGATGTTCCGGTCTAGACGTCACAGCCACCAGACATGCTGATGTTCCAGAGGAGGCATCACAGCCACGTACTTGCTGATGTTCCAGAGGAGACGTCACAGCCACCAGACTTGCTGATTATCCAGAGGAGACATCACAGCCACCAGACTTGCTGATGTTCCAGATGAGACCTCACAGCCACCAGACTTGGTGATGTTCCAGAGGAGACGTCACAGCCACCAGACTTGGTGATGTTCCAGACTAGACGTCTCTGCCACCAGGCTTGGTGATGTTCCGGTCTAGACGTCTCATCTACCAGATTTGGGGATGTTCCAGTTTAGACGTCTCAGCCACCAGACTTGGTGATGTACCAGAGGAGACGCCACAGCCACCAGACTTGGTGATGTTCCAGAGGAGACGTCACAGCCACCAGACTTGTTGATGTTCCGGTCTAGACGTCACAGACACCAGACTTGGTGATGTTCCAAGAGGAGACGTCTCAGCCACCAGACTTGGTGATGTTGTAAAGGAGACGTCAGAGCCACCAGACTTGGTGATGTTCCAGAGGAGACGTCACAGCCACCAGACTTGTTGATGTTCCGGTCTAGACGTCACAGACACCAGACTTGGTGATGTTCCAAGAGGAGACGTCTCAGCCACCAGACTTGGTGATGTTCCAGACTAGATGTCTCAGATAACAAACTTGGTGATGTTCCAGTCTAGACGTCTCAGCCACCAGACTTGGTGACGTTCAAGTAGAGACGTCTCAGCCACCAGACTTGGTGATGTTCCAGAGGAGACGTCACAATCACCAGAGTTGGTGATGTTCCAGTCTAGACGTCTCAGCCACCATAGTTGGTGATGTTCCAGAGGAGACGTCACAGCCACCAGACTTGATGTTCCAGTCTAGACGCCTCAGCCACCAGAGTTGGTGATGTTCCAGAGGAGACGTCACAGCCACCAGACTTGGTGATGTTCCAGTCTAGACGCCTCAGCCACCAGAGTTGGTGATGTTCCAGTCTAGACGTCTCAGCCACCAGAGTTGGTGATGTTCCAGTCTAGACGTCACAGCCACCAGTGTTGGTGATGTTCCAGTCTAGACGTCACGGCAACCAGACTTGGTGATGTTCCAGAGGAGACGTCTCAGCCACCAGACTTGGTGATGTTCCAGTCTAGACGTCACGGCAACCAGACTTGGTGATGTTCCAGAGGAGACGTCTCAGCCACCAGACTTGGTGATGTTCCAGTTTAAACGCCTCAGCCACAAGACTTGGTGATGTTCTAGAGGAGACGTCACAGCCACAAGAGTTGGTGATGTTCCAGTCTAGACGCCTCAGCCACAAGACTTGGTGATGTTCCAGAGGAGACGTCACTGCCACCAGACTTGGTGATGTTCCAGTCTAGACGCCTCAGCCACCAGACTTGGTGATGTTCCAGAGGAGACGTCACAGCCACCAGACTTGGTGATGTTCCAGAGGAGACGTCACAGCCACCAGACTTGGTGATGTTCCAGAGGAGACGTCACTGCCACAAGACTTGGTGATGTTCCAGAGGAGACGTCACTGCCACAAGACTTGGTGATGTTCCAGAGGAGACGTCACAGCCACCAGACTTGGTGATGTTCCAGAGGAGACGTCACTGCCACAAGACTTGGTGATGTTCCAGAGGAGACGTCACAGCCACCAGACTTGGTGATGTTCCAGAGGAGACGTCACTGCCACAAGACTTGGTGATGTTCCAGAGGAGACGTCACAGCCACCAGACTTGGTGATGTTCCAGAGGAGACGTCACTGCCACAAGACTTGGTGATGTTCCAGAGGAGACGTCACAGCCACCAGACTTGGTGATGTTCCAGAGGAGACGTCACAGCCACCAGACTTGGTGATGTTCCAGAGGAGACGTCACTGCCACAAGACTTGGTGATGTTCCAGAGGAGACGTCACAGCCACCAGACTTGGTGATGTTCCAGTCTAGACGCCTCAGCCACCAGACTTGGTGATGTTCCAGAGGAGACGTCACTGCCACCAGACTTGGTGATGTTCCAGTCTAGACGCCTCAGCCACCAGACTTGGTGATGTTCCAGAGGAGACGTCACAGCCACCAGACTTGGTGATGTTCCAGATGAAACGCCTCAGCCACCATATTTGGTGATGTTCCAGATAAGACGTCACAGCCACCAGACTTGGTGATGTTCCAGATAAGACGTCTCAACCACCAGACTTGGTGATGTTCCAGAGGAGACGTCTCAGCCACCAGAGTTGGTGATGTTCCAGGGGAGACGTCTCAGCCACCAGACTTGGTGATGTTCCAGAGGAGACCTCTCAGCCACCAGAGTTGGTGATGTTCCAGAGGAGATGTCTCAGCCACCAGAGTTGGTGATGTTCCAGAAGAGACGTCTCAGCCACCAGACTTGGCGATGTTTCAGAGGAGACGTCTCAGCCACCAGAGTTGGTGATGTTGCAGAGGAGACGTCTCAACCACCAGACTTGGTGATGTTCGAGACTAGACGTCTCATCCACCAGATTTGGTGATGTTCCAGGCTAGACGTCTCAGCCACCAGACTTGGTGATGTTCCAGACTTGACGTCACAGCTACCAGACTTGGTGATGTTCCAGACTAGACGTCACAGCCACCAGACTTGGTGATGTTCCAGTCTAGACGCCTCAGCCACCAGACTTGGTGATGTTCCAGACCAGAGATCACAGCCACCACACTTGGTGATATTCGAGACTAGACGTCACAGCTACCAGACTTGGTGATGTTCCAGACTTGACGTCACAGACACCAGACTTGGTGATGTTCCAGATTAGACGCCTCAGCCCCCAGACTTTGTGATGTTCCAGACAAGACGTCACAACCACCAACTTGGTGATGTTTCAGACTAGACGTCACAGCCACCAGACTTGGTGATGTTCCAGAGGAGACGTCACAGCCACCAGACTTGGTGATGTTCCAGAGGAGACGTCTCAGCCACCAGACTTGGTGATGTTGTAGAGGAGATGTCACAGCCACCAGACTTGGTGATGTTCCAGTCTAGATGTCTGAACCGTCCGATGTTCCTGTAACTTAATTTCTTCATAACGTTCAAAGTTTGACCATACTTCACTGTTACATCCTATCGTGTGGTAGGTACGTAACGATTAGTTGGCAGTGACAAATGTAGCCTCACCCTCTGCCAGTCTGAGCTGCTGTATTCCTCGAGCATAACTGTCGGTCGTTGGACAGTTCGCTCCTTACAAATGACCACCTAACTACCAAAGAGTGTTTTTAGTACCAGAGTGCCCTGAAGAAATGCTGACTTTAATTATGCACAAAAATAAAACGTAATGTAATAAGCATGAAGAAACTGCTGTTTTTGTCTCCGTGTCATTCTATTTAGCAACATATACAAATAATTCTTCACCCGTTGCTCTCTATTTAAGGTATGTCAAATTAGAGGATCAGAGGGGTTATTTTTTATTATTACCAGTTATTTTACATGGACCCTCCCCATCCTTTACCACATGTAACTACAGACAAATGTATCCTGTCAGTATCCAAGTGTGTCACCACACCAGTTATTTTACATGGACTCTCCCCATCCTTTACCACATGTTACTACAGACACATGTAACCTGTCAGTATCCAAGTGAGTCAGCACACCGGTTATTTTACATGGACTCTCCCCATCCTTTACCACATGTAACTACAGACACATGTAACCTGTCAGTATCCAAGTGAGTCATCACACCAGTTATTTTACATGGACCCTCCCCATCCTTTACCACATGTAACTGAAGATAAATGTAACCTGTCAGTATCCAAGTGAGTCATCACAGCAGTTATTTTACATGGACCCTCCCCATCCTTTACCACATGTAACTGAAGATAAATGTAACCTGTCAGTATCCAAGTGTGTCATCACACCAGTTATTTTACATGGACCCTCCCCATCCTTTACCACATGTAACTACAGACAAATGTATCCTGTCAGTATCCAAGTGTGTCATCACACCAGTTATTTTAGATGGACCCTCCCCATCCTTTACCACATGTAAATACAGACAAATGTAACCTGTCAGTATCCAAGTGTGTCATCACACCAGTTATTTTAGATGGACCCTCCCCATCCTTTACCACATGTAAATACAGACACATGTAACCTGTCAGTATCCAAGTGTGTCATCACACCAGTTATTTTAGATGGACCCTCCCCATCCTTTACCACATGTAAATACAGACAAATGTAACCTGTCAGTATCCAAGTGTGTCATCACACCAGTTATTTTACATGGACCCTCCCCATCCTTTATCACATGTAACTACAGACAAATGTAACCTGTCAGTATCCAAGTGTGTCATCACACCAGTTATTTTACATGGACCCTCCCTATCCTTTATCACATGTTACTACAGACACATGTAACCTGTCAGTATCCAAGTGAGTCATCACACCAGTTATTTTACATGGACCCTCCCCATCCTTTACCACATGTAACTGCAGACACATGTAACCTGTCAGTATCCAAGTGAGTCATCACACCAGTTATTTTACATGGACCCTCCCTTCCCATCCTTTACCACATGTAAATACAGACAAATGTAACCTGTCAGTATCCAAGTGTGTCATCACACCAGTTATTTTACATGGACCCTCCCTCCCCATCCTTTATCACATGTAACTACAGACACATGTAACCTGTCAGTATCCAAGTGTGTCATCACACCAGTTATTTTGTATGGACCCTCCCCATCCTTTACCACATGCAACCTGTCAGTATCCAAGTGAGTCATCACACCAGTTATTTTACATGGACCCTCCCTCCCCATCCTTTATTACATGTAACTACAGACACATGTAACCTGTCAGTATCCAAGTGTGTCATCACACCAGTTATTTTACATGGACCCTCCCTCCCCATCCTTTATTACATGTAACTACAGACAAATGTAACCTGTCAGTATCCAAGTGTGTCATCACACCAGTTATTTTGCATGGACTCTCCCTCCCAATCCTGTATCACATGTAACTACAGACACATGTAACCTGTCAGTATCCAAGTGTGTCATCACACCAGTTATTTTGCATGGACTCTCCCCATCCTTTATTACATGTAACTACAGACAAACCCTATCCTTTACCACATGTAACTGCAGACACATGTAACCTGTCAGTATCCAAGTGTGTCATCACACCAGTTATTTTACATGGACCCTCCCCATCCTTTACCACATGTAACTACAGACACATGTAACTTGTCAGTAGCCAAGTGAGTCATCACACCAGTTATTTTACATGGACCCTCCCCATCCTTTACCACATGTAACTACAGACACATGTAACCTGTCAGTATCCAAGTGAGTCATCACACCAGTTATTTTACATGGACCCTCCCCATCCTTTACCACATGTAACTGCAGACACATGTAACCTGTCAGTATCCAAGTGAGTCATCACACCAGTTATTTTACATGGACCCTCCCTCCCCATCCTTTATCACACGTAACTACAGACACATGTAACCTGTCAGTATCCAAGTGTGTCATCACACCAGTTATTTTGCATGGACCCTCCCCATCCTTTACCACATGCAACCTGTCAGTATCCAAGTGAGTCATCACACCAGTTATTTTACATGGACCTTCCCTCCCCATTCTTTACCACATGTAACTACAGATACATGTAACCTGTCAGTATCCAAGTGTGTCATCACACCAGTTATTTTGCATGGACTCTCCCCATTCTTTATTACATGTAACTACAGACAAACCCTATCCTTTACCACATGTAACTGCAGACACATGTGACCTGTCAGTACCCAAGTGTGTCATCACACCAGTTATTTTAAATGGACCCTCCCCATCCTTTACCACATGTAACTACAGACACATGTAACTTGTCAGTATCCAAGTGAGTCATCACACCAGTTATTTTACATGGACCCTCCCCATCCTTTACCACATGTAACTACAGACACATGTAACTTGTCAGTATCCAAGTGTGTCATCACACCAGTTATTTTACATGGACCCTCCCCATCCTTTACCACATGTAACTACAGACACATGTAACTTGTCAGTATGCAAGTGTGTCATCACACCAGTTATTTTACATGGACCCTCCCCATCCTTTACCACATGTAACTACAGACACATGTAACCCGTCAGTATCCAAGTGAGTCATCACACCAGTTATTTTACATGGACCCTCCCCATCCTTTACCACATGTAACTGAAGATAAATGTAACCTGTCAGTATCCAAGTGAGTCACCACACTGGTTATTTTATATGGACCCTCCGCATCCTATACCTCAATCAGAGTTGACTACAGTCGCTGGGACTCGGAACTCGTGACATCCGGCTTTGAATGGATGGTCAGTCCACTTCCTATTGCACTAAGGATCTTGGTTATTCAAGTCGCTTCAGTTGTGGGGCCGCTGAAAGGGATATACAGTTCGGTTTGAGATTTAGAAGAACTACATATGTATCAAAATAATTCATGGAATAGAGAATTTACCTCTGTGATGTAACATTTTATGCTGCTACATTTTTGTAGAGCAAGTGATTTCATTGCAGCCTGTGAAAATGCTACTTCCGGCGTTTAGAAGCTGACAAGCATTGTACATATTCGTTGTGGGCCGTAATCGCCGCACGTGTGTGAGCCTGTCAAAGCCTTTCAGGAGATAATTCATTGTCACACCTGTGTGATTGAACACGTCGCTATAGTTTACATCGAAGCTCTGACTGTGTGTGAGTTTGCGACAGCTGCGGAGGTTTGCACATGCAACAATAAGTACTACTTCTGCAAGTTACACAAATGAGCCCTGGAGAGTCTGTTTCGAGGGGAGGTTCGCAGAGTGCCGTCCAACGACAGAATTGTTACGAAAAATATTCATTTGTAAACAGATTTGCATTTGTTATCAGTTGTCTGTTTGACTAATAAAGAAGAGTTTTGTCGCCGTATACATGACAGTATGTGTGACTCACCTTGACGAGTTCTGTTCTAGACGGATGCGTGACTACGAGTAACATGCCAGCCTCTGGGTCCCGGGGGATGAATGACCTTCGGCACATAAACAACCTCAAGTCTGATAAAGAGGCCTCTGAGCAAAATTAAGTGGTCTTTCACATTAGCATCAAATAGGACGCTGAGAACCGCAGCAATTGAAGAACACTCAGTTTCATAACAGATATAAACATGTTCATTGTTGTGTTTCTGGATTATTTTCCAGAGAACTGATATGAGCTGCTGGAGTTAGAGGTTGGTTACTAGGATGTGGAAACCTTCTGCTGGAAAAACAACAAGCGGAACGTGCCACTGTTTTCATTAACTGCAGAATTGTTCCGGGATGAAACTCCACAAACACCTAAAGAGTGAAGGTTAAAACGAAGTTAAGGGTGATTGGAAAATCACAAAAAATATGCAGTTTTACTTCCGTAAAATAATTTAATCACCAAGTACCATTTGTAAGTCCCTAAGTCATTATTGAAGCAATGCTCAAACTAAACTGGACTCGCCAGGAGAAATTTGAGTTCCATCAGATCTCATGCAAATAAAAATTGAGCAGAACAAAAGCAGCAATGCAAGAAGAAAAGGCAGCATCAGAGCAGAGGAATCCAATATACCAACCTGGTGTATTTTAATGTGAGCCATGCATTCAAATCTGTCCTTGTTTTTCCTTTTCCTTCGTGTAAAATGTTCCTTACGACCAGTTTTCTGTTACACAAACACAATTTGCTGTACAGCTCCACACAGAGACAGTGAGCAAGCATTGTCCTATCTTTTACTGGCACATTATGTATGCACATCTTTTCCATTTTCAAGCACAAACATTGTAAAAAAAGCACATTAACTTTAAACATTTTTGTAGCCTAAACCAAAATATCTGCTCTGCTCCTTCCATATGACTTCCTCTACATCGCTATAACAAATTATTGTTAAAAATATTCTTCTATTTACTTCATTCTAATTGAGATAAACATTAACAGAAATAGTCTTATTACTTGCTTCCTTGTAAGTAGAAGGGGATACACTAGCATAAAGTGATAGTCAAATGTTCAAAAACCTGATTGTTAGGCGATTTATACTCAAATCGGTTCTCTGTCTATAGCTAGGACTAAAACAAAAGAGATATGAAACCCACGAGGACTTCCTGTGTGAGAGAACTTTAAGAGTGTCAAAATGAAACAAATAACAAGGGATATCTTGGAAATCGTAAACTCTAAAAAATATATATGACAAATTACATGTTTTAACGATATTTACATTTTTTGTATATCTCTCACGGTATAATATATATATGGTATTTTTCCTCCCCATTGAATGCTAATGTAACGCAACAGTTTATCAAGATGACACAACGCAGCAGTGAAATTCAAATATATTTTTATGTATTAACTCCCCTTTCCTTACTCCTATCGTTTAAAATAAAGAAGCTTTCCTCGCGACGAACACCTAAAGTACGTAATTATTATTTGCCACCAGATGGCCGTAGTACCTACTGCTCTATTTTTCTCCCCATTCAATACTAAGGGAATGCACGCGGTTAGGGAGACAATGAAGCAAGATAACTGTGAAAATCAAATATATCTTACATATTAACTATCGTTCCCTTGGTCAGATCGTTTAAATAAAGAAATAAGTATATTTTTGTTGTAATTCTTTAAAATGAACAACTTATAAACAATACACATAACCTTCTTGGAATCTGAAAATGGCGGAGAAATAACGGGATCCGTTTTAGGTTTAACTTCCTATTGCAGATGTTGGCTATTTGACGTTATGTGGTACAGAACATGAAGATACCCACGTCACCATCACACTATAATTGAGGTGCTCTTAATACATTTGATCAAATAATAATTTGGGTTAAATGGAGAAATTTAATACACAAAAACTATCATCAAATAAAAGGTTATCAATTGTCCAACCAATCTAATTGCTCTATAGTTATATCATTTTTAGCCTTAGAAATGGCTGTTTTGACATACAAGAAAATAAAGAAGGAGGCGGAAAACATTAGGAGCAAAGGAAAGAAAGAGATTCGGAAGATGCATGAATGTTAATTTGTGACTTTCTCATTACCCGCCACACTGTGGATGCGCTACCATTACTGTTGTTATGCCAACGACATCTTGGTTGCTCACGCTGTTAACTGCATATGTCATCCTTTCCATACTACCTTATGGCTGATCTGACTTCGTCCTTTTCGCAATACCAACTATATATGCTACATTGTGCTTTATTAGACATTTGCAATGGGCAAATTCCTGTTGACACTTCCACTGACCTCATTTCGTTTCCATCAAAATTTTGTCACTTCATAACGTTAAAGGAAGAATTAATATCGAAAGTGTTCCAATTATTGGTGCACATTACAAAAACTATGCTTGGTTGAGCGAACGAGCCGTTTTAGCAGCAACTAATAAGAATGTAGATGATTTGAGTGTAAAATTGAAGGACAGATGCATTTATTTGAGTCGATCAACTCCATTACCAATCCAAATGAAGTCAATTATCCAACGGAATTCCTAAATTCATTGGATTTGCCACACAATTTACAGCTCAAGGTTGACTCGCTGATTATTATACTATGCAATCGAAATTATGCAGTGGAGCAAAACACACTTGAAACAATTATGAAAATGTTTATATAAGCTACTATAACACAGGAAAGCTCAAAGGCGAGGATATACTTATTCCAAGAATACCACTAATGTCAACCGACTTTCCTTTTGATACATACCTCTTCATTCTGAATGAATTTTGAATAACTGATAAACCGTAACAGACAGACATAATCTTAGTGCACAAAAAATATAGATCTCGTTAAAACATTCAATTATCTCATATACGTAGTGTATAGAGAATATATTGCACTCCACCAAAAAATTCGATACCGAGATTTCACCGGAAATATATGTTTTAGGGTCCCCTGTATCCAAATAAAGTATTTTCAGAAAAAGGCCCGTGTGTGTGTGTGTGTGTGTGTGTGTGTGTGTGTGTGTGTGTGTGTGCCTGTGAACATGATAACTCAAAAACGAAAAGTCGGTAAAATACCAAACTTGGTATTTAACTTTAGTATCTTCCGGGGATGCGACACGAAGATTTTGAAAAAAATTCCCCCACTTCAAACTACCCTTTACATGAAATGTTTTCGAAAATTTTGATTTTCTAAAAATTGGCTCTAGCGATTTTGATTAAAATATCGTATATTAAGGATATTTACCTGACAAATAAAATGTATATTTTGAATTTTCTGGGAATAGCCTCTGAAGACTACTTTATTCTGAGTGAATTTTACGGAATTTTGCATAAGTGCTAAACCGTAAGAGAGAGACAAAATTTTATCACACAAAAAATGTATAGCACATTAAAACACACAATTTATGTTATATAAATTTTTTTCGTGGGGTTGATTGTTTTTGAGATATTCCTTGTTTTTGGTTTAAGCTATAACAAATTATATTTTTCTCATACAGGACTTTGTGAACTCGTATCCGTACAAAGGAACTTCAGTCACATAGCAACCAGCTTTTGACTATCACTTTAACCTATGGTACTCCCTTGTTTCCTTCTACTTCCAATGAAGCAAGTAATAAGACTATTTCTGCTAATTTCTTCTCGATTAGCAGGAAGTAAATAGAAGCATAAGCTCTTTAAAAATAATTTATTGCAGAGATGTAGAGAAAGTCATGTGAATGGAACGCGTCAGTTTTTTTTCCTGGAGTTGATCAATTTTAAGACATTCTTTGTTACTGTTTTCACTGTTAAAATATTTAAATTTTCACATAAGGGAATTTTTCAATTCCTGACAATGCATAGAAACGGATTTGAACCACATGGCAACGAGCTTTAAAAACATTTGACAATTACTTTAGCCTAGTGTATTCCCTTCTACTTACAAGGAAGCAAGCAATAAGACAATTTCTGTTATCGTTTATCTTGATTTTCATGAGGTAGATAGAAGCTTATACTTTTTAATATTAATAACATTAAGGAGATGTAGAGAAAGTCATGTGAATGGAACACTTCAGATTTTTTGTAACTTGACTTTGCTGCCTCAGAATGAATATATAGACAATCTTCTGGGCTGTGTATTGAAATTTGGAAAGAAACTGTGGCATATTGAGTATTCTTGTAAATTTGAAATAAATCAGAAATTACTGTTTCACCTTTCAAGCAATACAACGCTTAAAATATCTGATGTGTTACATTCATATCAGTTCCTCTGCCTGTTCTGTAAATAATTATTCTGCTCCACATCATGCTAATCAAGAACATTAGACTATACCAATATTCTAAGCTTTTAAGAGTGGGTTGTTATGTGGTAACCTTAAAATAAGTTTTATTTGCTTGGCCGAGAGAACAAAACCAAGAGTGATTTTTCTATTGAAAAATAATAAATTATTTGACTATTTAAAGGTATATAAAAAGTATACTTTGGAAATAGTGAACGCTAAATAGAAGAAGTAATTTGAGATTAATAAAAGCTTAAATTAACAATAAATATTTTTAAAATGTGTTTATAAAGGTAAATAGTAATTAATAAATAAACCTTTAAATTGTTTAATAACAATAAAAAACCTGATGTGTTCCATTCACATGACTTTCTCTATATCTCTGCAACAAATTATTGTTGAAAAGCTTATATTTCTATTTACTTCATGTTAATCGAGAAAAAATTAGAAGAAACAGCTTAATACTTGCTTCCTTGTAAGTGGAAGTGAACTAAGGAGGTAGCACAGGTTAAAGTGATAGTCAAAAGCTGTTTGCTATGTGACTGGACTTCCTTTGTTTGTATGGACAATTCCTGTACGAGTAAAATATAAGTTTTTTAAAGCTGAAAGCAAAAACAAGGAATGTCTCCTAAACGACCAACTCCAAGAAAAAGATAAGAACTGTGTGTTTTAATGTGTTTTGTGTGGTAAGTTTTTGTCCATCTCTTACGGTATAGAGTTATGCCAAATTCCGTAAAATTCATCCAGAGTAAAGTAGTCTTCAGTGGTTATTCCAGATATACATTTTATTTGTCGGGTAAATATCTTTAATATAGGATATTTTAATCAAAATCTTTAGAGCCATTTTTGAGAAAATCAAAATTTTGAAAAAATTTCCATGTAAAGGGTAGTTTGGGGTTGGGGGTATTTTTCTTAAAATCTTCGTGTCGCATCCCTGGAAGATACTAAACTTGAATCCAAGTTTAGTATTTAACGGTTCTTTTCGTTTTTGAGCTAAGCTGTCCATAGACACACACACACATAGGCACACATACTCGGACCTTTTTTCCAGAATTTTTTGTTTGAATTGAGGGTGTGTTAAAACATGTATTTCCGGTGAAATCTCGGTATTGACTTTTTGTGTGCGATGCAATACCTTCTCTATACACTACGTACACATTTTGTTGTATTTGCACGGATGATGATAATAAGTCAATAAATATACTTTGATTTGATATTTATATATCGTTTTTAGTTAACATTAATAAGAAAGTTTAGTGACATTAATGTTTGTGAATCTCCTTACGAGCTATGTCCAGTAGTGGTCATACAAATATTTGAAATGTTTGCGTGCGCGCAATTCTCAACTTGAGCTCTGCACTCTCTTATGGGGATACAGAAGTGAGCTTATTGGCTAGTCTTTGTTACAGCAATTCTCAACTTGAGCTCTGCACTCTCTTATGGGGATACAGAAGTGAGCTTATTGGCTAGTCTTTGTTACAGCAATTCTCAACTTGAGCTCTGCACTCTCTTATGGGGATACAGAAGTGAGCTTATTGGCTAGTCTTTGTTACAGCAATTCTCAACTTGAGCTCTGCACTCTCTTATGGGGATACAGAAGTGAGCTTATTGGCTAGTCTTTGTTACAGCAATTCTCAACTTGAGCTCTGCACTCTCTTATGGGGATACAGAAGTGAGCTTATTGGCTAGTCTTTGTTACAGCAATTCTCAACTTGAGCTCTGCACTCTCTTATGGGGATACAGAAGTGAGCTTATTGGCTAGTCTTTGTTACAGCAATTCTCAACTTGAGCTCTGCACTCTCTTATGGGGATACAGAAGTGAGCTTATTGGCTAGTCTTTGTTACAGCAATTCTCAACTTGAGCTCTGCACTCTCTTATGGGGATACAGAAGTGAGCTTATTGGCTAGTCTTTGTTACAGCAATTCTCAACTTGAGCTCTGCACTCTCTTATGGGGATACAGAAGTGAGCTTATTGGCTAGTCTTTGTTACAGCAATTCTCAACTTGAGCTCTGCACTCTCTTATGGGGATACAGAAGTGAGCTTATTGGCTAGTCTTTGTTACAGCAATTCTCAACTTGAGCTCTGCACTCTCTTATGGGGATACAGAAGTGAGCTTATTGGCTAGTCTTTGTTACAGCAATTCTCAACTTGAGCTCTGCACTCTCTTATGGGGATACAGAAGTGAGCTTATTGGCTAGTCTTTGTTACAGCAATTCTCAACTTGAGCTCTGCACTCTCTTATGGGGATACAGAAGTGAGCTTATTGGCTAGTCTTTGTTACAGCAATTCTCAACTTGAGCTCTGCACTCTCTTATGGGGATACAGAAGTGAGCTTATTGGCTAGTCTTTGTTACAGCAATTCTCAACTTGAGCTCTGCACTCTCTAATGGGGATACAGAAGTGAGCTTATTGGCTAGTCTTTGTTACAGCCATTCCAAATTCAAAATCCCCGAAAAATATCTACAGCTAGAAAACACTGCAGGATTAGGTAATAAAATATCTGATTGCAACAATTATGTGCTTTTGTAGTTTTTACTTTCTCTAGCCCGTATGTTCAATGTACTTAGAAGGTATTGTATTCCATACAACAATTCGATACCGAGATTTCACAGCAGATATACGTTTTGAGGTCCCTGTTTTTAGAAAAAGGTCCGTGTGTCTCTGAACATGATAAGTCACAAACGAAAAGTCAGTAAAACACCAAAGTTAGCACTTAAGTTGAGTATGTTCCAGGGATGCGACACGAAGATTTTCAAGAAATCCTTCCACCACAACTATCTCTTAAATGGAAACTTTTTGCAAATGTTGATTTTCTCAAAAGGTTTAACGATTTTGATTAAAGTACCGTATAGTAAAGATACATCACAAATAGAATGCATATCTGGCATTTTCCGGCAACAGTGTGAAGACGTTGTTATTCTGGATGAACTTGTAAACTCATTAAAACACACACTTTATGTTATATACATGTTTTTGCTGGAGCTGATCGTTTCCTTGTTATTGCTTTCACTTTCAAAATACTTAAACTTTTCTTATACGGGAGCTTCTCAACTCCTGGTTGCATTCAACCACATGGCAACCACGTTTTAAAACATTTGACTATCACTTTATCCTAGTGTACTCCCTCCTACTTACAAGGAAGCAAGTAATAAGACAATTTCTGGTAATGTTTATGTCGATTAGCATCAAGTAGATAGGGGAATAAGCTTTTTTTTTTTTTTATCTTATTGTTGGCAGATCAGCAGTTATGTTATACAGGTCATAGATAACAAAAAGATTAAATACATTAACATTTGAGGTTGGTTCCTCTAACATAAACAAAAATAGTTATTAATAATATAACCTTACAAATAATGCTACAAGTGAAGGAAACTATAAGTAATAACAATAATAAATTACAAAACAATGGAACTACATGGTTGTGAAGTTTATCAATAATTATTACCAGGAGTCCTCTGGTTAAGAAATGTTGTGGTAGTTGAGTTTTGATATGCAGTTAAATGCTAGAGCAGCAGTTGAAGAATGTCTCCATATAAACAGTATTGTGTTGTCCGTGTTGAAGCTGTAGCTCTGCGGAGAAACTTATTGTGTACAACTTGCAGTTTTATTTGTTGTGGACCATGCTGAGAATTAAACCTTTGTAAAGAAGGGAGCAGTCCAGGCCAATCTTGGAGCGTTTATTAATTAATGAACCTTGAGTTAGCGATGCGTGTAATATGATCATTCCATGTCATTTTTGTATCCAGATATTTAACTGAGATCTGGGTTGGCAGCCAGGTTAGCTGTTTATTCTGTAAAGAATAATGTTATTAACAATAATTTGTTACAGAGATGTAGAGAGTCATGTGAATGGAACACATGAGATTTTTAAAACTGGTGAAAGTTGTGACCAACAATGTCTAGAAACATTTAATACTTGCCTTGAAGTGAGGTTGGTATTAGCCACTGCTGCCACTCTTGCAGATATTGAATGCCCGCTAAGTAATCTCAGCTGTAATTTGTTCCAGATGTAAGTATTAGACAAACAAAAAACCAGACTCTGTTAAATGGTGCTTAAATTCCTTCCACATTAGAACCGCAACTCAGCCTCTACACCTTCACAAACAGAAACCTTGGCTTTTGACTCCAACCAAATGATAAAACAGAAGGCAATCGTATCTCTTTATATGTGATACAATAGTGGAGTTTTGTTAACTCGTGGGTGACGTTAGATCACGACCACAGTGGATAATAAACCTACAATACTTAACGACATTTATTTAAGCAAATAATTATAATATTAAATCTTATACCAGTGACCAATTTTAATTCATGTGTGAACTTGACATCAAATTCTGTAGAGTGTGTTTTTGAATGTGTAACCAGAAGTTGGTGTAGCAAATGTTAAAAATGTGTACAAATCGTCACATGACTGTAAGTTTTTATGTTGACTACAACTAGTAGAAGAATGTCTTCTATTGTTCTCGAGGGAAACAATATACTAAAAACCTGATGTGTTCCATTCACATGACTGTAAGTTTTTATGTTGACTACAACTAGTAGAAGAATGTCTTCTATTGTTCTCGAGGGAAACAATATACTAAAAACCTGATGTGTTCCATTCACATGACTGTAAGTTTTTATGTTGACTATAACTAGTAGAAGAATGTCTTCTTGTTCTCGAGGGAAACAATATACTAAAAACCTGATGTGTTCCATTCACATGACTGTAAGTTTTTATGTTGACTATAACTAGTAGAAGAATGTCTTCTTGTTCTCGAGGGAAACAATATACTAAAAACCTGATGTGTTCCATTCACATGACTGCAAGTTTTTATGTTGACTATAACTAGTAGAAGAATGTCTTCTATTGTTCTCGAGGGAAACAATATACTAAAAACCTGATGTGTTCCATTCACATGACTGTAAGTTTTTATGTTGACTACAACTAGTAGAAGAATGTCTTCTATTGTTCTCGAGGGAAACAATATACTAAAAACCTGATGTGTTCCATTCACATGACTGTAAGTTTTTATGTTGACTACAACTAGTAGAAGAATGTCTTATTGTTCTCGAGGGAAACAATATACTAAAAACCTGATGTGTTCCATTCACATGACTGTAAGTTTTTATGTTGACTATAACTAGTAGAAGAATGTCTTCTATTGTTCTCGAGGGAAACAATATACTAAAAACCTGATGTGTTCCATTCACATGACTGTAAGTTTTTATGTTGACTATAACTAGTAGAAGAATGTCTTCTATTGTTCTCGAGGGAAACAATATACTAAAAACCTGATGTGTTCCATTCACATGACTTTCCCTACATCTCTGCAACAAAGTATTGTTAACAAGCTTATGCTTCTATTTACTTCATGCTAATCCAGAAAAAATTAGCAGAAATAGTCTTATTACTTGCTTCCTTGTAAGTAGAAGCAATATAAGGGAGTAGCTTAGATTAAAGTGATAGTCAAAAGCTGGTTGCATTGTGACTGAAGTTCCTTTGTTGTAGGGACAGGAGTTGACAAATTCCTGTATGAGAAAAGCATAAGTTTTTCAAAGCTGAAACCAAGAAAAAGGAATATCTCAAAAACTATCAACTCCACGAAAAAAATGTATGTAACATAAATTGTGTATTTTAACTTGCTCTACATTTTTTGTGGGTTAAGTTTTAGTCCATCTCTTACGGTTTAGTAGTTATGAAAAATTCATCCAGAATAAAGTAGTCTTCAGAGGCTATTCCCAGAAAATTCAAAATATACATTTTATTTGTCAAGCAAATAACTTTTATATACGATATTTTAATCAAAATCGTTAAGAGCCATTTCTGAGAAAATCAAAATTTTCGAAAAAGTTCTATGTAAAGGGTAGTTTGGGGTGGGGGAATTTTTCTCAAGATCTTCGTGTCGCATCCCTGGAAGATACCAAACTTAAATACCAAGTTTGGTATTTTACCGACTTTTCGTTTTTGAGTTTTCCTGTTCACAGAAAATACTTTTTTTTTTTGGTGGATACAGTACATACTAAAGTATGTATTTCTGGTGAAATGTTGATATTGAATTTTTTGGTACAATACAATACCTTCTCTATACACTGTGTAGAAAAAGTAAACATTTGGAAAGGGAAATATTTATCTCTGAAGAATGATGACGTAATTTATAAAGTGTTTTGTGAAGATACATAACGACATGTTAGTTACTGTATAGGAAAATAAATACAGGATTTTGCAATAGAAAAGTATCAATTATTGGCCTGATTTTCAAACTGAAGTAGATAAAATTTTTTTTTTTTTTTAATGTTGCTTTAATTCGTAGTTACAAGGCAACAATAGCTATGTTTTGTTTTTCTCGTTGTTTAACATTTGCGGTAATATCGGGGGCTTAAGTACTAAGAAAGAACTCGATGCCTAAGTTCTAGAACTTTGGGGTTTCTTTACGTGTAAACACACGCATTCACTCTGTGGAGAATAGGGAAAGAAAAATTACCCGTTCCAGCCGGGAATCAAACCCGGGGTGGCAGTCAACCTATATTTTATATTATAACAAAACATAAAATACACTTTAAATATCATTTTATTTTTCTTGATAACAATATTATCATTAATCAAAAAAGTTTATATCATCTTAGAATATTGACTCCAAAGTCTTGAAGCTTTAATGTTTTTCGACTTCTCTTAAAAATACAGCAACCAAGAATTTCCATTTACGACTACTTCAATATCACTCCATAAAGTACCGAAATAAACTTTCCTTCAGTTTTCTGCAAGTATATTAATAGTTGTATGTTGGAATGGTTTCCTGATGAACATATTCTGACCCTATGTTTACCTTCTCTACAAGTACTATGTATACACAAGGAGTTGTATTGTACCCTGAAATTTAATAACGAGATTTCACTGCAAATATACGTTTTAGGGTCCACTGTATCCAAATACAAAATAAGTGTTTTCAGAAAAAGGTCCCTGTGTCTGTGAACACGATAACTCAAAAACGAAAAGTCGGTAAAGTACCAAACTTGGTACTTAAGTTTAGTTTCTTCCAGGGATGCGACACGAAGATTTTGAGAAAAATTCCCCCAACCCCAACTGCCCCTTACATGGAACTTTTTTTGAAAATTTTAATTTTCTTAAAAATGGCTCTAACGATTTTGATTAAAATATCGTATATTAGAGATATTTACCTAGCAAATAAAATGTATATCTTTAATTTTCTGGGAATAGCCTCTGAAGACTACTTTATTTTGGATGAATTTTACGGAATTTTGCATAACTGTTAAACCTTAGAGATGGACAAATACTTACCACACAAAAAATGTAGAGCACATTCAAACAGACGATTTATTACGTATACGTGGAGTTGGCCGTTTTTGAGATATTCCTTGTTTTTGGTTTCAGCTTTGAAAAACTTATACTTTTCTCATACACCAATTTGTCAACTCGTATCCATAAAAACAAAGGGACTTCAGTCACATAGCAACCAGCTTTTGACTATCACTTTAACCTATGGTGCTCCCTTATTTCGCTTCTACTTACAAGGAAGCAAGTAATAAGACTATTTTTGCTATTTTTTTCTCGATTAGCATGAAGTAAATTGAGGCAAACGCTTTTTAACAATAATTTGTTGCAGAGATGTAGAGAAAGTCATGTGAATGGAACACATAAGATTTTTTACTTAAATTCACATGTGAAAATAGCATACAAATGTCAAAATAGAGCAACAAAATTTGTTCATTTATAGTGATTTTTTACTTTCTCTATACGTGCTATGTACATAGTGTTTAGAGTAGGTATTGTAATGCACCCAAAATTCGATACCGAGATTTCACCGGAAATACATGTTTTGAGATCTCCTGCATCCAAAAAAAAAAAAGAATTTTTAGAAAAATGTTGGTGTGGGTGTGTGTGTGTGTGGACAGCATAGCTCAAAAACGAAGAGACTGTTCAATACCAAACTTGGTATGTTCCAAGGATGCGACAAGAAACAGTATGTTTTATGAAACAGTATCGTAGGAAACAGATATATTGTACGATATTTAAATGAGTGTAGAGTGTGAAAAGGACAGATAAATGTAGTTTTGATAAAAACACTGTTTTATAAAACAGTATCCTAGGAAACAGATATATTGTACGATATTTAAATGTGTGTAGAGTGTGAAGTAAGGAGAGGACAGATAAATGTAGTTTTGATAAAAACACTGTTTTATAAAACAGTATCCTAGGAAACAGATATATTGTACGATATTTAAATGTGTGTAGAGTGTGAAAAGGACAGATAAATGTAGTTTTGATAAAAACACTGTTTCATAAAACAGTATCCTAGGAAACAGATATATTGTACGATATTTAAATGTGTGTAGAGTGTGAAGTAAGGACAGATAAATGTAGTTTTGATAAAAACACTGTTTTATAAAACAGTATCCTAGGAAACAGATATATTGTACGATATTTAAATGTGTGTAGAGTGTGAAGTAAGGAGAGGACAGATAAATGTAGTTTTGATAAAAACACTGTTTTATAAAACAGTATCCTAGGAAACAGATACATTGTACGATATTTAAATGTGTGTACACTGTGAAGTAAGGACAGATAAATGGAGTTTTGATAAAAACACTGTTTTATAAAACAGTATCCTAGGAAACAGATATATTGTACGATATTTAAATGTGTGTACACTGTGAAGTAAGGACAGATAAATGTAGTTTTGATAAAAACACTGTTTTATAAAACAGTATCCTAGGAAACAGATATATTGTACGATATTTAAATGTGTGTAGAGTGTGAAGAGGACAGATAAATGTAGTTTTGATAAAAACACTGTTTTATAAAACAGTATCCTAGGAAACAGATATATTGTACGATATTTAAATGTGTGAAGTAAGGAGAGGACAGATAAATGTCACTGACAACTGTTTGCTAGAAGAAAGGGATTGTGGGCCAAAGTTGAGACCCTCCCTGAACACATCTGGTTTACAGCGGGGGTCAACCCCGGACAATGCTATTCTTGTGTCGGGTGTCTCATTATCCTGACAAGTAACTCAATTCGTGACAAAACAGGAACTTGTTGCAGCATGTGAATGGCACCCCGCGTGCCTTAACACAATACTCGACCGGACCAACGCCTCCTTCCAGTACATCACGTCACATTTTTGGGCTTTGAAGATGATGGTCGCGGAAACAAAAGCCAGCCTTGAGCCACTCCTCCAGAACTGCTGCCATACTTGATGGCACACTGTGATGTGAAACGATCAGAGAAATTGTTCCGATTACTGAAACGGCGATTAAAATATTCTGTTAGTTCTGATAATGACAATTCAGCTCAACTATTAGAGCACCAACGGAATGGGCGAGATTAGGCAATTTGATCCAACTGCGGTCATCTGACTGGAGCGATATTGTCGAAACATCTTATCGCAGCTGATGTTCGTTTGTTTAATCTGCTGTCTTGGTAACAAGGTGACAGTCAACCTTCACTTTTAATAACTGTCAGTTACAATGTTTATTTAAAGTTTTATCCAGCACAAAAAAGGAGTGAAAATAATCATTATTTGTATTTCTTATGTATGAGATGAGTGCAATAACCTCAAATAAAATAACGTTTGTTTCCATTTCTTGTATTAGTTATTAAAAGCTGAAATAAAATAATTGTTCCTTATTTCTGTTGTTGCTATCGATATTCGTACATTGTGTGTAGACACGGTCGGCCGTGTCATAATTCAGGAGGATGTGAAGAAAGACAAAAACATTGTGTAAATAAAGATTGAGAACTAATGTAAGTATTACAATAGTGTATTGTCTTATCAAACACAACTCGTGTTTTAGCACAAGATGAAAACACTCAGTGCTATTACTTATAACTGATACTCATAGCAAAGTGAATAGTTACACATCTAATAACACTAAAATCACGAGGGAAGTAATGTGTATGTCTGCCATAAGTTGATGTCTGAAAACAAAGTTACTTCTTTCGTTACATGTAGCACTAAATCAACTGTGGGCGGCTCATTTTGAAAACAATCACATGGCTTTCTCTTCAACTCTCTAACACATTATTATGAAAAATCTTGTTCTTCTATCTACTTCATGATAATCGAGAAAATTATTAGCAGAAATTCTTTTATTACTTGCTTATAAGTAAAAGGGCAAAAAGTCTAATGTGTTCCATTCACATGATCTTCTTTAGCTGTTCGGTAAGCAAACCTTTTCTTCAAAACATTAATCTGTTATCCACATCATGCTAATCAAGATAAACATAAACAGAGTTGTCTTATTACTAGCTCCTTGTAAGTAGAAGGGAAATTAGAAAATGCACAGGCTAAAGTGATAGTCTCATTGTTTAAAAGCCTGTCTCTTGTGAAACAACTGAAGTTCCAATCTTTTAGCTTAGCAGGAGCAAACAAACGAGAAGCGAGAAAAAAGATGTCTTCCCGTTTGAGAAAAGCTTAAGTATCTAACATTGGAACCAATAACCCGGAATTTCTCGAAAACGGTTAACTCTACCAACAACAACGTAAATGACATATATTGTGTTTTAATGAGCTGTAGGAACATTTTTTGTGTAACACGTTTTTGCCTGTCTCTTACGGTTTGCCAGTTACGCAAAACTCATCCATTATGAAGAGATCTTCAACGGCCACTTGCAGAAAATTCAAGATATGCATTTTATTTTGTCATATAAATAGCTTTAATATACAGTATTTTAATCAAAATCGTTACAGCCATTTTTGAGAAAAATGAAAATGTTGCATGTAAAGGGCTGTTGGTTTGGGACTCCGTTCTGGGGCGCATCAACTTGTGAGTCAGCAGATTAGTGCTGTATGCTAAATGTTGTTGGTTGGGAGCTCCGTTCTGACAGGCATCAACCTGTGAGTCAGCAGATGAGTGCTCTATGCTAAATGTTGTTGGTTGGGACCTCCGTTCTGGGGCGCATCAACTTGTGAGTCAGCAGATTAGTGCTGTATGCTAAATGTTGTTCGTTGGGAGCTCCGTTCTGACGCGCATCAACTGTGAGTCAGCAGATGAGTGCTCTATGCTAAATGTTGTTGGTTGGGAGCTCCGTTCTGGGGCGCATCAACTTGTGAGTCAGCAGATTAGTGCTGTATGCTAAATGTTGTTGGTTGGGAGCTCCGTTCTGACGCGCATCAACTGTGAGTCAGCAGATGAGTGCTCTATGCTAAATGTTGTTGGTTGGGAGCTCCGTTCTGGGGCGCATCAACTTGTGAGTCAGCAGATTAGTGCTGTATGCTAAATGTTGTTGGTTGGGAGCTCCGTTCTGACGCGCATCAACCTGTGAGTCAGCAGATTAGTGCTGTATGCTAAATGTTGTTGGTTGGGAGCTCCGTTCTGACGCGCATCAACCTGTGAGTCAGCAGATTAGTGCTCTATGCCAAATGTTGGTTGGGAGCTCCGTTCTGGCGCGCATCAACTTGTGAGCCAGCAGATGAGTGCTGTATGCTAAATGCTGTTGGTTGGGAGCTCTGTTCTGGCGCGCATCAACTGTGAGTCAGCAGATTAGTGCTCTATGCTAAATGTTGTTGGTTGGGAGCTCCGTTCTGGGGCGCATCAACTTGTGAGTCAGCAGATTAGTGCTGTATGCTAAATGTTGTTGGTTGGGAGCTCCGTTCTGACGCGCATCAACTTGTGAGTCAGCAGATTAGTGCTCTATGCTAAATGTTGTTGGTTGGGAGCTCCGTTCTGACGCGCATCAACTGTGAGTCAGCAGATGAGTGCTCTATGCTAAATGTTGTTGGTTGGGAGCTCCGTTCTGGGGCGCATCAACTTGTGAGTCAGCAGATTAGTGCTGTATGCTAAATGTTGTTGGTTGGGAGCTCCGTTCTGACGCGCATCAACCTGTGAGTCAGCAGATTAGTGCTCTATGCCAAATGTTGTTGGTTGGGAGCTCCGTTCTGGGGCGCATCAACTTGTGAGTCAGCAGATTAGTGCTGTATGCTAAATGTTGTTGGTTGGGACTCCGTTCTGACGCGCATCAACCTGTGAGTCAGCAGATTAGTGCTCTATGCTAAATGTTGTTGGTTGGGAGCTCCGTTCTGGGGCGCATCAACTTGTGAGCCAGCAGATGAGTGCTGTATGCCAAATGTTGTTGGTTGGGAGCTCCGTTCTGGGGCGCATCAACTGTGAGTCAGCAGATTAGTGCTGTATGCTAAATGTTGTTGGTTGGGAGCTCCGTTCTGACGCGCATCAACCTGTGAGTCAGCAGATTAGTGCTCTATGCCAAATGTTGTTGGTTGGGAGCTTCGTTCTGGGGCGCATCAACTTGTGAGTCAGCAGATTAGTGCTCTATGCTAAATGTTGTTGGTTGGGGACTCCGTTCTGACGCGCATCAACTGTGAGTCAGCAGATTAGTGCTGTATGCTAAATGTTGTTGGTTGGGAGCTACGTTCTGACAGGCATCAACTTGTGAGCCAGCAGATGAGTGCTGTATGCTAAATGTTTTTGGTTGGGGACTCCGTTCTGACGCGCATCAACTTGTGAGTCAGCAGATTAGTGCTGTATGCTAAATGTTGTTGGTTGGGAGCTCCGTTCTGACACGCATCAACCTGTGAGTCGGCAGATTAGTGCTCTATGCTAAATGTTGTTGGTTGGGAGCTCCGTTCTGACACGCATCAACTTGTGAGTCAGCAGATTAGTGCTCTATGCTAAATGTTGTTGTTTGGGAGCTCCGTTCTGACACGCATCAACTTGTGAGTCAGCAGATTAGTGCTCTATGCTAAATGTTGTTGGTTGGGAGCTGCGTTCTGACACGCATCAACTTGTGAGTCAGCAGATTAGTGCTCTATGCTAAATGTTGTTGGTTGGGAGCTCCGTTCTGACGCGCATCAACTGTGAGTCAGCAGATTAGTGCTGTATGCTAAATGTTGTTGGTTGGGAGCTCCGTTCTGACACGCATCAACTGTGAGTCAGCAGATTAGTGCTGTATGCCAAATGTTGTTGGTTGGGAGCTCCGTTCTGGGGCGCATCAACTTGTGAGCCAGCAGATGAGTACTGTATGCTAAATGTTGTTGGTTGGGAGCTCCGTTCTGACAGGCATCAACTGTGAGTCAGCAGATTAGTGCTCTATGCTAAATGTTGTTGGTTGGGAGCTCCGTTCTGACAGGCATCAACTGTGAGTCAGCAGATTAGTGCTCTATGCTAAATGTTGTTGGTTGGGAGCTTCATTCTTACGCGCATCAACTGTGAGCCAGCAGATTAGTGCTGTATGCTAAATGTTGTTGGTTGGGAGCTCCGTTCTGACGCGCATCAACCTGTGAGTCAGCAGATTAGTGCTCTATGCTAAATGTTGTTGGTTGGGAGCTCCGTTCTGGGGCGCATCAACTTGTGAGCCAGCAGATTAGTGCTCTATGCTAAATGTTGTTGGTTGGGAGCTCCGTTCTGGCGCGCATCAACTTGTGAGTCAGCAGATTAGTGCTGTATGCTAAATGTTGTTGTTTGGGAGCTCCGTTCTGGAGCGCATCAACTGTGAGTCAGCAGATTAGTGCTGTATGCTAAATGTTGTTGGTTGGGAGCTCCGTTCTGACACGCATCAACTGTGAGTCAGCAGATTAGTGCTGTATGCTATATGTTGTTGGTTGGGAGCTCCGTTCTGACACGCATCAACTGTGAGTCAGTAGATTAGTGCTGTATGCTAAATGTTGTTGGTTGGGAGCTCCGTTCTGGAGCGCATCAACTTGTGAGTCAGCAGATTAGTGCTCTATGCTAAATGTTGTTGGTTGAGGACTCCGTTCTGACGCGCATCAACTTGTGAGTCGGCAGATTAGTGCTGTATGCTAAATGTTGTTGGTTGGGAGCTCCGTTCTGACGCGCATCAACTTGTGAGTCAGCAGATTAGTGCTGTATGCTAAATGTTGTTGGTTGGGAGCTCCGTTCTGACGCGCATCAACTTGTGAGTCGGCAGATTAGTGCTCTATGCTAAATTTTGTTGGTTGGGGACTCCGTTCTGACGCGCATCAACTTGTGAGTCGGCAGATTAGTGCTGTATGCTAAATGTTGTTGGTTGGGAGCTCCGTTCTGACGCGCATCAACTTGTGAGTCAGCAGATTAGTGCTGTATGCTAAATGTTGTTGGTTGGGAGCTCCGTTCTGACGCGCATCAACCTGTGAGTCAGCAGATTAGTGCTCTATGCCAAATGTTGTTGGTTGGGAGCTCCGTTCTGGCGCGCATCAACTTGTGAGCCAGCAGATGAGTGCTGTATGCTAAATGCTGTTGGTTGGGAGCTCTGTTCTGGCGCGCATCAACTGTGAGTCAGCAGATTAGTGCTCTATGCTAAATGTTGTTGGTTGGGAGCTCCGTTCTGGGGCGCATCAACTTGTGAGTCAGCAGATTAGTGCTGTATGCTAAATGTTGTTGGTTGGGAGCTACGTTCTGACGCGCATCAACTTGTGAGTCAGCAGATTAGTGCTCTATGCTAAATGATGTTGGTTGGGAGCTCCGTTCTGACGCGCATCAACTGTGAGTCAGCAGATGAGTGCTCTATGCTAAATGTTGTTGGTTGGGAGCTCCGTTCTGGGGCGCATCAACTTGTGAGTCAGCAGATTAGTGCTGTATGCTAAATGTTGTTGGTTGGGAGCTCCGTTCTGACGCGCATCAACCTGTGAGTCAGCAGATTAGTGCTCTATGCCAAATGTTGTTGGTTGGGAGCTCCGTTCTGGGGCGCATCAACTTGTGAGTCAGCAGATTAGTGCTGTATGCTAAATGTTGTTGGTTGGGACTCCGTTCTGACGCGCATCAACTGTGAGTCAGCAGATTAGTGCTCTATGCTAAATGTTGTTGGTTGGGAGCTCCGTTCTGGGGCGCATCAACTTGTGAGCCAGCAGATGAGTGCTGTATGCCAAATGTTGTTGGTTGGGAGCTCCGTTCTGGGGCGCATCAACTGTGAGTCAGCAGATTAGTGCTGTATGCTAAATGTTGTTGGTTGGGAGCTCCGTTCTGACGCGCATCAACCTGTGAGTCAGCAGATTAGTGCTCTATGCCAAATGTTGTTGGTTGGGAGCTTCGTTCTGGGGCGCATCAACTTGTGAGTCAGCAGATTAGTGCTCTATGCTAAATGTTGTTGGTTGGGGACTCCGTTCTGACGCGCATCAACCTGTGAGTCAGCAGATTAGTGCTCTATGCTAAATGTTGTTGGTTGAGAGCTCCGTTCTGACGCGCATCAACTTGTGAGCCAGCAGATGAGTGCTGTATGCTAAATGTTGTTGGTTGGGAGCTCCGTTCTGACGCGCATCAACCTGTGAGTCAGCAGATTAGTGCTGTATGCTAAATGTTGTTGGTTGGGGACTCCGTTCTGACGCGCATCAACTTGTGAGTCAGCAGATTAGTGCTCTATGCTAAATGTTGTTGGTTGGGGACTCCGTTCTGACGCGCATCAACTTGTGAGTCAGCAGATTAGTGCTCTATGCTAAATGTTGTTGGTTGGGGACTCCGTTCTGACGCGCATCAACTGTGAGTCAGCAGATTAGTGCTGTATGCTAAATGTTGTTGGTTGGGAGCTCCGTTCTGACAGGCATCAACTTGTGAGCCAGCAGATGAGTGCTGTATGCTAAATGTTGTTGGTTGGGGACTCCGTTCTGACGCGCATCAACTTGTGAGTCAGCAGATTAGTGCTGTATGCTAAATGTTGTTGGTTGGGAGCTCCGTTCTGACACGCATCAACCTGTGAGTCGGCAGATTAGTGCTCTATGCTAAATGTTGTTGGTTGGGAGCTCCGTTCTGACACGCATCAACTTGTGAGTCAGCAGATTAGTGCTCTATGCTAAATGTTGTTGGTTGGGAGCTCCGTTCTGACACGCATCAACTTGTGAGTCAGCAGATTAGTGCTCTATGCTAAATGTTGTTGGTTGGGAGCTCCGTTCTGACGCGCATCAACTGTGAGTCAGCAGATTAGTGCTGTATGCTAAATGTTGTTGGTTGGGAGCTCCGTTCTGACACGCATCAACTGTGAGTCAGCAGATTAGTGCTGTATGCCAAATGTTGTTGGTTGGGAGCTCCGTTCTGGGGCGCATCAACTTGTGAGCCAGCAGATGAGTGCTGTATGCTAAATGTTGTTGGTTGGGAGCTCCGTTCTGACAGGCATCAACTGTGAGTCAGCAGATTAGTGCTCTATGCTAAATGTTGTTGGTTGGGAGCTCCGTTCTGACAGGCATCAACTGTGAGTCAGCAGATTAGTGCTCTATGCTAAATGTTGTTGGTTGGGAGCTTCATTCTTACGCGCATCAACTGTGAGCCAGCAGATTAGTGCTGTATGCTAAATGTTGTTGGTTGGGAGCTCCGTTCTGACGCGCATCAACCTGTGAGTCAGCAGATTAGTGCTCTATGCTAAATGTTGTTGGTTGGGAGCTCCGTTCTGGGGCGCATCAACTTGTGAGCCAGCAGATTAGTGCTCTATGCTAAATGTTGTTGGTTGGGAGCTCCGTTCTGGCGCGCATCAACTTGTGAGTCAGCAGATTAGTGCTGTATGCTAAATGTTGTTGTTTGGGAGCTCCGTTCTGGAGCGCATCAACTGTGAGTCAGCAGATTAGTGCTGTATGCTAAATGTTGTTGGTTGGGAGCTCCGTTCTGACACGCATCAACTGTGAGTCAGCAGATTAGTGCTGTATGCTAAATGTTGTTGGTTGGGAGCTCCGTTCTAACACGCATCAACTGTGAGTCAGTAGATTAGTGCTGTATGCTAAATGTTGTTGGTTGGGAGCTCCGTTCTGGAGCGCATCAACTTGTGAGTCAGCAGATTAGTGCTCTATGCTAAATGTTGTTGGTTGAGGACTCCGTTCTGACGCGCATCAACTTGTGAGTCGGCAGATTAGTGCTGTATGCTAAATGTTGTTGGTTGGGAGCTCCGTTCTGACGCGCATCAACTTGTGAGTCAGCAGATTAGTGCTGTATGCTAAATGTTGTTGGTTGGGAGCTCCGTTCTGACGCGCATCAACTTGTGAGTCGGCAGATTAGTGCTCTATGCTAAATTTTGTTGGTTGGGGACTCCGTTCTGACGCGCATCAACTTGTGAGTCGGCAGATTAGTGCTGTATGCTAAATGTTGTTGGTTGGGAGCTCCGTTCTGACGCGCATCAACTTGTGAGTCAGCAGATTAGTGCTGTATGCTAAATGTTGTTGGTTGGGAGCTCCGTTCTGACGCGCATCAACCTGTGAGTCAGCAGATTAGTGCTCTATGCCAAATGTTGTTGGTTGGGAGCTCCGTTCTGGGGCGCATCAACTTGTGAGCCAGCAGATGAGTGCTGTATGCTAAATGCTGTTGGTTGGGAGCTCTGTTCTGGCGCGCATCAACTGTGAGTCAGCAGATTAGTGCTCTATGCTAAATGTTGTTGGTTGGGAGCTCCGTTCTGGGGCGCATCAACTTGTGAGTCAGCAGATTAGTGCTGTATGCTAAATGTTGTTGGTTGGGAGCTACGTTCTGACGCGCATCAACTTGTGAGTCAGCAGATTAGTGCTCTATGCTAAATGTTGTTGGTTGGGAGCTCCGTTCTGACGCGCATCAACTGTGAGTCAGCAGATGAGTGCTCTATGCTAAATGTTGTTGGTTGGGAGCTCCGTTCTGGGGCGCATCAACTTGTGAGTCAGCAGATTAGTGCTGTATGCTAAATGTTGTTGGTTGGGAGCTCCGTTCTGACGCGCATCAACCTGTGAGTCAGCAGATTAGTGCTCTATGCCAAATGTTGTTGGTTGGGAGCTCCGTTCTGGGGCGCATCAACTTGTGAGTCAGCAGATTAGTGCTGTATGCTAAATGTTGTTGGTTGGGACTCCGTTCTGACGCGCATCAACTGTGAGTCAGCAGATTAGTGCTCTATGCTAAATGTTGTTGGTTGGGAGCTCCGTTCTGGGGCGCATCAACTTGTGAGCCAGCAGATGAGTGCTGTATGCCAAATGTTGTTGGTTGGGAGCTCCGTTCTGGGGCGCATCAACTGTGAGTCAGCAGATTAGTGCTGTATGCTAAATGTTGTTGGTTGGGAGCTCCGTTCTGACGCGCATCAACCTGTGAGTCAGCAGATTAGTGCTCTATGCCAAATGTTGTTGGTTGGGAGCTCCGTTCTGGGGCGCATCAACTTGTGAGTCAGCAGATTAGTGCTCTATGCTAAATGTTGTTGGTTGGGGACTCCGTTCTGACGCGCATCAACCTGTGAGTCAGCAGATTAGTGCTCTATGCTAAATGTTGTTGGTTGAGAGCTCCGTTCTGACGCGCATCAACTTGTGAGCCAGCAGATGAGTGCTGTATGCTAAATGTTGTTGGTTGGGAGCTCCGTTCTGACGCGCATCAACCTGTGAGTCAGCAGATTAGTGCTGTATGCTAAATGTTGTTGGTTGGGGACTCCGTTCTGACGCGCATCAACTTGTGAGTCAGCAGATTAGTGCTCTATGCTAAATGTTGTTGGTTGGGGACTCCGTTCTGACGCGCATCAACTTGTGAGTCAGCAGATTAGTGCTCTATGCTAAATGTTGTTGGTTGGGGACTCCGTTCTGACGCGCATCAACTGTGAGTCAGCAGATTAGTGCTGTATGCTAAATGTTGTTGGTTGGGAGCTCCGTTCTGACAGGCATCAACTTGTGAGCCAGCAGATGAGTGCTGTATGCTAAATGTTGTTGGTTGGGGACTCCGTTCTGACGCGCATCAACTTGTGAGTCAGCAGATTAGTGCTGTATGCTAAATGTTGTTGGTTGGGAGCTCCGTTCTGACACGCATCAACCTGTGAGTCGGCAGATTAGTGCTCTATGCTAAATGTTGTTGGTTGGGAGCTCCGTTCTGACACGCATCAACTTGTGAGTCAGCAGATTAGTGCTCTATGCTAAATGTTGTTGTTTGGGAGCTCCGTTCTGACACGCATCAACTTGTGAGTCAGCAGATTAGTGCTCTATGCTAAATGTTGTTGGTTGGGAGCTCCGTTCTGACACGCATCAACTTGTGAGTCAGCAGATTAGTGCTCTATGCTAAATGTTGTTGGTTGGGAGCTCCGTTCTGACGCGCATCAACTGTGAGTCAGCAGATTAGTGCTGTATGCTAAATGTTGTTGGTTGGGAGCTCCGTTCTGACACGCATCAACTGTGAGTCAGCAGATTAGTGCTGTATGCCAAATGTTGTTGGTTGGGAGCTCCGTTCTGGGGCGCATCAACTTGTGAGCCAGCAGATGAGTGCTGTATGCTAAATGTTGTTGGTTGGGAGCTCCGTTCTGACAGGCATCAACTGTTAGTCAGCAGATTAGTGCTCTATGCTAAATGTTGTTGGTTGGGAGCTCCGTTCTGACAGGCATCAACTGTGAGTCAGCAGATTAGTGCTCTATGCTAAATGTTGTTGGTTGGGAGCTTCGTTCTGACGCGCATCAACTGTGAGCCAGCAGATTAGTGCTGTATGCTAAATGTTGTTGGTTGGGAGCTCCGTTCTGACGCGCATCAACCTGTGAGTCAGCAGATTAGTGCTCTATGCTAAATGTTGTTGGTTGGGAGCTCCGTTCTGGGGCGCATCAACTTGTGAGCCAGCAGATTAGTGCTCTATGCTAAATGTTGTTGGTTGGGAGCTCCGTTCTGGCGCGCATCAACTTGTGAGTCAGCAGATTAGTGCTGTATGCTAAATGTTGTTGTTTGGGAGCTCCGTTCTGGAGCGCATCAACTGTGAGTCAGCAGATTAGTGCTGTATGCTAAATGTTGTTGTTTGGGAGCTCCGTTCTGACACGCATCAACTGTGAGTCAGCAGATTAGTGCTGTATGCTAAATGTTGTTGGTTGGGAGCTCCGTTCTGACACGCATCAACTGTGAGTCAGTAGATTAGTGCTGTATGCTAAATGTTGTTGGTTGGGAGCTCCGTTCTGGAGCGCATCAACTTGTGAGTCAGCAGATTAGTGCTCTATGCTAAATGTTGTTGGTTGAGGACTCCGTTCTGACGCGCATCAACTTGTGAGTCGGCAGATTAGTGCTGTATGCTAAATGTTGTTGGTTGGGAGCTCCGTTCTGACGCGCATCAACTTGTGAGTCAGCAGATTAGTGCTGTATGCTAAATGTTGTTGGTTGGGAGCTCCGTTCTGACGCGCATCAACTTGTGAGTCGGCAGATTAGTGCTCTATGCTAAATGTTGTTGGTTGGGGACTCCGTTCTGACGCGCATCAACTTGTGAGTCGGCAGATTAGTGCTGTATGCTAAATGTTGTTGGTTGGGAGCTCTGTTCTGACGCGCATCAACTTGTGAGTCAGCAGATTAGTGCTGTATGCTAAATGTTGTTGGTTGGGAGCTCCGTTCTGACACGCATCAACTGTGAGTCAGTAGATTAGTGCTGTATGCTAAATGTTGTTGGTTGGGAGCTCCGTTCTGGAGCGCATCAACTTGTGAGTCAGCAGATTAGTGCTCTATGCTAAATGTTGTTGGTTGAGGACTCCGTTCTGACGCGCATCAACTTGTGAGTCGGCAGATTAGTGCTGTATGCTAAATGTTGTTGGTTGGGAGCTCCGTTCTGACGCGCATCAACTTGTGAGTCAGCAGATTAGTGCTGTATGCTAAATGTTGTTGGTTGGGAGCTCCGTTCTGACGCGCATCAACTTGTGAGTCGGCAGATTAGTGCTCTATGCTAAATGTTGTTGGTTGGGGACTCCGTTCTGACGCGCATCAACCTGTGAGTCGGCAGATTAGTGCTGTATGCTAAATGTTGTTGGTTGGGAGCTCCGTTCTGACGCGCATCAACTTGTGAGTCAGCAGATTAGTGCTGTATGCTAAATGTTGTTGGTTGGGAGCTCCGTTCTGACGCGCATCAACCTGTGAGTTGGCAGATTAGTGCTGTATGCTAAATGTTGTTGGTTGGGAGCTCCGTTCTGGGGCGCATCAACTTGTGAGCCAGCAGATTAGTGCTCTATGCTAAATGTTGTTGGTTGGGAGCTCCGTTCTGGCGCGCATCAACTTGTGAGTCAGCAGATTAGTGCTGTATGCTAAATGTTGTTGTTTGGGAGCTCCGTTCTGGAGCGCATCAACTGTGAGTCAGCAGATTAGTGCTGTATGCTAAATGTTGTTGTTTGGGAGCTCCGTTCTGACACGCATCAACTGTGAGTCAGCAGATTAGTGCTGTATGCTAAATGTTGTTGGTTGGGAGCTCCGTTCTGACACGCATCAACTGTGAGTCAGTAGATTAGTGCTGTATGCTAAATGTTGTTGGTTGGGAGCTCCGTTCTGGAGCGCATCAACTTGTGAGTCAGCAGATTAGTGCTCTATGCTAAATGTTGTTGGTTGAGGACTCCGTTCTGACGCGCATCAACTTGTGAGTCGGCAGATTAGTGCTGTATGCTAAATGTTGTTGGTTGGGAGCTCCGTTCTGACGCGCATCAACTTGTGAGTCAGCAGATTAGTGCTGTATGCTAAATGTTGTTGGTTGGGAGCTCCGTTCTGACGCGCATCAACTTGTGAGTCGGCAGATTAGTGCTCTATGCTAAATGTTGTTGGTTGGGGACTCCGTTCTGACGCGCATCAACTTGTGAGTCGGCAGATTAGTGCTGTATGCTAAATGTTGTTGGTTGGGAGCTCTGTTCTGACGCGCATCAACTTGTGAGTCAGCAGATTAGTGCTGTATGCTAAATGTTGTTGGTTGGGAGCTCCGTTCTGACACGCATCAACTGTGAGTCAGTAGATTAGTGCTGTATGCTAAATGTTGTTGGTTGGGAGCTCCGTTCTGGAGCGCATCAACTTGTGAGTCAGCAGATTAGTGCTCTATGCTAAATGTTGTTGGTTGAGGACTCCGTTCTGACGCGCATCAACTTGTGAGTCGGCAGATTAGTGCTGTATGCTAAATGTTGTTGGTTGGGAGCTCCGTTCTGACGCGCATCAACTTGTGAGTCAGCAGATTAGTGCTGTATGCTAAATGTTGTTGGTTGGGAGCTCCGTTCTGACGCGCATCAACTTGTGAGTCGGCAGATTAGTGCTCTATGCTAAATGTTGTTGGTTGGGGACTCCGTTCTGACGCGCATCAACCTGTGAGTCGGCAGATTAGTGCTGTATGCTAAATGTTGTTGGTTGGGAGCTCCGTTCTGACGCGCATCAACTTGTGAGTCAGCAGATTAGTGCTGTATGCTAAATGTTGTTGGTTGGGAGCTCCGTTCTGACGCGCATCAACTTGTGAGTCGGCAGATTAGTGCTGTATGCTAAATGTTGTTGGTTGGGAGCTCCGTTCTGGCGCGCATCAACTTGTGAGCCAGCAGATTAGTGCTGAATGCTAAATGTTGTTGGTTGGGAGCTCCGTTCTGACGCGCATCAACTTGTGAGTCAGCAGATTAGTGCTGTATGCTAAATGTTGTTGGTTGGGAGCTCCGTTCTGACGCGCATCAACCTGTGAGTTGGCAGATTAGTGCTGTATGCTAAATGTTGTTGGTTGGGAGCTCCGTTCTGGGGCGCATCAACTTGTGAGTCAGCAGATTAGTGCTGTATGCTAAATGTTGTTGGTTGGGAGCTCCGTTCTGACACGCATCAACTTGTGAGTCAGCAGATTAGTGCTGTATGCTAAATGTTGTTGGTTGGGAGCTCCGTTCTGACGCGCATCAACCTGTGAGTCGGCAGATTAGTGCTGTATGCTAAATGTTGTTGGTTGGGAGCTCCGTTCTGACGCGCATCAACCTGTGAGTCGGCAGATTATTGCTCAATGCTAAATGTTGTTGGTTGGGAGCTCCGTTCTGGGTGCATCAACTTGTGAGCCAGCAGATTAGTGCTGTATGCTAAATGTTGTTGGTTGGGAGCTCCGTTCTGGGGCGCATCAACTTGTGAGCCAGCAGATTAGTGCTGTATGCTAAATGTTGTTGGTTGGGAGCTCCGTTCTGACGCGCATCAACTTGTGAGTCAGCAGATTAGTGCTCTATGCCAAATGTTGTTGGTTGGGAGCTCCGTTCTGACGCGCATCAACTGTGAGTCAGCAGATTAGTGCTGTATGCTAAATGTTGTTGGTTGGGAGCTCCGTTCTGACGCGCATCAACTTGTGAGTCGGCAGATTAGTGCTGTATGCTAAATGTTGTTGGTTGGGAGCTCCGTTCTGACGCGCATCAACCTGTGAGTCGGCAGATTAGTGCTCTATGCTAAATGTTCTTTTTTCTTCCTCTAACCCATATGTTCAATTTACGTAGTGCATAGAAAAGGTATTGTATTCAACCCATAACTCCAATTCCGTGTTTTCGCCCGAAATATGTTTTGAGGTCCTCAGAGTCCGAAGCATTTATAAAGGACTACACATAAAATGTAGATCTCATTATATCACACAATTAACGTGTTTCACCTGCCGTTTTCCGTGGACCATCTTGGAGATATTCCTTGTTATTTATTGAAGTTTTCAAATACGTTAACTTTTTTCATAAGGAACTTTGACAATTCCTGGCAATACATAGAAACAAATTTCATCCACATAGCAACCACATTTTAAAACATTTGACTGTCACTTTACCCTAGTGTATTCTTACAAGGAAGCAAGTAATAAGACAATTTCTGTTAATGTTTATCTCCATTACCATGGAGTAGATAGAAGAATTACCTTTGTAAATCTAGTTTGTTTGCAGAAGAGGTAGAGAAGGTGCTATGAATGTAACACATCAGATGTTTATGCTAGTAACGTAATATGTATAATTCTGTTTTAACGCCCAATCAACAATATAACAACTGAAGTGCAGCATATTTAATATTCAGTTACAACTGGAATAATCAGTTCCCTTGCTAGCAGATGTGCAGTGTTCATTTCTTTCTTTATATGTAATTAATGTAGATAGAGAAGGTATTGTGTTGTACCCAAAAATTCAATACCGAGATTTCACTGGAAATATGTTGAGTCACCCAAAAATCACTTTTGGGTAAAAGTCTGTCTGTGTGTTTGTGTGTGTCTGTGGACAGCATTGCTAAAAACAAAACAAGAAAAAAAAACGTTAAATACCAAACTTGCTATTCAAGTCACGGATGCGACATGAAGATTTTCAAGAAAACCCCCCACCTTAACTAAGCTTTACATGGAAACATTTTCAAGAAAATCCCCCACCTTAACTAAGCTTTACATGGAAACATTTTCAAGAAAATCCCCCACCTTAACTAAGCTTTACATGGAAACATTTTCAAGAAAATCCCCCACCTTAACTAAGCTTTACATGGAAACATTTTCAAGAAAATCCCCCACCTTAACTAAGCTTTACATGGAAACATTTTCAAGAAAATCCCCCACCTTAACTAAGCTTTACATGGAAACATTTTCAAGAAAATCCCCCACCTTAACTAAGCTTTACATGGAAACATTTTCGAATTTTCTTATTTTCTCAAAAATAACGATTTTCATTAAAATCTCTTATACTTACATGACAAACAAAGTGCATATCTTGAATTTTCTGGGATGAGTTTTATTTAATTTTGCATAGCTGGTTAACCGTAAGAGATAAAGAAAGGCTTCCTACAAAGATCTCGATAAAATACACAATTTATGTCATATACATTTTTTCGTGGAGCTGGTCGTTTTAAAAATATTCCTTGTTATTAATTGCAGTTTTAAAATAGTTTAACTGTTCTCACACGGGAACTGTCAACGCTTGGCCACGCAAAGAAACGGATTTTTTTTTTAATTTTTTTACAATTAATACAGTTCCGGAGGCTTGTCAGGACTCCGGCGCTGTATTCCTTTTTTCTCTCCATTTTTTCCAGTTTCCTATGTTTCCTTAGTAGACCTTATTATTCTTAACGTTTTCCTCTTACATATACAAACATAGACACATTTACAAACACAGAAACACCCATGCCAAGGCGGGACTCGAACCCACGATCCTGTGCACCTTAGCGAGCGCGGCATTGATTTCATTCCCATAGCAACACATTTTAAAACATCTGAGTGACGGTTTATCCTGGCGTATTCCCGTAAAACAACTAAGTAATACGACCGTTTCTGGCAATGTTTTAAAATGGCAGAATAAACTTATTAAGAACAGTTTGTTACAGAGAAGTCATGTGCCTAGAGAAGTCATGTGAATGGACCACATCAGACCTTTTTTACGTTACATTTTTCGATGAATTTTTTCAGCTTCTAAATTACTAAAGCGGGTTTTATCTTTAGCTACTTTACATAATAAGTGAGAGATGTATTGTAAAAAAAAACTGATCTGTTCCATTCACATGACTTTCCCTACATCGCTGTAACAATGTGCCCACTAAACTAAGTATAGAAGCAGCCACAAAATTCCGCAGCACTCCACCAAATTATCATCATTGTTCAAATTCATAACAAAAGAGTTTTTTTAGCTCAACGTCCTTTAACCTGGTTGGTCATATCGGACGATGAATGAAATGATCTTGAGGTCCATGGAGCTTAAAGTTACTCGACATTCGTCTTCTCAGGACAAGGGTAACTCACCCTAGGCGAGATTCGAACACACGACGTGTTGAATGTGAGGCAGACACGCTACCAGGCGGGCTTTCATAAGATATTGTATGAATCACTACATGATAGATGTGTATTGTTGTTAGAACCCAAGTTAGATATAAATATTAAGTTAAAGTGTAAATATTGTATTTAAAGTTTTATAACATTTGATATTGTGACATGATATTGTCGCTATAAGAACTATGTAGTTAGGTGACATTAAATAAAATTATAAAAAATTATTGTTAAAAACTTATTTCAGCATTAATCTAGATAAACATTAACAGAAATTGTGTTATTACTTGCTTCCTTGTAAGAGAAGGGAACACACTAGGATAAAATGACAGTCAAATGTTTTAAAATGTGGTTGAAATAGGTTTGAAATCCGTTTCTATGCATGACCAAGAGTGAGAAAAGTTTAAGTATTTTAAATTTGAAACAAAAGAGGGAATATCTCAGAAATGGCCTACTCCACGGGAAAAACGTATACACTTTGAGGTAGGTTTTTGTCTATTTCTTATAGTTTACTGGTTATACAAAACTCATCCAGAATAAAGTAGTCTTCAGAGGCTATATATTTTGTTTCCCATATAAATACGGCATTTTAATCAAAATCGTAAGAGCCATTTTTGACATTTTTGACATGTAAAAGGATGGGGAGGATTTCTTTTTCAAAATTTTCGTGACGCATTCCTGGAAAATACTAAACTAAAATACCAAGTTTGGTATTTTACCGGCTTTTCGTTTTTGAATTATCGTGTTGGACACACACACACATACATGATGCACCTTTTTCTAAAAATACTTTTTTTGAGTAGGGGACTCTAAAACATAGGTATATTTCCGGTGAAATCTCGGTATTGAATTTTTGGGTGTAATAAAATAACCTCTCCATACCTATGTACACAGTATGTGCAGAGAAACTAAAAATGATATTGAAATATGTTTTGATGTACCCTAATTTAAAAATGATTAAGAAAAAGGTATAGGTATATGAATAGTAAAACTTAAAATCGAAAAACCACTTAAAGTTTGTATTTTAGCTCAAGAATGTGAGTGAATCGCCGCTTCCTATGTAACACTTTTTTGTATAGAAAACATTTACAGTTTAATGAAAAAGAGTGTCGGAGCTACTCCCAGGAAATTCAAAATAAACCTTTTATTTGTCATGAAAACATTTTTATTTTATGCCATTTTAACCACAATCGTTAAGGTGGGGGGGGGGGGTTCTTGAAAATCTTCGTGTCGCATCCCTGAAAGATACCAAACTTTGGTATTTAACACGCTTTTCATTTTTTAGTTGTGTTGTCCACACAGACCTTTTTGTAAATATTGGTCTTCCTGGGGACCCTGAAACACAAAATTTCAGTACTATGAGTATAATAAAAACCTAAAAGTATTGTTCATGGAACCAATGCAGTGTTCCTTTTTTACTTTCTCTATACTCACTATGTACATAGTGTATAGAGAAGGTATTGCACTCCACCAAAAAATTCCATACCGATATTTCACCGGAAATATATGTTTTAGGGTCCCCTGTATCCAAAAAAAGTATTTTCAGAAAAAGGTCCATGTGTGTGTGTCCGTGTACCTGTGAACACGATAGCTCAAAAACGAAAAGTCGGTAAAATACCAAACTTGGTATTTAAGTTTAGTATCTTCCAGGGATGCGACACGAAGATTTTGAGAAAAATTCCCCCACCCCAAACTACCCTTTGCATGGAACTTTTTTTCGAAAATTTTGATTTTCTAAAAAATGGGTCTAACGATTTTGATTAAAATATCTATATTAAAGTTATTTACCTGACAAATAGAATGTATATTTTGAATTTTCTGGGAATAGCCTCTGAAGACTACTTTATTCTGGATGCATTTTTCATAACTACTAAACCGTAAGAGATGGACAAAAACTTAACACCCAAAAAATGTAGAGTACGTTAAAATACACAATATATGTTATATACATTTTTTTTTCGTGGAGTTGATCGTTTTTGATGTATTCCTTTTTCTTGGTTTCAGCTTTAAAAAAACTTATATTTTTCTCACACAGGAATTTGTCAACTCCTGTCCATACAAACAAAGGAACTTCAGTCACATAGCAACCAGCTTTTGACTGTCTCTTTAACCTATGGTACTCCCTTATTTCGCTTCTAGTTACAATAAAGCAAGAAATAAGACTATTTCTGCTGATTTTTCTCGATTAGCATGAAATAAACAAAATATAAGCTTATTAACAATAATAATTTACAGCGATATAGAGAAAGTTATGTGAATGGAATACTTCAGATTTTTAAAGTTTGAATTTTGGGAAATTGTTTTTAAAGGAAAGACTTTTCTTTAACTTTATTCAAACCACCACAAAACCATAATAGTAATAGATATGTGTAATTATTTATAAACAGTAAATAAAATAAAATTGATTAATATATATTAATTAAATGGTAAAATTTAATAAGTTGATACTTAAATATGTAAAATAATTAGTTTAAAGTTAATAAATAAAGTATAATATTAACTATTGATGTAATAACTATTTTATAAGAAATAAATAAAAGATAATACGTTGATTGTAATTTATTATATTTGAAATGAAATTTAAAAATAAATAACTTTAGTACTTTGATTTTATATATTTGTTATTGTTGCTTAGAAGTAGTAATAGCATTTTGAGGTTATTATTTTAGAAATGTTATAAGTATTTTTATTTGTTTGAAGTTATATTTATAATTTGTGTCTCGTTAAGACGCCCAATTTATTCAGAAAGTTGTTTTTCTTTAGAGTTAACCACTTTGTAGCTTTTCTCAATCGGGAAGTCCGGATTTCAATGACAATGGTGTAAGAATGTTGACTATCACTACAGGGCGATTTGCTGGGGAAAGTGTCACTCTTCCCTTCAGCTAATGGGGAACGTGGCAAGCTGCTACGAGTATATCAACTGTTCCTGTTTCCGTTAACTTCGCTACTCCTGATTCCATTGTCTTTATGTTACCACCTGTTCCTATTCTTCTTATCCCAATTAATTCATATAAAATATATTTTACTTTCTCTACACGTAATATGTACATGGTGTATAGAGAAGGTATTGCATTCCACCCAAAAATTCGATACTAAGATTTCACCGCAAATACATGTTTTAGGACCTCTGAGTCCAAAAAAAGCATTTTCAGAAAAAAGTCCATGTGTCTGTAGGCAGCAAAGCTCAAAAACGAAAATACCCGCACCCCCAACTACACTTTACTTAGAAAAATGTTCGGAAATTTTGATTTTCTAAAAAATCGCGTAACGATTATATTTAAAATCCCGTATGAAATGTATGTCTTGACTTTTCTGATAGTAGCCTCTAAAGGCCTCTTTATTCTCGATGAATTTTGCTTAACCGTAAGAGAGACAGATAAAAAGTTACAACACAGAAAATGCAGATCTCGTCAAAACACTCAATATGTCATTTGCACTTTTGCTGTGGAGGTAACCGTTTCCGAGATATTCCTTGTTATTGGTTTCAATTGTGAAGTACTTACATTTTTCTCAGACAGGAAGTGTCCGCTTTTCTCTTGTTCTACTCCTGACCAAGCAAAGAAGTGATTTGCAATGACAATCGCATAACGACAGCTTTTAAAATGTTGACTATCGGTTTAGCCTAGTGTATTCCTACTTATAAGGAACTAAGTAGCAAGAACATTCTCCTAGTGATTATATCGATTAGCAAGGTGCAGAAAGAAGAATGACCTTATGTAAGAAGTTTGTAGAAGAGCTAGAGAAAGTCATGTGAGTGTAAGACATCAGAATTTTTTTCTATATAGTCTTTTAACGCTTCTATTTAGTGAGAACCAAAGTCTGAAGTGTTAGAATTCCTATGGTTAAAACAAGTGAAACCTATAACAAATAATATCGAGAAAATGGTTAAAGTCCCCACGCTCACACACACACGCGATATATGTAAATATATTTACTGCGCTATATAATTAAAAGCGTTAGAGCCATTTTTGAGCAAATAACAATTTTAGAAAACTTTTCCATGTAAACGGTGCTTTTCTAAAATGTTTTTTACTTTCTCTATATACGAAGGCCTTTTTTTTAACCTCCGATAGGCTATAAATAAAATACAAGTTCATAGAAAACAATTGTTTTATTACTAAAAGTTTTGTACAGTTTTGGTTACTCCTCAACGTAATCTCCGAAAAGATTGAGACATTTATCGTACTTGTGCACAAGCTTTGCAATACCCGCTTCCAAAAATGTTGCTGCCAATAATTTCAAATGAGTAGCATTGACGTTGTTTTGATGATCTTGGTTGGTAGCCACGTCTTCAGTTCAGGGAAAAGGTGAAAGTCGCTGGGTGCCAGGTCAGGACTGTACGGCGGATGATTGAAATTGTTCAAGGAGCCGATGGGTTGTGTGGACGAGCGTTGTCATGGATCAACACAATTCCTCAAGTCAGCATTCCTCTTCGTTTGTTTTGAATGGCTCTCCGCAAACGTCGTAAAGTACCAAGATCTTCAAAACAACGCCAATGTTCATTTGAAATCATTGGCGGCAACGTTTCCTTAAGCGGGTATTGCAAAGCTTGTGCACAGGTACGATAAATGTCTCAATCTTTTCGGTGATTATGTTGAAAAGTAACCAAAACTTTTAGTAATAAAATAATTGTTTTCTATGAACTTGTCTTTTATTTATAGCCTTTCGGAGGTTGAAAAAAAAGGCCCTCGTACTTAGGTAGAGAAGATATTGCATTCTATCCAAAAATTCAATTTCACCGGAAATAAACGTTTTAGGGTCCCTGTAAACCAAAAAAAAAACAACAAAAAAACAAAACATTTCTATAAAAAAATTCGTGTATCTATTACCGTGATAAGTAAAAAAGGAAAGACTTAAAATACCAAACTTGCTAATTAAGTTTAGTATTTGAGGAAAATCTCCCTTCCCCAAACTACAAAAAAGACGTAAATCGTTGAAACACACAATTTATCTCATGTACGTTTTTTCTCGTGGAATTGACCATTTCTGAGATATTCCTTGTTATTTGTTTCAATTTTAAAATACTTGAGCTTTTGTCATATAGGTATTGGTCAAGTCCTGGCAGCGGATTTCATTAATATACCGACTAAAACACTTTAAAACATTTGACTACTATCACTTTATCCTAGTGTATTCCCTTCTACTCAGAAAGAAGCAAGTAATAAGACAATTTCTGTTAATGTTTATCTTGATTAGCATCAAGTAGATAGAAGAATAACCTTATTAATAATAATTTGTTATTACAGAGAAAGTCATGTGAATGGAACACATCAGCTTTTTTTATAACACTGCTCTTGTGATATGTGTTTTGTAAAACGTAGCGTTTACAATCCCTGAATTGAATGGAAGTTTTACACAAATATTTTACAGTGTTATTATAAAACTCGAGGCATTCAACTCCATCAAAAAATTGAGACCAAGAAATACGTGCTCTGAGGCATCCTTAATAAAAAATATGTGTTCCATTCACATGACTTTCTCTGTAACAAATTATTGCTAAAATGCTTATTCCTGTATCTTCTTCATGATAATCATCTTATTACTGGCTTCATTGTAAGTAGAAGAGAAATTAGGGAATATGAAATGTGATTGGAATTTTTTTCTTTGCATGGCCAGGAGTTGACAAATTCCGGTGTGAAAAGTTTTAAATACTTTAAAACAGAAAAAATAACAAGCAATATCTCAAAAATAGTCATATATATAACATAGTAATAGAATAGTTTTAACCTGGGGAAGCTTACTGCCCAAATTTCAATTCCGTATCCAGCATGTAACATTTTTGTCGCAGATTTCGGGCTCTATCAATGCAAATAATACTTCAGCTGTTTGTTGCAATTTTCAAGTTATGGAAATACCATAATGCGATGCTATACTGTTCCACCGCTAAACATCTGAGCCAAGATGTTGAGGTCTTCATGACTGGCAAATCTTTTCCATCCAAAAAGTCATGTCGGTGTCCAAAGTGAAACACCGGTTTTTCTGGGTCTTTATCGTACACACTGTTATGTTCTTCCTTGATTACTCGTCATTTCCTCACTGAAGACTCGTTCATTGCATTATCACCATACACTTGCGTTACGGAATATAACATTCGATTGCCGAACATTTTGTGCATTCAAAACACACAAACAAACAAACAAATAAATAAGTTGTTTGGCGGTAGAAAAGTATAACATCGACATTGAAAAACTGGTACCACGTGACAAAATATACCTTGATAGCAATGACGATTATAGACTAAGGTAGTGTTGATAAGTCCCGTTACTATTTAGTTATGACCCTCTGTTTATATCCAACATAAAGAACTATTATATACTATTTAGTTATGACCCTCTGTTTATATCCAACATAAAGAACTATTATATACTAAGGAAGTGAACATTTGTGAAAGCTCGCAGGTATATTAAAGATGATCGTGTGTGCTGTGCTGAAATATCGTAATCCTAAATTACTAGATTTTCAGCTCCAAGAGAAGTAATTCCATTAGATACAAAATAAAATGTATATGTGTTTATCGTGAAAATCTGATGTGTTCCATTCACATGAATTTCGTTAGTTGTTCCTCAAAACACCTTTTATTCAAAATATTAATCTGTTACCTACACCAAGATAAACATAAGCAGAATTAGCCTTATTACCAGCTCTTTGTAACAAGAAGAGAAATAAGAAAATGCACAGGCTAAAGCGATAGCCAAACTTTTAAAACCCTATAGCTATGTGAAACAACTGAAATTCCATTCCCTTTTCTTGCCAAGAGTAAACAAAAGAGAAAGAAGAGTCTTCCAGTCGAGAAAAGTTTAAGTTTCGGGATATCTCGAAAACGGTTAACTCTAAAAAATGTATGTAACAAGACCATGTATTTTAACTAGATCTATATGTTTTGTGCAGTAAGTTTTTCTCTATCTCCTAAGGTTTGCCAGTTATACAAAAGTCATCCAAAATGAAGGGGTCTTCAAAAGCTGTTCCCAGAAAATTCAGTATATGCATTTCATTTGTCTTAAAAATATCTTAAACATAAAGCATTTTAATTAAAATCGTAGCTATTTTTGATAAAAGCAAAATTTTCAAAAAATGTTCCATGTAAAGGGTAGTTGAGGTGGGGCGATTTTCTTGAAAATCTTCATATCGCATCCTTTGAAGATGCTGAACTTAAATATCAAGTTTGTTACTTGACCGACTATTCGTTTTTGAGAAATGCTGCCCACATGGGCAAGTTTTGGAATCAGGGAGTCTCAAAACATGCACTTCCGGGTTCAGTACTGTATTACAGTAACGCTTCTAAATAAACCTTATCAGATAGGAATGATCCCGAAGAAGGGTTGAATGTATTTTTCAAATTTGAAAGTTAATCGAACAAAACGGAGTCGAGAAGCAATGCCGCAAGTATAGAACTGTTCACAAAAATAATAACCTCACTTATTCATTATAAGAATTAGTTCAATAGTTTCTGATGTCACATGATTTTCTCTCTTTATATCATTATTTATGATAATGAACTTGATATTAAAACATTTTGTAGAAAAAGCACAGTTGTTAAATACCAAAGTTGTTATATAGGTAAGTCCAAAGATGCGACATGAAGATTTTCAACAAAACACCCTTTACACGGACATTTCTCTAATTGTCTCATTTTATCTAAATGCTGTACCGATTTTACCTAAAGTACCACATATTACATGCAAAACGGAATTTCCTGACATTAGCGCCTCAGACTTGTTTATTTTGATGGATCTCTATTACTAACACAAACATTTAGATATCTTTAAAACACACGATTCATTCCTGAATCCTCTGTGACGAGCCTTTCTTTAATCCGACCCCATTTTTCTGATTCCTGTCGATAGCATCGCATTTTAAGGGCACACATATAGCAAATTTAGTACGAACAGAAAAGCTTGTGGCCAAATTAATAAATGAGAAAATTCAGAAATATTTTTGTTAACAGGTAGAAATGCAACAAACTTCCATGTCTGCGTCAAGGAACGGACACTGGCAGTGAATTTTTGACTTTAAAAGGTCAAAAATAAAAAAAACTATCTTTACAGCAAACAGTTTACGGATCTATAAACTTTTGCTTCACACTCTACACACATTTAAATATCGTACAACATATCTGTTTCCTAGGATACTGTTATATAAAACAGTGTTTTTATCAAAACTACATTTATGTGTCCTCTCCTTACTTCACACTCTACACACATTTAAATATCGTACAATATATCTGTTTCCTAGGATACTGTTTTATAAAACAGTGTTTTTATCAAAACTGCATTTATCTGTCCTCTTCACACTCTACACACATTTAAATATCGTACAATATATCTGTTTCCTGGGATACTGTTTTATAAAACAGTGTTTTTATCAAAACTACATTTATCTGTCCTCTCCTTACTTCACACTCTACACACATTTAAATATCGTACAATATATCTGTTTCCTAGGATACTGTTTTATAAAACAGTGTTTTTATCAAAACTACATTTATCTGTCCTCTTCACACTCTACACACATTTAAATATCGTACAATATATCTGTTTCCTAGGATACTGTTATATAAAACAGTGTTTTTATCAAAACTACATTTATCTGTCCTCTTCTTACTTCACACTCTACACACATTTAAATATCGTACAATATATCTGTTTCCTAGGATACTGTTTTATAAAACAGTGTTTTTATCAAAACTACATTTATCTGTCCTCTTCACACTCTACACACATTTAAATATCGTACAATATATCTGTTTCCTAGGATACTGTTTTATAAAAGTGTTTTTATCAAAACTACATTTATCTGTTCTTACTTCACACTCTACACACATTTAAATATCGTACAATATATCTGTTTCCTAGGATACTGTTTTATAAAAGTGTTTTTATCAAAACTACATTTATCTGTCCTCTCCTTACTTCACACTCTACACACATTTAAATATCATACAATATATCTGTTTCCTAGCATACTGTTTTATAAAAGTGTTTTTATCAAAACTACATTTATCTGTTCTTACTTCACACTCTACACACATTTAAATATCGTACAATATATCTGTTTCCTAGGATACTGTTATATAAAACATTGTTTTTATCAAAACTACATTTATCTGTCCTTACTTCACACTCTACACACATTTAAATATCGTACAATATATCTGTTTCCTAGGATACTGTTTTATAAAACATTGTTTTTATCAAAACTACATTTATCTGTCCTCTCCTTACTTCACACTCTACACACATTTAAATATCGTACAATATATCTGTTTCCTAGGATACTGTTTTATAAAACAGTGTTTTTATCATAACTACATTTATCTGTCCTCTCCTTACTTCACACTGTACACACATTTAAATATCGTACAATATATCTGTTTCCTAGGATACTGTTTTATAAAACAGTGTTTTTATCAAAACTACAGTTATCTGTCCTCTTCACAGTCTACACACATTTAAATATCGTACAATATATCTGTTTCCTAGGATACTGTTTTATAAAACAGTGTTTTTATCAAAACTACATTTATCTGTCCTTACTTCACACTCTACACACATTTAAATATCGTACAATATATCTGTTTCCTAGGATACTGTTTCATAAAACAGTGTTTTTTATCAAAACTACATTTATCTGTCCTCTCCTTACTTCACACTCTACACACATTTAAATATCGTACAATATATCTGTTTCCTAGGATACTGTTTTATAAAACAGTGTTTTTATCAAAAGTACATTTGTCTGTCCTCTCCTTACTTCACAGTCTACACACATTTATATATCGTACAATATATCTGTTTCCTAGGATACTGTTTTATAAAACAGTGTTTTTATCAAAAGTACATTTGTCTGTCCTCTCCTTACTTCACACTCTACACACATTTAAATATCGTACAATATATCTGTTTCCTAGGATACTGTTTTATAAAACATTGTTTTTATCAAAACTACATTTATCTGTCCTCTCCTTACTTCACACTCTACACACATTTAAATATCGTACAATATATCTGTTTCCTAGGATACTGTTATATAAAACATTGTTTTTATCATAACTACATTTATCTGTCCTCTCCTTACTTCACACTCTACACACATTTAAATATCGTACAATATATCTGTTTCCTAGGATACTGTTATATAAAACATTGTTTTTATCATAACTACATTTATCTGTCCTCTCCTTACTTCACACTCTACACACATTTAAATATCGTACAATATATCTGTTTCCTAGGATACTGTTATATAAAACATTGTTTTTATCATAACTACATTTATCTGTCCTCTCCTTACTTCACACTCTACACACATTTAAATATCGTACAATATATCTGTTTCCTAGGATACTGTTTTATAAAACAGTGTTTTTATCAAAAGTACATTTGTCTGTCCTCTCCTTACTTCACAGTCTACACACATTTATATATCGTACAATATATCTGTTTCCTAGGATACTGTTTTATAAAACAGTGTTTTTATCAAAAGTACATTTGTCTGTCCTCTCCTTACTTCACACTCTACACACATTTAAATATCGTACAATATATCTGTTTCCTAGGATACTGTTTTATAAAACATTGTTTTTATCAAAACTACATTTATCTGTCCTCTCCTTACTTCACACTCTACACACATTTAAATATCGTACAATATATCTGTTTCCTAGGATACTGTTATATAAAACATTGTTTTTATCATAACTACATTTATCTGTCCTCTCCTTACTTCACACTCTACACACATTTAAATATCGTACAATATATCTGTTTCCTAGGATACTGTTTTATAAAAGTGTTTTTATCAAAACTACATTTATCTGTTCTTACTTCACACTCTACACACATTTAAATATCGTACAATATATCTGTTTCCTGGGATACTGTTTTATAAAACAGTGTTTTTATCAAAACTACATTTATCCGTCCTTACTTCACACTCTACACACATTTAAATATCGTACAATATATCTGTTTCCTAGGATACTGTTTTATAAAACAGTGTTTTTATCAAAACTACATTTATCTGTCCTCTCCTCACTTCACACTCTACACACATTTAAATATCGTACAATATATCTGTTTCCTAGGATACTGTTTTATAAAACAGTGTTTTTACTAAGATTATATTATTATTTATTTCCTTCTTAGAATAGATCATAATTTGCTCTGTTTGGAAATGATCATTTTCTGTATGACAAAAAACCCAAACGTAGTAAAAATAATTTTTAGCACTACATATTGCGACTAAACTGATAATTATACGAAAGTGTCCTTGAATTATAAATTTCTCTGAGAGAGTGTACAGTGGTAAAGAAGGTATTGTATTGCACCAAAAAACTCATTACTGATGGTTCACTTGAAATAAGTGTTTTGAGGACCCCTGAAAAAAGAAACAATTTTAGAAGATGTCCATGATGAGTGGGTGTTTACTTTTAATTAATCTTTATTAACGCATGCTCCAGACAGCACTACATTTTCATTGTATCGATAATTAATGAGCAAACTTTCTGTTAAGTTAGTATTGTGAACCATAAGACGTTTACAGTAATTCAAGTTTTGTCTATCGAATACACAAATTTATAGAAGTTCTTTCTGAAGCTTTTTTTTTGTATTGGCTACTTTGCACCTTTAAGGGTTGTTGAAATGCCTCACCTTGCCAATCTTAAGGTTTGATTCATTAACTATTTAACTCAATCAGCTAAAAGTTTCAATATATATTCAGCAACAGCTTTTCTGTTCAGTGATAAAAAATATTTCTTTTATTAGAAGAAAAGGTATATTTTTTTAAATAAACTTATTACAGTTTTATGAAAAAAAATATTTTTAAATTAAAAAAACTAATTTATACATACTTTGTTCGTTGAAATAAAGTCCTTTTAGGTGCTAATGAGTCGTAAAAAATTGAGCTCTTAGTGTCAATTGGTTGGTGAGACAATAGGGCATTTGTATAGAAAAGTTTACTTTTTCAGAAGATACATTTAGAAAAAAGTAATGTAACGTTCCAAACACAAGTTGCAGTATTTAGAAACTGTCACGTGAAGGAAGTATAAGCGGAATACCAACAGCTAAAGTAAACATCCCGATCAAAATTAAAACAAGAAGCATCTTTTCTCCAACACTACTGTTCAGAAAGCTATTGATATTTTACCACGTGAGTGTACCAAAAGCATTTATCATAAAACTGTTTACAGTCAGCATATCTCTATGAAACTTATCCTAAATGAACCGAACTTTCAATCTTTATGTGACATCAAAACGTGAAAATGGATAAAATCCCATTCGACTGCCCTTAAAAGCTGCAAGTTTGTGTTGCAGTTGACAGAGAACATGGTCTGATGTGTTCCATGTCCAGACAACTCACATTTATTGCAATTGTAGTCGTTTCTTTAACCCTGGCAAAAAAGTGATCTTGTCCGTTGCATTCGCTCTCACTTGTTTTATAATTTCAATTTTAGGAATTTTGTCTGTTTTAAATTCCTCTTTGTGCAGCATAGCTCAAAGAGGAAAAAACCGTTGGATACCAAGGGATGCGAGGGACCGTTTGGTATCCTCCAAAGATGCGAGACAAAGATTTTCAAAAAAGTCCCCCCCCCACTCCCACTACACTTTACATGGTACTTTTTTCGAAAATTTTGATTTTCTAAAAAAATGGCTCTAAAGATTTTGATTAAAATATCGTATATTAAAGATATTTACCTGACAAATAAAATGGGAATAGCCCCTGAAGACTACTTTATTCTGGATGAATTTTACGGAATTTTGCATAACTGTTTAACCGTAAGAGATTGAGAAAAATTTACCACACAAAAAATGTAAAGCACTTCAAAACATTCAATTTGTGTTATATACATTTTTGTAGAGTTGATCGTTTCTGACATATTCCTTGTTTTTGGTTTCACCTTTAAAAACTTATACTTTTCTCTAAAGGGAGTTTCTCAACTCCTGTCCATACAAAGTCACATAGCAACCAGCTGTTGACTGTCACTTTAACCTATGGTACTCCCTTATTTCGCTCCTACTTACAAGGAAGCAAGTAACAAGACTATTTCTGCTAATGTTTATCATGAAGCAGATAGAAGGAAAGTCGTGTAAATGGAATGCATCCGATTTTTTCTTATTTTGTGACTAGCAAATATTTGTAGATAAGAAGTTTTACGTAAAATAGATTAAAAATGTTGAGGCTTGGAGCAGTTGAGGTAATGGAAGATGCTGAGAAGTCGTAATGAGCATTAAATTACAATGCTGCCAACCGAGAGTACCAAATTAAGTGAAAGAAGCAAAAACAAGGTAGATGGAAGGCGAACTCGCCTAAAGAGCGTGCAATGCCTGAGCTGGGAGGTCTGCAACACCTGCACATTATAAAGGTGTAGCGGGGCTGGACAGCGGCAAACATCAAAGGCTAGCTGAGGGGAGGTGCGACTCATTCAGGCATCACCTGCGTGCAACAGTGGCACAAGTCACTCTTCACCAACACTTGCCGCAAATAGAGCAATATCACCCACTTGGTTAACAATGTTCAAATGTTTATATGTTCGGTCTTAGTTACAAGCTCTCTTCAAATAGAGCAATAACACCCACTTGGTTAACAACGTTCACTTGTTTACATGTTCAGTTTTAGTTACAATCTCTCTTCAAATAGAGCAATAACACCCACTTGGTTAACAACGTTCACTTGTTTACATGTTCAGTTTTAGTTACAAGCTCTCTTCAAATAGAGCAATGTCACCCACTTGGTTAACAACGTTCACTTGTTTATAAGTTCAGTTTTAGTTACAAGCTCTCTTCATATAGAGCAATGTCACCCACTTGGTTAACAATGTTCAAATGTTTATATGTTCGGTCTTAGTTACAAGCTCTCTTTAAATAGAGCAATAACACCCACTTGGTTAACAACGTTCACTTGTTTACATGTTCAGTTTTAGTTACAATCTCTCTTCAAATAGAGCAATAACACCCACTTGGTTAACAACGTTCACTTGTTTACATGTTCAGTTTTAGTTACAATCTCTCTTCAAATAGAGCAATAACACCCACTTGGTTAACAACGTTCACTTGTTTACATATTCAGTTTTAGTTACAAGCTCTCTTCAAATAGAGCAATGTCACCCACTTGGTTAACAACGTTCACTTGTTTATAAGTTCAGTTTTAGTTACAAGCTCTCTTCATATAGAGCAATGTCACCCACTTGGTTAACAATGTTCAAATGTTTATATGTTCGGTCTTAGTTACAAGCTCTCTTTAAATAGAGCAATAACACCCACTTGGTTAACAACGTTCACTTGTTTACATGTTCAGTTTTAGTTACAATCTCTCTTCAAATAGAGCAATAACACCCACTTGGTTAACAACGTTCACTTGTTTACATGTTCAGTTTTAGTTACAATCTCTCTTCAAATAGAGCAATAACACCCACTTGGTTAACAACGTTCACTTGTTTACATGTTCAGTTTTAGTTACAATCTCTCTTCATATAGAGCAATAACACCCACTTGGTTAACAACGTTCACTTGTTTATAAGTTCAGTTTTAGTTACAAGCTCTCTTCAAATAGAGCAATGTCACCCACTTGGTTAACAACGTTCACTTGTTTACATGTTCAGTTTTAGTTACAAGCTCTCTTCAAATAGAGCAATAACACCCACTTGGTTAACAACGTTCACTTGTTTACATGTTCAGTTTTAGTTACAATCTCTCTTCATATAGAGCAGTGTCACCCACTTGGTTAACAACGTTCACTTGTTTACATGTTCAGTTTTAGTTACAATCTCTCTTCATATAGAGCAGTGTCACCCACTTGGTTAACAACGTTCACTTGTTTACATGTTCAGTTTTAGTTACAAGCTCTCTTCATATAGAGCAATGTCACCCACTTGGTTAACAACGTTCACTTGTTTACATGTTCACTTTTAGTTACAAGCTCTCTTCATATAGAGCAATGTCACCCACTTGGTTAACAACGTTCACTTGTTTACATGTTCAGTTTTAGTTACAAGCTCTCTTCATATAGAGCAATGTCACCCACTTGGTTAACAACGTTCACTTGTTTACATGTTCAGTTTTAGTTACAATCTCTCTTCATATAGAGCAATGTCACCCACTTGGTTAACAACGTTCACTTGTTTACATGTTCAGTTTTAGTTACAATCTCTCTTCATATAGAGCAATGTCACCCACTTGGTTAACAACGTTCACTTGTTTACATGTTCAGTTTTAGTTACAATCTCTCTTCATATAGAGCAATGTCACCCACTTGGTTAACAACGTTCACTTGTTTACATGTTCACTTTTAGTTACAAGCTCTCTTCATATAGAGCAATGTCACCCACTTGGTTAACAACGTTCACTTGTTTACATGTTCAGTTTTAGTTACAAGCTCTCTTCATATAGAGCAATGTCACCCACTTGGTTAACAACGTTCACTTGTTTACATGTTCAGTTTTAGTTACAATCTCTCTTCATATAGAGCAATGTCACCCACTTGGTTAACAACGTTCACTTGTTTACATGTTCAGTTTTAGTTACAATCTCTCTTCATATAGAGCAATGTCACCCACTTGGTTAACAACGTTCACTTGTTTACATGTTCACTTTTAGTTACAAGCTCTCTTCATATAGAGCAATGTCACCCACTTGGTTAACAACGTTCACTTGTTTACATGTTCAGTTTTAGTTACAAGCTCTCTTCATATAGAGCAATGTCACCCACTTGGTTAACAACGTTCACTTGTTTATAAGTTCAGTTTTAGTTACAAGCTCTCTTCATATAGAGCAATGTCACCCACTTGGTTAACAACGTTCACTTGTTTACATGTTCAGTTTTAGTTACAAGCTCTCTTCATATAGAGCAATGTCACCCACTTGGTTAACAACGTTCACTTGTTTACATGTTCAGTTTTAGTTACAAGCTCTCTTCATATAGAGCAATGTCACCCACTTGGTTAACAACGTTCACTTGTTTACATGTTCAGTTTTAGTTACAATCTCTCTTCATATAGAGCAATGTCACCCACTTGGTTAACAACGTTCACTTGTTTACATGTTCAGTTTTAGTTACAATCTCTCTTCATATAGAGCAATGTCACCCACTTGGTTAACAACGTTCACTTGTTTACATGTTCAGTTTTAGTTACAATCTCTCTTCATATAGAGCAATGTCACCCACTTGGTTAACAACGTTCACTTGTTTACATGTTCACTTTTAGTTACAAGCTCTCTTCATATAGAGCAATGTCACCCACTTGGTTAACAACGTTCACTTGTTTACATGTTCAGTTTTAGTTACAAGCTCTCTTCATATAGAGCAATGTCACCCACTTGGTTAACAACGTTCACTTGTTTACATGTTCAGTTTTAGTTACAATCTCTCTTCATATAGAGCAATGTCACCCACTTGGTTAACAACGTTCACTTGTTTACATGTTCAGTTTTAGTTACAATCTCTCTTCATATAGAGCAATGTCACCCACTTGGTTAACAACGTTCACTTGTTTACATGTTCACTTTTAGTTACAAGCTCTCTTCATATAGAGCAATGTCACCCACTTGGTTAACAACGTTCACTTGTTTACATGTTCAGTTTTAGTTACAAGCTCTCTTCATATAGAGCAATGTCACCCACTTGGTTAACAACGTTCACTTGTTTATAAGTTCAGTTTTAGTTACAAGCTCTCTTCATATAGAGCAATGTCACCCACTTGGTTAACAACGTTCACTTGTTTATAAGTTCAGTTTTAGTTACAAGCTCTCTTCATATAGAGCAATGTCACCCACTTGGTTAACAACGTTCACTTGTTTATAAGTTCAGTTTTAGTTACAAGCTCTCTTCATATAGAGCAATGTCACCCACTTGGTTAACAACGTTCACTTGTTTACATGTTCACTTTTAGTTACAAGCTCTCTTCATATAGAGCAATGTCACCCACTTGGTTAACAACGTTCACTTGTTTATAAGTTCAGTTTTAGTTACAAGCTCTCTTCATATAGAGCAATGTCACCCACTTGGTTAACAACGTTCACTTGTTTACATGTTCACTTTTAGTTACAAGCTCTCTTCATATAGAGCAATGTCACCCACTTGGTTAACAACGTTCACTTGTTTACATGTTCAGTTTTAGTTACAAGCTCTCTTCATATAGAGCAATGTCACCCACTTGGTTAACAACGTTCACTTGTTTACATGTTCAGTTTTAGTTACAAGCTCTCTTCATATAGAGCAGTGTCACCCACTTGGTTAACAACGTTCACTTGTTTACATGTTCAGTTTTAGTTACAAGCTCTCTTCATATAGAGCAGTGTCACCCACTTGGTTAACAACGTTCACTTGTTTACATGTTCAGTTTTAGTTACAAGCTCTCTTCATATAGAGCAGTGTCACCCACTTGGTTAACAACGTTCACTTGTTTACATGTTCAGTTTTAGTTACAAGCTCTCTTCATATAGAGCAGTGTCACCCACTTGGTTAACAACGTTCACTTGTTTACATGTTCAGTTTTAGTTACAAGCTCTCTTCATATAGAGCAATGTCACCCACTTGGTTAACAACGTTCACTTGTTTACATGTTCAGTTTTAGTTACAAGCTCTCTTCATATAGAGCAATGTCACCCACTTGGTTAACAACGTTCACTTGTTTATAAGTTCAGTTTTAGTTACAAGCTCTCTTCATATAGAGCAATGTCACCCACTTGGTTAACAACGTTCACTTGTTTATAAGTTCAGTTTTAGTTACAAGCTCTCTTCATATAGAGCAATGTCACCCACTTGGTTAACAACGTTCACTTGTTTATAAGTTCAGTTTTAGTTACAAGCTCTCTTCATATAGAGCAATGTCACCCACTTGGTTAACAACGTTCACTTGTTTATAAGTTCAGTTTTAGTTACAAGCTCTCTTCATATAGAGCAATGTCACCCACTTGGTTAACAACGTTCACTTGTTTATAAGTTCAGTTTTAGTTACAAGCTCTCTTCATATAGAGCAATGTCACCCACTTGGTTAACAACGTTCACTTGTTTATAAGTTCAGTTTTAGTTACAAGCTCTCTTCATATAGAGCAATGTCACCCACTTGGTTAACAACGTTCACTTGTTTACATGTTCAGTTTTAGTTACAATCTCTCTTCAAATAGAGCAATAACACCCACTTGGTTAACAACGTTCACTTGTTTACATGTTCAGTTTTAGTTACAATCTCTCTTCAAATAGAGCAATAACACCCACTTGGTTAACAACGTTCACTTGTTTACATGTTCAGTTTTAGTTACAATCTCTCTTCAAATAGAGCAATAACACCCACTTGGTTAACAACGTTCACTTGTTTACATGTTCAGTTTTAGTTACAAGCTCTCTTCATATAGAGCAATGTCACCCACTTGGTTAACAACGTTCACTTGTTTACATGTTCACTTTTAGTTACAAGCTCTCTTCATATAGAGCAATGTCACCCACTTGGTTAACAACGTTCACTTGTTTACATGTTCAGTTTTAGTTACAAGCTCTCTTCATATAGAGCAATGTCACCCACTTGGTTAACAACGTTCACTTGTTTATAAGTTCAGTTTTAGTTACAATCTCTCTTCATATAGAGCAATGTCACCCACTTGGTTAACAACGTTCACTTGTTTACATGTTCAGTTTTAGTTACAAGCTCTCTTCATATAGAGCAGTGTCACCCACTTGGTTAACAACGTTCACTTGTTTACATGTTCAGTTTTAGTTACAAGCTCTCTTCATATAGAGCAGTGTCACCCACTTGGTTAACAACGTTCAGTTTTAGTTACAAGCTCTCTTCATATAGAGCAATGTCACCCACTTGGTTAACAACGTTCACTTGTTTATAAGTTCAGTTTTAGTTACAAGCTCTCTTCATATAGAGCAATGTCACCCACTTGGTTAACAACGTTCACTTTTAGTTACAAGCTCTCTTCATATAGAGCAGTGTCACCCACTTGGTTAACAACGTTCACTTTTAGTTACAAGCTCTCTTCATATAGAGCAGTGTCACCCACTTGGTTAACAACGTTCAGTTTTAGTTACAAGCTCTCTTCATATAGAGCAATAACACCCACTTGGTTAACAACGTTCAGTTTTAGTTACAAGCTCTCTTCATATAGAGCAATAACACCCACTTGGTTAACAACGTTCAGTTTTAGTTACAAGCTCTCTTCATATAGAGCAGTGTCACCCACTTGGTTAACAACGTTCACTTTTTGTTACAAGCTCTCTTCATATAGAGCAATGTCACCCACTTGGTTAACAACGTTCACTTTTAGTTACAAGCTCTCTTCATATAGAGCAATGTCACCCACTTGGTTAACAACGTTCACTTTTAGTTACAAGCTCTCTTCATATAGAGCAATGTCACCCACTTGGTTAACAACGTTCAGTTTTAGTTTTAAGCTCTCTTCATATAGAGCAATGTCACCCACTTGGTTAACAACGTTCACTTTTAGTTACAAGCTCTCTTCATATAGAGCAATGTCACCCACTTGGTTAACAACGTTCACTTTTAGTTACAAGCTCTCTTCATATAGAGCAATGTCACCCACTTGGTTAACAACGTTCACTTTTAGTTACAAGCTCTCTTCATATAGAGCAATGTCACCCACTTGGTTAACAACGTTCAGTTTTAGTTTTAAGCTCTCTTCATATAGAGCAATGTCACCCACTTGGTTAACAACGTTCAGTTTTAGTTACAAGCTCTCTTCATATAGAGCAATGTCACCCACTTGGTTAACAACGTTCACTTGTTTATAAGTTCAGTTTTAGTTACAAGCTCTCTTCATATAGAGCAATGTCACCCACTTGGTTAACAACGTTCACTTTTAGTTACAAGCTCTCTTCATATAGAGCAATGTCACCCACTTGGTTAACAACGTTCACTTTTAGTTACAAGCTCTCTTCATATAGAGCAATGTCACCCACTTGGTTAACAACGTTCACTTTTAGTTACAAGCTCTCTTCATATAGAGCAGTGTCACCCACTTGGTTAACAACGTTCACTTTTAGTTACAAGCTCTCTTCATATAGAGCAATGTCACCCACTTGGTTATAAGTTCAGTTTTAGTTACAAGCTCTCTTCATATAGAGCAATGTCACCCACTTGGTTAACAACGTTCACTTTTAGTTACAAGCTCTCTTCATATAGAGCAATGTCACCCACTTGGTTAACAACGTTCAGTTTTAGTTACAAGCTCTCTTCATATAGAGCAATAACACCCACTTGGTTAACAACGTTCACTTTTAGTTACAAGCTCTCTTCATATAGAGCAATGTCACCCACTTGGTTATAAGTTCAGTTTTAGTTACAAGCTCTCTTCATATAGAGCAATGTCACCCACTTGGTTAACAACGTTCACTTTTAGTTACAAGCTCTCTTCATATAGAGCAATGTCACCCACTTGGTTAACAACGTTCAGTTTTAGTTACAAGCTTGCTACTTCTGATTTCGCAGAACGATAGCTTCAGACGGATGTGACACTTTCTGTTGTTGTTCGTACAAAAGATAATCTACAGCAACAGAAACAGGCTTGCTGCTTCTTGTCTTGTAAGTAGAGGGGAATGTTACACGAGGTCAAAGGCCAAATCTATTAATAGCTATCTCTGTGTGATACAATTGAAATTTGGTTTCAATTATGAAGTACTTATACTTTTCTCAGACGGGAGCGTCCGCTTTTCTTTTGTTCCACTCCTGGCCAAGCAAAGAAGCGATTTGTAATAACAATCGCATAACGACAGCTTTTAAAACATTTGACTTTCGATTTAGTCTAGTGTATTCCCTTATTTTCTTCCTACTTATAAGGAACTAAGTAATAAGAACATTGTGCTGAATACCTCGATTAACAATGTGCTGAAAGAAGAATAATCTTATGTAAGAAGTTTGTAGAACGGCTAGAGAAAGTCATGTGAGTGTAACACATCAGATTTTTTTGTTTTTGTTCTGTTTTTTTACATAAAAATGCAATTCTTTTACTCTTTAAATCTCAAATATGCAGTTTTAGTGAAAAACTCGCTATGAAAATTATTGGTGGAATGCAATACCTTCTCTAGGTACTACGTATAAAAATATGAATATCACTTTATCCTGCATTGCTATAAGGAAATAGTTGGTCTGTATTAAGAATAAGATTCTGTAACAATAGTTGGTAGAAGACAGAGTGGAAAAATCTGACGCGCTCCATTCACATGACTTTCTCTACACCTCTACAAAAAATCATTAAAAAGCTTATGCTTCTATTTACTTCATGCTAATCGAGAAAAAATTAGCAGAAATAGTCTTATTACTTGCTTCCTTGTAAGTGGAAGCGAAATAAGAGAGTAGCATAGGTTAAAGTGATAGTCAAAAGCTGGTTGCTATGTAACTGAAGTTCCTTTGTATGGACAGGAGTTGACAAATTCCTGTATGAGATAAGTATAGTTTTTTTTAAAGCTGAAACAAAAAACAAGGAATATATAAGAAACGATCAATTCCACAAAAATGTACATAACCTAACTTATGTGCTTTAATGTGCTGTACATTTTTTGTGAAGCTACTTTTTCTCCATCCCTTACGATTTAACAGTTATGCAAAATTCCGTAAAATTCATCCAGAATAAAGAGGTCTTCAGAGGCTATTCTCACAAAGTTCAAGATCTACATTTTATTTACCATTTTTAAATATGTTTAATATATGATATTTTAATCAAAATCGTTTGAGCTATTTTTGAGAAAATCAAACTTTTCGAAAAAAGATCCATGTAAAGGGTAGTTTTGGGAGAATTTTTCTCAAAATCTTCGTGTCGCATCCCTGGAAGATACTAAACTTAAGTACCAAGTTTGGTATTTTACCGATTTTTCGTTTTTCAGTTATCGTGTTCACAGACACACGGACCTTTTTGTGAAAATGCTTTTTTTGGATACAGGGGACCCCAAAACATATATTTCCGTTGAAATCTCGTATCGAATTTTTGTGGGGTGTGCAATACCTTCTCTAAACACTATGTACACAGTACTTATAGAGAAAGTAAAAATGCATCTGGATGAAAGGCATGTTGTCGTGGTATTAGGTGATGGGCGTGTGACTGTTACTCAAGTACAAGTGTGTGGGCCTATAAGATAAACTGTTGTTTACCTCACTTGCGGCTCATTCAGTTTTTGCTTTCTCTTTCATAAAGGAACTTCCCCTGCAAGTCGTAAAAACCCTTTTAGTGTGTTATAGAAACCGATAACGTTAAGTTGGCAGTTCTGAGAAAACAAATCACGATAATCATAAAAGCTAATTGGTTAAAAATGTATCCATACATATGCAGCTGTTGTACAAAAGTTTTGTGATATTTCAAACAATAAGTGTTGTATTGAATGCGGTTGGACACAGCGGTCCGATACACTTCCATCTCGCCGGAGACGCACAGGTTTGGCTATAACAAAACTTCCAGTTCATGGAACACCGTTTGTATAGAGACGAATGGATTCATGAAACTAGGGCTGTATAACCACAAAGAGGCTTCGTCGGTCTATCCCTGATTAATCAAGAGATTAATGGAATACCGTCTGCATATCCCTGATTAATCAAGGGATTAATGGAATACCGTCTGTATATCCCTGATTAATCAAGGTATTAATGGAATACCGTCTGTATATCCCTGATTAATCAAGGGATTAATGGAATATCGTCTGTATATCCCTGATTAATCAAGGGATTAATGGAATACCGTCGGTCTATCCCTGATTAATCAAGGGATTAATGGAATACCGTCGGTCTATCCCTGATTAATCAAGGGATTAATGAATCTCCGAGTGTATATTCCTGATTAATCAAGGGATTAATGGAATACCGTCGGTCTATCCCTGATTAATCAAGGGGTTAATGAATCTCCGAGTGTATATTCCTGATTAATCAAGGGATTAATGGAATACCGTCAGTCTATCCCTGATTAATCAAGGGATTAATGAATCTCCGAGTGTATAGTCCTGATTAATCAAGGGATTAATGGAATACCGTCGGTCTATCCCTGATTAATCAAGGGATTAATATAATACCGTCTGTATATCCCTGATTAATCAAGGGATTAATGGAATACCGTCTGTATATCCCTGATTAATCAAGGGATTAATGGAATACCGTCTGTATATCCCTGATTAATCAAGGTATTAATGGAATACCGTCTGTATATCCCTGATTAATCAAGGGATTAATGGAATATCGTCTGTATATCCCTGATTAATCAAGGGATTAATGGAATACCGTCGGTCTATCCCTGATTAATCAAGGGATTAATGGAATACCGTCTGTATATCCCTGATTAATCATAGGATTAATGAATTTTCGAGTGTATTTTCCTGTATAATCCAACACAGATTCATTTAAAGCTTTCTGTATGTCCCAGTAAAATCTCAAAAATGTTCAACAAATATCATCTGCATATCTCTGTATATCACCAAAGTGTTCAATAAACGCAGTCTGTACATCCCTATTTAACTCCAAGGGCTTAATGCAATCGCATTTGTATATCCCTTTATAGTCACGAATAATTAATGTGGAACACCGTTTGAATATTCCTATAGAATTACCAAAAGGTTCCTTGGTACACCGTAAGAACATCCTTGTAAAGTTGCCAAGGGTTACATGGTACACCATTGAATATCCCTGATAAAACACCAACAGTTCCAAGAAACACCGTTGAATATCCCTGTAGAATTACCAAGGGTTACATGGAGCAACATTGAATATCCCTGTATAATTACCAGGAGTTCCATGGGGCAATGCTTACTGGATCAACGTTAAATATCCCCGTAGAATTATCTAGAGTTACACGGAACACCGTTGTTTATCCCCGTAGAATTACCTAAAGTTTCATGGAACACCGTTGTTTATCCCCGTAGAATTACCTAGAGTTTCATGGAACACCGTTGTTTATCCCCGTAGAATTACCTAGAGTTTCATGGAACACCGTTGTTTATCCCCGTAGAATTACCTAGAGTTTCATGGAACACCGTTGTTAATTCCCGTAGAATTACCTAGAGTTACATGGAACACCGTTGTTTATCCCTGTAGAATTACCTAGAGTTTCATGGAACACCGTTGTTTATTCCCGTAGAATTACCTAGAGTTTCATGGAACACCGTTGTTTATCCCCGTAGAATTACCTAAAGTCTCATGGAACACCGTTGTTTATCCCCGTAGAATTACCTAGAGTTTCATGGAACACCGTTGTTTATCCCCGTAGAATTACCTAGAGTTTCATGGAACACCGTTGTTAATTCCCGTAGAATTACCTAGAGTTACATGGTACACCGTTGTTTATCCCTGTAGAATTACCTAGAGTTTCATGGAACACCGTTGTTTATTCCCGTAGAATTACCTAGAGTTTCATGGAACACCGTTGTTTATCCTTGTAGAATTACCTAGAGTTACATGGAATACCCTTGTTTATCCCCTTAGATTTACCTAGAGTTACATGGAACACCGTTGTTTATCCCGTAGAATTACCTAGAGTTTCCTTGAACACCCTTGTTTATCCCCTTAGATTTACCTAGAGTTACATGGAACACCGTTGTTTATCCCCGTAGAATTACCTAGAGTTTCATGGAACACCGTTGTTAATTCCCGTAGAATTACCTAGAGTTTCATGGAATACCGTTGTTAATCCCCTTAGAATTACCTAGAGTTTCATAGAACACCGTTGTTAATCCCCGTAGAATTACCTAGAATTACATGGAATACCGTTGTTTATCTCCGTAGAATTACCTAGAGTTTCATAGAACACCGTTGTTAATTCCCGTAGAATTACCTAGATTTACATGGAATACCCTTGTTTATCCCCGTAGATTTACTTAGAGTTACATGGAACACCGTTGTTTATCCCCGTAGATTTACTTAGAGTTACATCGAACACCGTTGTTTATCCCCGTAGAATTACCTATAGTTTCATAGAACACCGTTGCTTATCCCCGTAGAATTACCTAGAGTTTCATAGAACACCGTTGTTTATCCCCGTAGAATTACCCAGAGTTTCATGGAACACCGTTGTTAATTCCCGTAGAATTACCTAGAGTTTCATAGAACACCGTTGTTTATCTCCGTAGAATTACCTAGAGTTTCATAGAACACAGTTGTTAATCCCCGTAGAATTACCTAAAATTACATGGAACACCGTTGTTTATCCCCGTAGAATTACCTAGAGTTACATGGAACACCGTTGTTTATCCCTGTAGAATTATCTAGAGTTACATGGAACACCGTTGTTTATCCCCGTAGAATTACCTAAAATTACATGGAACACCGTTGTTTATCTCCGTAGAATTACCTAGAGTTACATGGAACACCGTTGTTTATCACCGTAGAATTACCTAGAATTACATGGAATACCGTTGTTTATCTCCGTAGAATTACCTAAAATTACATGGAACACCGTTGATTATCCCTGTAGAATTACCTAAAATTACATGGAACACCGTTGATTATCCCTGTAGAATTACACAGAGTTTCATGGAACACCGTTGATTATCCCTGTAGAATTACCTAAAATTACATGGAACACCGTTGTTTATCTCCGTAGAATTACCCAGAGTTTCATGGAACACCGTTGATTATCCCTGTAGAATTACCTAAAATTACATGGAACACCGTTGATTATCCCTGTAGAATTACACAGAGTTTCATGGAACACCGTTGATTATCCCTGTAGAATTACCTAAAATTACATGGAACACCGTTGTTTATCTCCGTAGAATTACCTAGAGTTACATGGAACACCGTTGTTTATCTCCGTAGAATTACCCAGAGTTTCATGGAACACCGTTGATTATCCCTGTAGAATTACCTAAAATTACATGGAACACCGTTGATTATCCCTGTAGAATTACCTAAAATTACATGGAACACTGTTGTTTATCTCCGTAGAATTACCCAGAGTTTCATGGAACACCGTTGATTATCCCTGTAGAATTACCTAAAATTACATGGAACACCGTTGTTTATCTCCGTAGAATTACCCAGAGTTTCATGGAACACCGTTGTTTATCCCTGTAGAATTACCTAAAATTACATAGAACACCGTTGTTTATCCCTGTAGAATTACCCAGAGTTTCATGGAACACCGTTGATTATCCATGTAGAATTACCTAAAATTACATGGAACACCGTTGAGTATCCCTGTAGAATTACCTAAAATTACATGGAACACCGTTGTTTATCCCTGTAGAATTACACAGAGTTTCATGGAACACCGTTGATTATCCCTGTAGAATTACCTAAAATTACATGGAACACCTTTGTTTATCTCCGTAGAATTACCAAGAGTTTCATGGAACACCGTTGTTTATCCCCGTAGAATTACCTAAAGTCTCATGGAACACCGTTGTTTATCCCCGTAGAATTACCTAGAGTTTCATGGAACAACGTTGTTTATCCCCGTAGAATTACCTAGAGTTTCATGGAACACCGTTGTTAATTCCCGTAGAATTACCTAGAGTTACATGGAACACCGTTGTTTATCCCTGTAGAATTACCTAGAGTTTCATGGAACACCGTTGTTTATTCCCGTAGAATTACCTAGAGTTTCATGGAACACCGTTGTTTATCCTTGTAGAATTACCTAGAGTTACATGGAACACCGTTGATTATCTCCGTAGAATTACCTAGAGTTACATGGAACACCGTTGTTTATCCCCGTAGAATTACCTAGATTTTCATGGAACACCCTTGTTTATCCCCTTAGATTTACCTAGAGTTACATGGAACACCGTTGTTTAACCCCGTAGAATTACCTAGAGTTTCATGGAACACCGTTGTTAATTCCCGTAGAATTACCTAGAGTTTCATGGAATACCGTTGTTAATCCCCTTAGAATTACCTAGAGTTTCATAGAACACCGTTGTTAATCACCGTAGAATTACCTAGAATTACATGGAATCCCGTTGTTTATTTCCGTAGAATTACCTAGAGTTTCATAGAACACCGTTGTTAATTCCCGTAGAATTACCTAGAGTTACATGGAATACCCTTGTTTATCCCCGTAGAATTACCTAGAGTTTCATGGAACACCCTTGTTTATCCCCGTAGAATTACCTAGAGTTTCATAGAACACCGTTGTTTATCTCCGTAAAATTACCTAGAGTTTCATAGACCACCGTTGTTTATCTCCGTAGAATTACCTAGAGTTTCATAGAACACCGTTGTTAATTCCCGTAGAATTACCTAGAGTTACATGGAATACCCTTGTTTATCCCCGTAGAATTACCGAGAGTTTCATGGAACACCCTTGATTATCCCCGTAGATTTACTTAGAGTTACATGGAACACCGTTGTTTATCCCCGTAGATTTACTTAGAGTTACATCGAACACCGTTGTTTATCCCCGTAGAATTACCTAGAGTTTCATAGAAAACCGTTGTTTATCCCCGTAGAGTTACCTAGAGTTTCATAGAACACCGTTGTTTATCCCCGTAGAATTACCCAGAGTTTCATGGAACACCGTTGTTTATCTCCGTAGAATTACCTAGAGTTTCATAGAACACAGTTGTTAATCCCCGTAGAATTACCTAAAATTACATGGAACACCGTTGTTTATCCCCGTAGAATTACCTAGAGTTACATGGAACACCGTTGTTTATCCCTGTAGAATTACCTAGAGTTACATGGAACACCGTTGTTTATCCCCGTAGAATTACCTAAAATTACATGGAACACCGTTGTTTATCTCCGTAGGATTACCCAGAGTTTCATGGAACATCGTTGATTATCCCTGTAGAATTACCTAAAATTACATGGAACACCGTTCTTTATCCCCTTAGATTTACCTAGAGTTACATGCAACACCGTTGTTTATCCCCGTAGAATTACCTAGAGTTTCATGGAACACCGTTGTTAATTCCCGTAGAATTACCTAGAGTTTCATGGAATACCGTTGTTAATCCCCTTAGAATTACCTAGAGTTTCATAGAACACCGTTGTTAATCACCGTAGAATTACCTAGAATTACATGGAATACCGTTGTTTATCTCCGTAGAATTACCCAGAGTTTCATGGAACAGCGTTGATTATCCCTGTAGAATTACCTAAAATTACATGGAACACCGTTGTTTATCCCTGTAGAATTACCCAGAGTTTCATGGAACACCGTTGATTATCCCTGTAGAATTACCTAAAATTACATGGAACACCGTTGTTTATCTCCGTAGAATTACCCAGAGTTTCATGGAACACCGTTGATTATCCCTGTAGAATTACCTAAAATTACATGGAACACCGTTGTTTATCCCTGTAGAATTACACAGAGTTTCATGGAACACCGTTGATTATCCCTGTAGAATTACCTAAAATTACATGGAACACCGTTGTTTATCTCCGTAGAATTACCCAGAGTTTCATGGAACACCTTTGATTATCCCTGTAGAATTACCTAAAATTACATGGAACACCGTTGTTTATCCCTGTAGAATTACCCAGAGTTTCTTGGAACACCGTTGATTATCCCTGTAGAATTACCTAAAATTACATGGAACACCGTTGTTTATCTCCGTAGAACTACCCAGAGTTTCATGGAACACCGTTGATTATCCCTGTAGAATTATCTAAAATTACATGGAACACCGTTGTTTATCCCTGTAGAAATACCCAGAGTTTCATGAAACACCGTTGATTATCCCTGTAGAATTACCTAAAATTACATGGAACACCGTTGTTTATCTCCGTAGAATTACCCAGAGTTTCATTCAACACCGTTGATTATCTCCGTAGAATTACCTAGAGTTTCATGGAACATCGTTGTTTATCTCCGTAGAATTACCTAGAGTTTCATGGAACATCGTTGTTTATCTCCTTAGAATTACCTAGAGTTTCATAGAACACCGTTGTTAATCCCCGTAGAATTACCTATAGTTACATGGAACACCGTTGTTTATCCCCGTAGAATTACCTAGAGTTTCATAGAACACCGTTGTTAATTCCCGTAGAATTACCTAGAGTTACATGGAACACAGTTGTTAATTCCCGTAGAATTACCTAGAGTTTCATGGAATACCGTTGTTTATTCCCGTAGAATTACCTAGAGTTACATGGAACACAGTTGTTAATCCCCGTAGAATTACCTAGAGTTTCATGGAACACAGTTGTTAATCCCCGTAGAATTACCTAGAATTTCATAGATCACCGTTGTTAATTCCCGTAGAATTACCTAGAGTTTCATGGAACACAGTTGTTAATCCCCGTAGAATTACCTAGAGTTTCATGGAACACAGTTGTTAATCCCCGTAGAATTACCTAGAGTTTCATGGAACACAGTTGTTAATCCCCGTAGAATTACCTAGAGTTTCATGGAACACAGTTGTTAATCCTGGTAGAGTTACCCAGAGTTACATGGAACACCGTTGTTTATCCCTGTGGAATTACCCAGAGTCTCATGGAACACCGTTGTTAGTCCCCGTAGAATTTTCTAGAATTACATTGAACACCGTTGTTTATCTCCGTAGAATTACCTAGAATTACATAGAACACCGTTGTTTATCCCCGTAGAAGTACCCAGAGTTACATGGAACATCGTAATATATCACCGTTCAATTACTTACGGTTACATGCAACATCGTAGTATATCACCGTAGAATTATTTACGGTTACCTGCAACATAGTAGTATATCACCGTAGAATTACTTACGGTTACATGCACCATCGTAGTATATCACCGTAGAATTACCTAGGGTTACATGCAACATCATAATATATCACCTTAGAATTACTTACGGTTACATGCAACATCGTAGTATATCACTGTAGAATTACTTACGGTTACATGGAACATCTTAATATATCACCGTAGAATTACCTACTGTTACATGCAACATCGTAGTATATCACCGTAGAGTTACTTACGTTTACATTCAACATCGTAGTATATCACTGTAGAATTACTTACGGTTACATGCAACATCGTAATATATCACCCTAGAATTACATACGATTACATGCAACATCGTAGTATATCACTGTAGAATTACTTACGGTTACATGCTACATCGTAGTATATCACCCTAGAATTACACACGGTTACATGCAACATCGCAGTGTATCACCGTAGAATTACATACGGTTACATGCAACATCGTAATATATCACCCTAGAATTACATACGGTTACGTACAACATCGTAGTATATCACTGTAGAATTACTTACGGTTATATGCAACATTGTAGTATATCACCGTAGAATTACCTAGGGTTACATGCAACATCGTAGTATATCACTGTAGAATTACATACGGTTACATGCAACATCGTAGTATATCACCGTAGCATTACTTACGGTTACATGCCACATCGCAGTATATCACCCTAGAATTACTTACGCCTACATGCAACATCGTAATATATCACCGTAGAATTACATACAGTTACATGCAACATCGTAGTATATCACCGTAGAATTACTTACGGTTACATGGAACATCGTAATATATCACCGTAGAATTACCTAGGGTTACATGCAACATCGTAGTATATCACTGTAGAATTATTTACGGTTACATGCAACATCGTAGTATATCACCGTAGAATTATTTACGGTTACATGCTACATCGTGGTATATCACCGTAGAATTACTTACGGTTACATGCAACATCGTAGTATATCACCGTAGAATTACATACTGTTACATGCAACATCGTAGTATATCACCGTAGAATTACTTACGGTTACATGCAACATCGTGGTATATCACCGTAGAATTACATAGGGCTACATGCAACATCGTAGTATATCACCGTAGAATTACTTACGGTTACATGCAACATCGTAGTATATCACCGTAGAATTACTTCCGGTTACGTGCAACATCGTAGTATATCACCGTAGAATTACTTACGCCTACATGCAACATCGTAGTATATCACCGTAGAATTACATACGGTTACATGCAACATCGTAGTATATCACCGTAGAATTACTTACGGTTACATGCAACATCGTAGTATATTACCGTAGAATTACTTACGGTTACATGCAACATCGTAGTATATTACCGTAGAATTACTTCCGGTTACATGCAACATCGTAGTATATTACCGTAGAATTACTTACGGTTACATTCAACATCGTTGTATATCCCCGTAGAGTTACCCACGGCTCCTTGGAACACTGTTTATATATTCCTGAGGAATCTCCAAGGGTGCACTAAACACTATACATATCCCTGTAGAATTACCAAGATTTGTGTGAGACATCGTCTGGAGAGCCCTATAGAAATGCCACATATTGCATGAAATACCATTTGAATATCCGAGTAGGTTCACCAAGGTTTCATTGGAAGTTCGTCTGAAATGGAAATGGTGTGCAATTTATGGTCGCTGTTTAACTGCTGAGGTTCTCAGTGTCCCATTCTAAATTGCACGTGAAAGACTGCTTAATTTTGCTTCGAGGCTTCTTTATCAGTCTTAAGATACTTTTATGTGCCGTAAATCTACGACACGGAACCAACGACTACTTCCCTTCCGAAGGAAGCCATGCTAGGATTTTTAACTCAAAAAATTCATCGTCCTCCGCTGGGTTTGAACCCACAAACTTGGGTATAAGAAGTTAGCTTGCAACTTCTTCTGTATATCCCCATAGGAGTACAACGGGTTCCATGGACCACTGTCTGAATATTCCTGTAGAATAACCAAGCGTTCCATGGAACACCGCCTGAATATTCCTGTAGAATTACCAAGGGTTCCATGGAACACCGTCTGAATATTCCTGTAGAATTAGCAAGGGTTCCATGGAACACCGTCTGAATATTCCTGTAGAATTACCAAGGGTTCCATGGAGCACCGTCTGAATATTCCTGTAGAATTATGCAGGGTTACATGGAACAAAATTTGAATATTCATGTAACATTACCAAGGAACACCCATTGAATATCTCAGTAGAATAACCGAAGAGTTCACTGAATTCCATATGTATATCCTTGCAGGCTCACCGTGATATCTATGGAATAGTTTTTGTATATAGCAGTAGAAACTCCATGCAGTCAGCGAATAACATTGGTATGATCCTGTAGAATCACCATGGAGTTCACAAAATAGTATTTGTATATCCCTGCACAATCACCTTGCAGTTTATGAAATTCCATTTGTATATCCCTGCAGAAGCGTTGTGCAGTTCATAGAATAACAAGTGTATATCCGTGTAGATTCACAATTGAGTTAATAGACTACCACTTGTATATCCGTGTAGATTCACCATGGAGTTCACAGATTACCACTTGTATATTCGTGTAGATTCACCATTGAGTTAATAGATTACTACTTGTATATCCGTGTAGATTCACCATGGAGTTCACAGATTACCAATTGTATATCCATGTAGATTCACCATGGATATAATAGATTACCACTTGTATAGCCGTGTAGATTCACCATGGAGTTCATAGATTACCACTTGTATATCCGAGTAGATTCACCATGGAGTTCACAGATTACCACTTGTATAGCCGTGTAGATTCACCATGGAGTTCATAGATTACCACTTGTATATCCGAGTAGATTCACCATGGAGTTCATAGATTACCAATTGTACATCCGTGTAGATTCAGCATGGAGTTCATATATTACCACTTGTATATCCGTGTAGATTCACCATGGAGAACATGGATTACCACTTGTATATCCGTGTAGATTCAACATGGAGTTCATAGATTACCACTTGTATATCCGTGTAGATTCACCATGGAATTCGCAGATTACCACTTGTATATCCGTGTAGATTCACCATGGAATTCGCAGATTACCAATTGTACATCCGTGTAGATTCACCATGGAGTTCGCAGATTATCAATTGTATATCCGTGTAGATTCACCATGGAGTTCGCAGATTATCAATTGTATATCCGTGTAGATTCACCATGGAGTTCGCAGATTATCAATTGTATATCCGTGTAGATTCACCATGAAGTTCACAGATTATCAATTGTATATCCGTGTAGATTCACCATGAAGTTCACAGATTATCAATTGTATATCCGTGTAGATTCACCATGGAGTTCGCAGATTACCAATTGTACATCCGTGTAGATTCACCATGAAGTTCACAGATTATCAATTGTATATCCGTGTAGTTTCACCATGGAGTTCGCAGGTTATCAATTGTACATCTGTGTAGATTCACCATGGAGTTTACAGATTACCACTTGTACATCTGTGTAGATTCACCATGGAGTTCACAGATTATCAATTGTATATCCGTGTAGATTCACCATGGAGTTCACAGATTACCAATTGTACATCCGTGTAGATTCACCATGGAGTTCACAGATTACCAATTGTAAATCCATGTAGATTCACCATGGAGTTCACAGATTACGAATTGTATATCCGTGTAGATTCACCATTGAGTTCGCAGATTATCAATTGTATATCCGTGTAGATTCACCATGGAGTTCACAGATTACCAATTGTAAATCCATGTAGATTCACCATGGAGTTCACAGATTACGAATTGTATATCCGTGTAGATTCACCATGGAGTTCGCAGATTATCAATTGTATATCCGTGTAGATTCACCATGGAGTTCACAGATTACCAATTGTAAATCCATGTAGATTCACCATGGAGTTCACAGATTACGAATTGTATATCCGTGTAGATTCACCATGGAGTTCGCAGATTATCAATTGTATATCCGTGTAGATTCACCATGGAGTTCACAGATTACCAATTGTATATCCGTGTAGATTCACCATGGAGTTCACAGGTTACGAATTGTATATCCGTGTAGATTCACCATGGAGTTCACAGATTACCAATTGTATATCTGTGTAGATTCACCATGGAGTTCACAGGTTACGAATTGTATATCCGTGTAGATTCACCATGGAGTTCACAGATTACCAATTGTATATCTGTGTAGATTCACCATGGAGTTCACAGGTTACGAATTGTAGATCCGTGTAGATTCACCATGGAGTTCACAGGTTACGAATTGTATATCTGTGTAGATTCACCATGGAGTTCACAGGTTACGAATTGTATATCCGTGTAGATTCACCATGGAGTTCACAGATTACCAATTGTATATCTGTGTAGATTCACCATGGAGTTCACAGGTTACGAATTGTATATCCGTGTAGATTCACCATGGAGTTCACAGGTTACGAATTGTATATCTGTGTAGATTCACCATGGAGTTCACAGATTACCAATTGTATATCCGTGTAGATTCACCATGGAGTTCACAGGTTACCACTTTTATATCCGTGTAGATTCACCATGGAGTTCACAGGTTACCACTTGTATATCCGTGTAGATTCACCATGGAGTTCACAGGTTACCACTTGTATATCCGTGTAGATTCACCATGGAGTTCACAGATTACCAATTGTATATCTGTGTAGATTCACCATGGAGTTCACAGATTACCAATTGTATATCTGTGTAGATTCACCATGGAGTTCACAGGTTACCACTTGTATATCCGTGTAGATTCACCATGGAGTTCACAGATTACCAATTGTATATCTGTGTAGATTCACCATGGAGTTCACAGGTTACGAATTGTATATCCGTGTAGATTCACCATGGAGTTCACAGGTTACGAATTGTATATCTGTGTAGATTCACCATGGAGTTCACAGGTTACGAATTGTATATCCGTGTAGATTCACCATGGAGTTCACAGATTACCAATTGTATATCTGTGTAGATTCACCATGGAGTTCACAGGTTACGAATTGTATATCCGTGTAGATTCACCATGGAGTTCACAGGTTACGAATTGTATATCTGTGTAGATTCACCATGGAGTTCACAGATTACCAATTGTATATCCGTGTAGATTCACCATGGAGTTCACAGGTTACCACTTTTATATCCGTGTAGATTCACCATGGAGTTCACAGGTTACCACTTGTATATCCGTGTAGATTCACCATGGAGTTCACAGGTTACCACTTGTATATCCGTGTAGATTCACCATGGAGTTCACAGGTTACCACTTGTACATCCGTGTAGATTCACCATGGAGTTCACAGGTTACCACTTGTACATCTGTGTAGATTCACCATGGAGTTCACAGGTTACCACTTGTATATCCGTGTAGATTCACCATGGAGTTCACAGATTACCAATTGTACATCCGTGTAGATTCACCATGGAGTTCACAGGTTACCACTTGTATATCCGTGTAGATTCACCATGGAGTTCGCAGATTACCACTTGTGTATCTGTGAAGGAACACGATGGATTGTATAGTATACCATTTGTATATCCGTGTTGAATCACCATGGTTTATATACTATACCATTGGTATATCCAGGTTGAATCACCATGGTTTATATACAATATACCATTGGTGTTTCCGTGTTGAATCATCATGGTTTATATATATTATATCATTTGTGTATGCGTGTAATCACCATGGTTTATAAATATTATACCATTTGTGTATCCCTGTAGAATAAAATGGTTTATATTTTATACCATTTATGTTTCCGTGTTGAATCACCATGGTTTATATACTGCACCATTTGTGTATCTGTGTTGAATCACCATGGTTTATAAATATTATACCATTGGTATATCCATGTTAAACCAGCATGGTTTATATATATTGTACCATTTGTGTATCCATGTTAAATCACCATGGTTTATATATATGATACCATTTGTATATCCCCGTTGAATCACCATGGTTTATATACTGTACCATTTGTATATCCGTGTTGAATCACCATGGTTTATATATTATACCAATTGTATATCCATGTTGTATCACCAAGGTTTATATACTGTACCATTTGTATATCCTAGTTGAATCACCACGGTTTATGTATATTATACCTTTTGTATATCCGTGTTGAATTACCATGGATAATAATTATTATACCATTTGTATATCTGTGTTGAATCACCATGGTTTATATATATTATACCATTTGTATGTCCGTGTTGAATCACCATGGTTTATATATATATTTATTTATATACATTATACCATGTGTATATCCGTGTTGAATCACCATGGTTTATATACTATACCATTTGTATATCCGCGTTGAATCACCATGGTTTATATATTATACCGTGTGTATATCCATGTTGAATCACCATGGTTTATATACTGTACCATTTGTATATCCGTGTTGAATCACTATGTTTCATATATTATACCATTTGTATATCCATGTTGAATCACCAAGGTTTATATACTGTACCATTTGTATATTCGTGTTGAATAACCATGGTTTATATATATTATACCATTGGTATATCCATGTTGAACCACCATGGTTTATATATATTATACCATGTGTATCCGTGTTGAATCACCATGGTTTATGTACTATACCATTTTTATATCCATGTTCAATCACCATGGTTTATATATATTATACCATTTATATATCCATGTTGAATCACCATGGTTTATATATATGATACCATTTGTATATCCATGTTGAATCACCATGGTTTATATACTGTACCATTTGTATATCCGTGTTGAATCACCATGGTTTATATATTATACCAATTGTATATCCATGTTGTATCACCAAGGTTTATATACTGTACCATTTGTATATCCTAGTTGAATCACCACGGTTTATGTATATTATACCTTTTGTATATCCGTGTTGAATTACCATGGATAATAATTATTATACCATTTGTATATCTGTGTTGAATCACCATGGTTTATATATATTATACCATTTGTATGTCCGTGTTGAATCACCATGGTTTATATATATATATTTATTTATATACATTATACCATGTGTATATCCGTGTTGAATCACCATGGTTTATATACTATACCATTTGTATATCCGCGTTGAATCACCATGGTTTATATATTATACCGTGTGTATATCCATGTTGAATCACCATGGTTTATATACTGTACCATTTGTATATCCGTGTTGAATCACTATGTTTCATATATTATACCATTTGTATATCCATGTTTAATCACCAAGGTTTATATACTGTACCATTTGTATATTCGTGTTGAATAACCATGGTTTATATATATTATACCATTGGTATATCCATGTTGAACCACCATGGTTTATATATATTATACCATGTGTATCCGTGTTGAATCACCATGGTTTATGTACTATACCATTTTTATATCCATGTTCAATCACCATGGTTTATATATATTATACCATTTATATATCCATGTTGAATCACCATGGTTTATATATATTATACTATTTGTGTATCCGTGTTGAATCACCATGGTTTATATACTATACCATTTGTACACCCGTGTCGAATCACCATGGTTTTATAGTATACCATTTGTATATCCGTGTTGAATCACCATGGTTTTATGGTATATCATTTGTATATCTGTGTTGAATAACTATGGTTTATATACTATACCATTTGTATATCTGTGTAGAATCAAAATGGTTTATATACTATACCATTTGTATATCCGTTTTGAATCACCATGGTTTTATAGCATACCATTTGTATATCCGTGTTGAATAACCATGGTTTTATAGTATACCATTTGTATATCCGTTTGGAATCACCATGGTTTTATAGTATACCATTTGTATATCCGTTTCTATACACCATGGTTTATATACTATACCATTTGTATATCCGTGTTGAATTACCATGATTTTATAGTATACAATTTGTATATCCGTTTGTAATCACCAATGATGTTATAGTACAGATAACATTTGCCTATTCATGTGTTATGACCAAAGAGTTCACAGTATAGTATACCATTTTTATATCCGTTTGGAATCACCATGGTTTTATAGTATACCATTTGTATATCCGTTTGGAATCACCACTGATGTTATAGTACAGATAACATTTGCCTATTCATGTGTGATGACCAAAGAGTTCAAAGTATAATATTTGTAAAAGCCTTTAATAAGTGCTTTAGTTTCAGTTAAGTATATTGGTTTAGGTTGCGGAACTGTTTTTTATCCATGTAGAATCACCATGGAGCTTATGGAAGAACATTTCTATATCCCAGCTAATTCACCATGGAGGTGATGGAGTACAATTGTATATCCCATTAGAATTACTGCAGAATACCTTTTGTATATTCATGCAGTAAGTCCCTGGATTTCACAGAATATAAATGTTATATCCCTGGAGTATCATCATGGTGTTAATAAATTGCAACTGCCTATCCCTGCAGATCATATTAAGGCTTATAGGATAAAATATGTATACCCGTGTACTCACCATCAAGTTTATACTATATCTTTTGTATATCCTTAGAATCACCATCGAGTTTATACTATATCTTTTGTATATCCTTGTAGAATCACCATGGGGTTTATACTATATCTTTTGTATATCCTTGTAGAATCACCATCGAGTTTATACTATATCTTTTGTACATCCTTGTAGAATCACCAGGGGGTTTATACTATATCTTTTGTATATCCTTGTAGAATCACCACCAAGTTTATCCTATATCTTTTGTATATTCTTGTAGAATCACCATCGAGTTTATACTATATCTTTTGTATATCCTTGTAGAATCACCATTGAGTATATACTATATCTTTTGTATATCCTTAGAATCACCATCGAGTTTATACTATATCTTTTGTATATCCTTGTAGAATCACCATGGGGTTTATACTATATCTTTTGTATATCCTTGTAGAATCACCATCGAGTTTATACTATATCTTTTGTATATCCTTGTAGAATCACCATCGAATTTATACTATATCCTTTGTATATCCTTGTAGAATCACCATGGGGTTTATACTATATCTATTGTATATCCTTAGAATCACCACCAAGTTTATACTATATCTTTTGTATTTTCTTGTAGAATCACCATGGGGTTTATACTATATCTTTTGTATATCCTTAGAATCACCATCGAGTTTATACTATATCTTTTGTATATCCTTAGAATCACCACCAAGTTTATACTATATCTTTTGTATATCCTTAGAATCACCATCGAGTTTATACAATATCTTTTGTATATCCTTAGAATCACCATGGGGTTTATACTATATCTTTTGTATATCCTTAGAATCACCACCAAGTTTATACTATATCTTTTGTATATCCTTAAAATCACCATCGAGTTTATACTATATCTTTTGTATATCCTTAGAATCACCACCATATTTACACTATATCTTTTGTATATCCTTAGAATCACCACCAAGTTTATACTATATCTTTTGTATATCCTTAGAATCACCACCAAGTTTATACTATATCTTTTGTATATCCTTAGAATCACCACCAAGTTTATACTATATCTTTTGTGTATCCTTAGAATCACCTCCAAGTTTATACTATATCTTTTGTATATCCTTAGAATCACCATCGAGTTTATACTATATCTTTTGTATATCCTTAGAATCACCACCAAGTTTATACTATATCTTTTGTATATCCTTAGGATCACCATCGAGTTTATACTATATCTTTTGTATATCCTTAGAATCACCACCAAGTTTATACTATATCTTTTGTATATCCTTGTAGAATCACCATGGGGTTTATACTATATCGTTTGTATATCCTTAGAATCACCACCAAGTTTATACTATATCTTTTGTATATCCTTGTAGAATCACCATGGGGTTTATACTATATCTTTTGTATATCCTTGTAGAATCACCATCGAGTTTATACTATATCTTTTGTATATCCTTGTAGAATCACCATCGAGTTTATACTATATCTTTTGTATATCCTTGTAGAATCACCATCGAGTTTATACTATATCTTTTGTATATCCTTGTAGAATCACCATCGAGTTTATACTATATCTTTTGTATATCCTTGTAGAATCACCATCGAGTTTATACTATATCTTTTGTATATCCTTGTAGAATCACCATGGGGTTTATACTATATCTTTTGTATATCCTTGTAGAATCACCAGGGGGTTTATACTATATCTTTTGTATATCCTTGTAGAATCACCAGGGGGTTTATACTATATCTTCTGTATATCCTTGTAGAATCACCATCGAGTTTATACTATATCTTTTGTATATCCTTGTAGAATCACCACCACGTTTATACTATATCTTTTGTATATCCATGTAGAATCACCATCAAGTTTATCCTATATCTTTTGTATATCCTTGTAGAATCACCATGGGGTTATACTATATCTTTTGTATATCCTTAGAATCACCACCAAGTTTATACTATATCTTTTGTATATCCTTAGAATCACCACCAAGTTTATACTATATCTTTTGTATATCCTTGTAGAAGCACCATCAAGTTTATACTATATCTTTTGTTTATCCTTGTAGAATCACCATGGGGTTTATACTATATCTTTTGTATATCCTTAGAATCACCACCAAGTTTATACTATATCTTTTGTATATCCTTAGAATCACCACCAAGTTTATACTATATCTTTTGTATATCCTTGTAGAAGCACCATCAAGTTTATACTATATCTTTTGTTTATCCTTGTAGAATCACCATGGGGTTTATACTATATCTTTTGCATATCCTTGTAGAATCACCATGGGGTTTATAGTATATCTTTTGTATATCCTTGTAGAATCACCACCAAGTTTATACTATATCTTTTGTATATCCTTGTAGAATCACCATGGGGTTTATACTATATCTTTTGTATATCCTTGTAGAATCACCATGGGGTTTATACTATATCTTTTGTATATCCTTGTAGAATCACCATCGAGTTTATACTATATCTTTTGTATATCCTTGTAGAATCACCATCGAGTTTATACTATATCTTTTGTATATCCTTTGAATCACCATCGAGTTTATACTATATCTTTTGTATATCCTTGTAGAATCACCATGGGGTTTATACTATATCTTTTGTATATCCTTGTAGAATCACCATCGAGTTTATACTATATCTTTTGTATATCCTTGTAGAATCACCATCGAGTTTATATTATAGCTTTTGTATATCCTTGTAGAATCACCATCGAGTTTATACTATATCTTTTGTATATCTTGTAGAATCACCATCAAGTTTATCCTATATCTTTTGTATATCCTTGTAGAATCACCATGGGGTTTATAGTATGCCATTTGTATATGAGTGTAACACCACGAATAAGTTCATAGTTTAGCGTTTGTAAACATGCATACTAATTGGTTTAGATTCAGTTAAATATATTAATTTAGGTTGAAGAGAATTGTGTATATCCGTGTAGAATCACCAATGAGTTTGTAGTAGACTATTTATATATCTTGTAAAATCACCATGGTGTTTGTAGTATGCCATATCCATGTAGAATCGCCATGGTTTTTGTGCTATACCATTTGTTTATCCATGTAGAATCGCCTATCATTTCATAGTATGCCATTTATGTATCTGCGCAGAATCACCAAGAGCTTATAGTAAACCATTTGTATATCCGTGTAGAATCACCAAGGGTTCATAGTATACCATGTGCATATCCATGTAAAATCACCATGTAGTTTATAGTATTCCATTTTTATATCCGTGTAGAACCACTAATGAATGTATATTATATATCTACCATTTGTATATTCATGTATAATCATCATGGATTTTATAGTATACCGTATGAAGAATCAAAACGGAGTTCATAAAATTTGCTTCTCTAAATCTCTCTAGAATAACAAGTGTTCCTTGGAATATGTTTGTATAGCACCTTAGAATCTCTAACAGACTCTAGAATATGTTTGTAGAACTCTGTAGAACCACCAAGTTATTTATAGAACATGTCTTTATATCCCTGTAGAATCACCAAGGTGAACAACGCGTGTATCTCTCTGTCTCTCAAGAATATGCAATGGGTCAATGATATACGTCACACCAAGAGTTCCCTGCCAGACAGTTTTGGAACCCCCCGCACTGTTTTCGATCCACTAGCACAGTTTTGGAACACCTAGCACAGTTTTGAAACCCCCAGCACTGTTTTCGAACCACTAGCACAGATTTGGATCCACTAGCACAGTTTTGGAAACCCTAGCACTGTTTTCGAACCACTAGCACAGATTTGGAACCACTAGCACAGTTTTGAAACCCCCAGCACTGTTTTCGAACCACTAGCACAGATTTGGATCCACTAGCACAGTTTTGGAAACCCTAGCATAGTTTTGGAAACCCTAGCAAAGTTTTGGAACCACTAGCACAGATTTGGAACCACTAGCATAGTTTTGGAAACCCTAGCACAGTTTTGGAACACCTAGAACAGTTTTGGAGCACCTAGCACAGTTTTGGAACACCTAGCACAGTTTTGAAACCACTAGCACAGTTTTGGAACACCTAGCACAGTTTTGGAGCACCTAGCACAGTTTGGAACACCTAGCACGGTTTTGGAACCACTAGCACGGTTATGGAGCACCTAAAACAGTTTTGGAGCACCTAGCACAGTTTTGGAACACCTAGCACAGTTTTGGAGCACCTAGCACAGTTTTGGAGCACCTAGCACAGTTTTGGAACAGCTAGCACAGTTTTGGAGCAACTAGTACAGTCTTCGAACACCTAGCACAGTTTTGGAACCCCTAGCACAGTTTTGGAACACCTAGAACAGTTTTGGAGCACCTAGTACAGTTTTAGAACACCTAGCACAGTTTTGGAACCACTAGCACAGTTTTGGAACCCCTAGCACAGTTTTGGAACACCTAGAACAGTTTTGGAGCACCTAGTACAGTTTTGGAACACCTAGCACAGTTTTGGAACCACTAGCACAGTTTTGGAACACCTAGAACAGTTTTGGAGCACCTAGCACAGTTTTGGAACACCTAGCACAATTTTGAAACCACTAGCACAGTTTTGGAACACCTAGCACAGTTTTGAATCCCCTAGCACAGTTTTGAATCCCCTAGCACAGTTTTGGAACCCCAGCCATACAGTTTAGGAACCCCTGCCATACAGTTTTGGAACCCCTGCCATACCGTTTAGGAACCCCTAGAGAAGCAATCACTGCAACACCAAGACAATTCCTTTGACACACAATGTGAAACCGATACTGTGCTACAATGGTTCCCTGTCATACAGCTTTGGAACCCCTGCGATATAGTTTTTGAACCCCTAGCACAGTTTTTGAACGCCTAGCACAGTTTTGGCACTCCTGGCACAGTTTTGGAACCCCAGCACAGTTTCGGAACCCCTGCCATACAGTTTCGGAACCATTAGCACAGTTCTGGAACCCTAGAACAGTTTCGGAACCCCTAGCAAAGTTTTGGAACACCTAGCACAGTTTTGGCACTCCTGGCACAGTTTTGGAAACCCTGCCTTACAGTTTTGGAACCCGTGCCATACAGTTTCGGAACCGCTGCCATACATTCTAGGAGCCCCTAGCATAATTTTGAAACCCCTAGCACAGTTTTGCAACCCCTAGCACAGTTTTGGAACACCTAGCACAGTTTTGGCACTCCTGGCACAGTTTCGGAACTACTAGCACAGTTTTGGAAGCCTAGCACAGTTTCGGAACCCCTAGTACAGTTTTGGCTCTCCTGGCACAGTTTTGGAACCCTAGCACAGTTTCAGAACCCCTAGCAAAGTTTAGGAAAACCTAGCACAGTTTTGGAACCCCTGCCATACAGTTTCGGAAGCACCAGCACAGTTTTGGATTCCTAGCACATTTTCGGAATCCCTAGTAAAGTTTTGGAACACCTTGCACAGTTTAGGAACCCCTTCCATACAGTTTTGGAACCCCTGCCATACAGTCTAGGAATCCCTAGCACAGTTTTGGAATCCCTATCAAAATTTTGGAACACGTAGCACAGTTTTGGCACTCCTGGCATAGTTTTGGAACCCTTGCCATACAGTTTTGGAGCCCCTGCAATACAATCTAGGAACCCCTAGCACAGTTGTGGAACCCACAGCACAGTTGTGGAACCTACAGCACAGTTGTGGAACCCACAGCACATTTTTGAAACCCCTAGCACAGTTTTGGAACCCCTAGCACAGTTGTGAAACCCACAGCTCAGTTTTGGAACCCTAGCACAGTTTTGGAACCCTAGCACAGTTTCGGAACACGTAGCACAGTTTTGGAACACCTAGCACAGTTTTGGCACTCCTGGCACGGTTTTGGAACCCCTGCCATACAGTCTAGGAACCCCTAACACAATTTTGGAATCCTAGCACAGTTTCGGAACTCCTAGAACAGTTTTGGAACACCTAGCACAGTTTTGGAACACCTAGCACAGTTTTGGCACTCCTGGCACGGTTTTGGAACCCCTGCCATACAGTTTTGGAACCCCTGCCATACAGTCTAGGAATCCCTAGTACTGGTTTGGAGCTCACAGCACAGTTTTGGAACCCCTAGCACAGTTTCAGGAACCCCTAGCACAGTTTTGGAACACCTAGCACAGTTTTGGCACTCCTGGCACAGTTTTGGAACCCCTAGCACAGTTTCAGGAACCCCTGGCACAGTTTTGGAACACCTAGCACAGTTTTGGCACTCCTAGCACAGTTTTGGAACCCCTGCCATACAGTTTTGGAACATCTGCCATACAGTTTTGGCACTGCTGGCACAGTTTAGGAACCCCTGCCATACAGTTTTGGAACCCCTGCCATACAGTTTTGGAACCCCTGGAGAAGCAATCACCGCTGCATCAAGACAATACCTTTGACACACAATGTGAAACCGATACTGTGTTACAAGGAAGATCTCAATTTGCCGTCGGAACAGCGAGCGGTTTTACTTTACACCGGAAAATGAATAATTGCCGCTTGTAGCGCGAAATTCTCTGTCGTAATTATTATACAAGCCTCATTATCTTCTTGCTGAAAAATGACGGCAGCTGTCCGTACTACACAAGATCGCTTCTCTTTTGTTAAACTGGTGACAGTTGCGCTCGCAGACACCTGAACTGCTTCCATATCAAGTTACCAATCCTAATTTTGTTTTATTTTCTCTGCCGCTATCTAATGCAGGTTGGGGAAGTTTTGATATTCAGACTTTCCTGCGAGTGTTTTGAGGTCCCCTCACTCGGAAAGCATTTCAATTCAACACCTTCCCATAAAATGAGATAAAGAACATGTTTCGTTATTTTTTTACTTTTCAAAAATGCCTCTTACAATTTTTATTAAAATACAGAATCTTTAAGAAGTTTAAATTACAAACGAAATGTGTAAATTGCATGTTTGGGAATATCCCGGCGAGCGCTGCTAGCTTCTCTACCACAATTGTTTCTCTCAAGGTGATTCATGTACGGAATTTGACAAAAAGTTTCGAAAAGTTAAAACATAAATTTCTTTCACAGTAAAATAACATAAACTCTAAACTTTAAGAAAAATATCGTTTTCCCACTTGCCACAGTTTAACTATCAACTAACTGAAGCCAAAGCGCATGCTTAACAACACCTTTCCAAATTCAAAATCTTCCACAAAATGCACTTGTTTCAAAATACTTATTCTGCCTGTCAAAAGCAGCACAAGAAAATAATTGACACATTTGATAAATATTAAGAGTTAGACGAGACCAATAAAATCTGAAACGTTAAATTCACACGATTTTCTCTATTTGTTCTGCAAACAAACAATTCTGACAAAAGATATTTACTTTCTCTACACGTAGTATGTATATAGTGTTTAGAGAAGATATTGTAATGCACCCAAAAATTCGATACCGAGATTTCACAGGAAATATATGTTTTAGGACCTCCTGAATCAAAAAAAAAAAAAGCATTTTTAGAAAACAGTCCGTGTGTGTGCCTTTAACTAAAAAACTAAAAGATCGTTAAATATCAAACTAGGTACTTAAGTTTCAAAGATGCGACACGAAGATTTTTTAAGAATATCCCCCAACCCAACTACCCTTTACATGGAACAAATTTAGAAAATTTTGTTTTTCTCATAAATGGCTCTAACGTTTTTTTTTTATGAAAATATCTTATTTTTAAAGTAAAATAAAATGTAAATCTTCAATTTTGTGGGAACAGCCTCTGAAGACATCTTTATTCTGGATGAATTTTACGGAACTTGTAAACCGTAAGATATATACAAAAATCTGATGTGTTAAACTCACAAATCTGATGTGTTCTCTGGCTGTTGTACAAACTTCTTACATGAGATCTGCACCTTGCTAATCGAGGCACAATGTTCTTATTATTTAGTTCCGTATAAGTAGAAAGAAAATAAGGGACTACACCGATAGTCAAATGTTTTAAAAGCTGTCGTTATGCGATTGTCATTACAAATCGCTTCTTTTCTTGGCCAGGAGTAGAATAAAAGAAAAACGGACACTCCCGTCTGAGAAAAGTATAAGTACTTCACAGCTGAAACTAGTAACAATGAATACCACGAAAATGGTAAGCTCCACGAAAAAAATGCATACGACATAACTTGTGTATTCTAACAAGACCTACATATTTTGTGTAGTAAGTTTTTGTCTATCCTTTACGGTTTACTAGTTATGCAAAATTAAGCAAAATTCATCCAGAATAAACAGGTCTTTAGAAGATATTCCCAGAAAATTCAAGATATACACTTTATTTTTCACGTAAATATCTTTAATATACGGTATTTTAATCAAAATCGTTAGTGCCATTTTTAAGAAAAACAAAATTTTCGAAAAACGTTCCATGTAAAGGGTAGTTTGGGTGGGGAGATATTTCTCAAAATCTTCGTGTCGCATCCCCGAAAGATACTAAACTTAAATACCAAGTTTGGTATTTTAGCTAGTTTTCGTTTTTGAGTTATGGTTTTCACAGACACACGGACACACACAAATAGACGGACATTTTTCTGAAAATGCTTTTTTTGTATACAGGGGGTCCTAAAACATGTATTTCCAGTGAAATCTCGGTATCGAATTTTTGGGTGAAATACAATACTTCTCTATCCCTATGTACATTGTACATACGGAGCTAGAGAAAATAAAAACTGTAGAGCTCATTGAAACACATAAGTTATGCTTTATACACTTTTTTCCTGGAGTAACTGTTTTAGAGATATTCCTTGTTATTAGTTTTAACATTAAAATTACGTACTTATATTTTTCTCACACAGGAATTTGTCAACTCGTGTCCATACAAACAAAGAAACTTCTGTCACATAGCAACTAGCTTTTGACTATCACTTTAACCTATGGTACTCCCTTATTTCGCTCCTGCTTACAAGGAAGCAAGTAATAAGACTATTTCTGCTAATTTTTTCTCGATTAGCATGAAGTAAGCAGAATAAAAAACTTTTGTTACAGAGATATAAAGAAAGTCGTGTGAATGGAACACCTCAGCAGTTTTATCAAAAAGCAAAATAAAAATAAATAATATGTTTAAAAAGTTAGTAATTCATTCATACTACCGTCAAAACAGACATTTTGGTAGCTAAACTTTTCGTTTTCTCATCGATCGGAACATGCCTTGTGTCAACATTTGAAAACAGAGTACTCGCTGCTGTTCCTAACGGTGTAAGTGGTTACACTCACATGACTTTCTCTAGCTGTTCTACAAACAAACTTCTTACAAAAGATTATTCTTCTTTCTACACAATGCTAATCAGATAAACATTAGCAGAATGTTCTTATTACTTAGTTCCTTATAAGTAGAAGGCAACTAAAGGAATGTGTTATGTTAAAGTGATAGTCAAATGTTTTAAAAACTGTCGTTATGCGATTGTCATTGTAAATCGCTTCTTTGCTTGGCCAGCAGTAGAACAAAAGAAAAACGGACATTCCTGTCTGAGAAAAGTATAAGTGTTTTAGAATTAAAAAAAAAAAAAATTAAAAGGAATATCTTGGAAACGGACCACTGAAAAAAATACTCTTCAGAGCCATTTTTGAGAGAAAAAAAAAATGTAAATAGTAGTTTGGGGCGGGGGAAATTTTCTCTAAATCCTCATGTCGCATCCTTGGTAGATACTGAACTTAAATACCAACTTCGGTATTTAACGGTGTTCTCGTTTTTGACCTATACTGTCCACAAACACAGACACACACGGACCTTTTTCTGAAAATGCTTTTTTTGCATTCAAGTGAATTGCAAAACCTTCTCTATGCACTATGTACATATTACGTGTAGAGAAAGTAGAAACACTATTTGTAAGCCCACGTGTCAGTGTGTCGTTACTACAAGGAAAGGTGTAAGATAAGAGCCCCCCCCCGCGCCCTGTGACAAGTAACAAAACGATGGGAGGGGCTGGAACCAGAAATGCGGGTCGTCACTAATTATAATGGCGGCTAATGATATCGAAAGTGATGCCATCTGGTGACATATTTCTGTAAATGCAGAGCAAGTCTATAACGTGCTATCAAATTAACACATAACATCAGATCATTATCTGCTTCCTTTAATAAAACTGCCTCGTTTGGCACATTTTGGTACAATTCCAAGAATTTCCCGTTTTAGTCCCCAAATTATCAAGGCAATTTATGGTCTCTTTAAATACCTAAAGGGCTTCCTTTTACGGGGTCCATTTTGCTAGGATTAGAGGTAACTAGTTCTGGCACACGAGTATTTCCTTGGAGAGAAGCTACACAGATCTGAACTGATGTCTTCACCTGGTACTCAAACCCTGGACCCTGATTCCCATGATCAACTGTTACTGAGTTATACAACCTTCATCAAGTGACACATAAGTACTCAAACTCTGGACTCTGTATCACATGATCAACTATTACTGAGTTATACAACCTTCATCAAGTGACACAACAATACTCAAACTCTGCACTCTCTATCACATGATCAACTATCACTGAGTTATACAACCTTCATCAAGTGACACAACAATACTCAAACTCTGCACTCTCTATCACATGATCAACTATTACTGAGTTATACAACCTTCATCAAGTGACACAACAATACTCAAACTCTGGACTCTGTAGCACATGATCAACTATCACTGAGTTATACAACCTTCATCAAGTGACACAACAATACTCAAACTCTGGACGCTGTATCACATGATCAACTATCACTGAGTTATACAACCTTCATCAAGTGACACAACAATACTCAAACTCTGGACTCTCTATCACATGATCAACTATCACTGAGTTATACAACCTTCATCAAGTGACACAACAATACTCAAACTCTGCACTCTGTGTCACATGATCAACTATCACTGAGTTATACAACCTTCATCAAGTGACACAACAATACTCAAACTCTGGACGCTGTATCACATGATCAACTATCACTGAGTTATACAACCTTCATCAAGTGACACAACAATACTCAAACTCTGGACTCTCTATCACATGATCAACTATCACTGAGTTATACAACCTTCATCAAGTGACACAACAATACTCAAACTCTGCACTCTGTGTCACATGATCAACTATCACTGAGTTATACAACCTTCATCAAGTGACACAACAATACTCAAACTCTGGACGCTGTATCACATGATCAACTATCACTGAGTTATACAACCTTCATCAAGTGACACAACAATACTCAAACTCTGGACTCTCTATCACATGATCAACTATCACTGAGTTATACAACCTTCATCAAGTGACACAACAATACTCAAACTCTGCACTCTGTATCACATGATCAACTATCACTGAGTTATACAACCTTCATCAAGTGACACAACAATACTCAAACTCTGGACGCTGTATCACATGATCAACTATCACTGAGTTATACAACCTTCATCAAGTGACACAACAATACTCAAACTCTGGACTCTCTATCACATGATCAACTATCACTGAGTTATACAACCTTCATCAAGTGACACAACAATACTCAAACTCTGCACTCTGTGTCACATGATCAACTATCACTGAGTTATACAACCTTCATCAAGTGACACAACAATACTCAAACTCTGGACGCTGTATCACATGATCAACTATCACTGAGTTATACAACCTTCATCAAGTGACACAACAATACTCAAACTCTGGACTCTCTATCACATGATCAACTATCACTGAGTTATACAACCTTCATCAAGTGACACAACAATACTCAAACTCTGCACTCTGTATCACATGATCAACTATCACTGAGTTATACAACCTTCATCAAGTGACACAACAATACTCAAACTCTGGACGCTGTATCACATGATCAACTATCACTGAGTTATACAACCTTCATCAAGTGACACAACAATACTCAAACTCTGGACTCTCTATCACATGATCAACTATCACTGAGTTATACAACCTTCATCAAGTGACACAACAATACTCAAACTCTGCACTCTCCATCACATGATCAACTATCACTGAGTTATACAACCTTCATCAAGTGACACAACAGTACTCAAACTCTGGACGCTGTATCATATGATCAACTGTTACTGAGTTATACAACCGTCATCAAGTGACACAACAATACTCAAACTCTGCACTCTCTATCACATGATCAACTATCACTGAGTTATACAACCTTCATCAAGTGACACAACAGTACTCAAACTCTGGACTCTGTATCACATGATCAACTATTACTGAGTTATACAACCTTCATCAAGTGACACAACAATACTCAAACTCTGGACTCTGTATCACATGATCAACTATTACTGAGTTATACAACCTTCATCAAGTGACACAACAGTACTCAAACTCTGGACTCTGTATCACATGATCAACTGTTACTGAGCTATACAACCTTCATCAAGTGACACAACAATACTCAAACTCTGGACTCTCTATCACATGATCAACTGTTACTGAGTTATACAACCTTCATCAAGTGACACATAAGTACTCAAACTCTGGACTCTGTATCACATGATCAACTATTACTGAGTTATACAACCTTCATCAAGTGACACAACAGTACTCAAACTCTGGACGCTGTATCACATGATCAACTATTACTGAGGTATACAACCTTCATCAAGTGACACATAAGTACTCAAACTCTGGACTCTGTATCACATGATCAACTATTACTGAGTTATACAACCTTCATCAAGAGACACAACAGTACTCAAACTCTGGACTCTCAATCACATGATCAACCATAACTGAGTTATACAACCTTCATCAAGTGACACAACAGTACTTTAACTCTGGACTCTGAATCACATGATCAACTATCACTGAGTTATACAACCTTCATCAAGTGGCACATAAGTACTCAAACTCTGGACTCTCTATCACATGATCAACTGTTACTGAGTTATACAACCTTCATCAAGTGACACAACGGTACTCAAACTCTGGACTCTGTATCACATGATCAACTATTACTGAGTTATACAACCTTCATCAAGTGACACAACAGTACTTTAACTCTGGAATCTGTATCACATGATCAACTATCACTGAGTTATACAACCTTCATCAAGTGACACAACAGTACTTTAACTCTGGAATCTGTATCACATGATCAACTATCACTGAGTTATACAACCTTCAAGTGACACAACAGTACTCAAACTCTGGACTCTCTATCACATGATCAACTATTACTGAGTTATACAACCTTCATCAAGTGACACAACGGTACTCAAACTCTGGACTCTGTATCACATGATCAACTATCACTGAGTTATACAACCTTCATCAAGTGACACAACAACAATACTCAAACTCTGGACGCTGTATCACATGATCAACTATCACTGAGTTATACAACCTTCATCAAGTGACACAACAACAATACTCAAACTCTGGACTCTGTATCACATGATCAACTGTTACTGAGCTATACAACCTTCATCAAGTGACACAACAATACTCAAACTCTGGACTCTCTATCACATGATCAACTGTTACTGAGTTATACAACCTTCATCAAGTGACACATAAGTACTCAAACTCTGGACTCTGTATCACATGATCAACTATTACTGAGTTATACAACCTTCATCAAGTGACACAACAGTACTCAAACTCTGGACTCTGTATCACATGATCAACTATTACTGGTTTATATAACCTTCATCAAGCGACACAACAATACTCAAACTCTGGACTCTCTATCACATGATCAACTATTACTGAGTTATACAACCTTCATCAAGTGACACATAAGTACTCAAACTCTGGACGCTGTATCACATGATCAACTATCACTGAGTTATACAATCTTCATCAAGTGACACATCAGTACTCAAACTCTGGACTCTGTGTCACATGATCAACTATCACTGAGTTATACAACCTTCATCAAGTGACACAACAATACTCAAATTCTGGACTCTGTATCACATGATCAACTATCACTGAGTTATACAACCTTCATCAAGTGACACAACAGTACTCAAACTCTGGACTCTGTATCACATGATCAACTATTACTGAGTTATACAAACTTCATCAAGTGACACAACAGTACTCAAACTCTGGACTCTGTGTCACATGATCAACTATTACTGAGTTATACAACCTTCGTCAAGTGACACAACAGTACTCAAACTCTGGACTCTGTATTACATGATCAACTATCAATGAGTTATACAACCTTCATCAAGTGACACAACAGTACTCAAACTCTGGACTCTGTATCACATGATCAACTATCACTGAGTTATACAACCTTCATCAAGTGACACAATGGTACTCAAACTCTGGACTCTGTGTCACATGATCAACTATCACTGAGTTATACAACCGTCAAGTGACACAACAATACTCAAACTCTGGACTCTGTATCACATGATCAACTATTACTGAGTTATACAACCTTCATCAAGTGACACAACAGTACTCAAACTCTGAACTCTCTATCACATGATCAACTATTACTGAGTTATACAACCTTCATCAAGTGACACAACAATACTCAAACACTGGACTCTGTATCACATGATCAACTATCACTGAGTTATATAAACTTCATCAAGTGACACAACAGTACTCAAACTCTGGACTCTGTGTCACATGATCAACTGTTACTGAGTTATACAACCTTCATCAAGTGACACAACGGTACTCAAACTCTGGACTCTGTATCACATGATCAACCATCACTGAGTTATACAACCTTCATCAAGTGACACATAAGTACTCAAACTCTGGACTCTGTATCACATGATCAACTATTACTGAGTTATACAACCTTCATCAAGTGAACCAACGGTACTCAAACTCTGGACTCTCTATCACATGATCAACTATCACTGAGTTATACAACCTTCATCAAGTGGCACAACGGTACTCAAACTCTGGACTCTGTATCACATGATCAACTATCACTGAGTTATACAACCTTCATCAAGTGACACATAAGTACTCAAACTCTGGGCTCTGTATCACATGATCAACTATTACTGAGTTATACAACCTTCATCAAGTGACACAACAGTACTCAAACTCTGGACTCTGAATCACATGATCAACTATCACTTAGTTATACAACCGTCATCAAGTGACACAACAATACTCAAACTCTGGACTCTGTATCACATGATCAACTATCACTGAGTAGTACAACCGTCATCAAGTGACACAACAATACTCAAACTCTGGACTCTGTATCACATGATCAACTATTACTGAGTTATAATACAACCTTCATCATGTGACACAACGGTACTCAAACTCTGGACTCTGTATCACATGATCAACTATAAATGTGTTATATAACCTTCATCAAGTGACACATCAGTACTCAAACTCTGGACTCTGTATCACATGATCAACTATTACTGAGTTATACAACCTTCATCAAGTTACACAACGGTACTCAAACTCTGGACTCTGAATCACATGATCAACTATCACTGAGTTATACAACCTTCATCAAGTGACACAACGGTACTCAAACTCTGGACTCTGTATCACATGATCAACAATTACTGAGTTATACAACCTTCATCAAGTGACACAACAATACTCAAACTCTGCACTCTGTATCACATGATCAACTATTACTGAGTTATACAACCTTCATCAAGTGACACAACAATACTCAAACTCTGCACTCTGTATCACATGATCAACTATTACTGAGTTATACAAACTTCATCAAGTGACACATAAGTACTCAAACTCTGGACTCTGTATCACATGATCAACTACTACTGAGTTATACAACCTTCATCAAGTGACACAACAGTACTCAAACTCTGGACTCTGTATCACATGATCAACTACTACTAAAGTTATACAACCTTCATCAAGTGACACAACAATACTCAAACTCTGGACTCTGTATCACATGATCAACTATCACTGAGTTATACAAACTTCATCAAGTGACACAACAATACTCAAACTCTGGACTCTGAATCACATGATCAACTGTCACTGAGTTATACAACCTTCATCAAGTGACACAACAATACTCAAACTCTGGACTCTGTATCACATGATCAACTATTACTGAGTTATACAACCTTCATCAAGTGACACAACAGTACTCAAACTCTGGACTCTGTATCACATGATGAACTATCACTGAGTTATACAACCTTCATCAAGTGACACAACAGTACTCAAACTCTGGACTCTGTATCACATGATCAACTATTACTGAGTTATACAACCTTCATCAAGAGACACAACAATACTCAAACTCTGCACTCTGTATCACATGATCAACTATTACTGAGTTATATAACCTTCATCAAGCGACACAACAATACTCAAACTCTGGACTCTCTATCACATGATCAACTATTACTGAGTTATACAACCTTCATCAAGTGACACATAAGTACTCAAACTCTGGACTCTGTATCACATGATCAACTATTACTGAGTTATACAACCTTCATCAAGTGACACATAAGTACTCAAACTCTGGACTCTGTATCACATGATCAACTATTACTGAGTTATACAACCTTCATCAAGTGACACATAAGTACTCAAACTCTGGACTCTGTATCACATGATCAACTATCACTGAGTTATACAAACTTCATCAAGTGACACAACAATACTCAAACTCTGGACTCTGAATCACATGATCAACTGTCACTGAGTTATACAACCTTCATCAAGTGACACAACAATACTCAAACTCTGGACTCTGTATCACATGATCAACTATTACTGAGTTATACAACCTTCATCAAGTGAAACAACAGTACTCAAACTCTGGACTCTGTATCACATGATGAACTATCACTGAGTTATACAACCTTCATCAAGTGACACAACAGTACTCAAACTCTGGACTCAGTATCACATGATCAACTATTACTGAGTTATACAACCTTCATCAAGAGACACAACAATACTCAAACTCTGCACTCTGTATCACATGATCAACTATTACTGAGTTATATAACCTTCATCAAGCGACACAACAATACTCAAACTCTGGACTCTCTATCACATGATCAACTATTACTGAGTTATACAACCTTCATCAAGTGACACATAAGTACTCAAACTCTGGACTCTGTATCACATGATCAACTATTACTGAGTTATACAACCTTCATCAAGAGACACAACAATACTCAAACTCTGCACTCTGTATCACATGATCAACTATTACTGAGTTATACAACCTTCATCAAGTGACACAACAGTACTCAAACTCTGGACTCTGTATCACATGATCAACTACTACTGAGTTATACAACCTTCATCAAGTGACACAACAATACTCAAACTCTGGACTCTGTATCACATGATCAACTATCACTGAGTTATACAAACTTCATCAAGTGACACAACAATACTCAAACTCTGGACTCTGAATCACATGATCAACTGTCACTGAGTTATACAACCTTCATCAAGTGACACAACAATACTCAAACTCTGGACTCTGTATCACATGATCAACTATTACTGAGTTATACAACCTTCATCAAGTGACACAACAGTACTCAAACTCTGGACTCTGTATCACATGATGAACTATCACTGAGTTATACAACCTTCATCAAGTGACACAACAGTACTCAAACTCTGGACTCTGTATCACATGATCAACTATTACTGAGTTATACAACCTTTATCAAGAGACACAACAATACTCAAACTCTGCACTCTGTATCACATGATCAACTATTACTGAGTTATATAGCCTTCATCAAGCGACACAACAATACTCAAACTCTGGACTCTCTATCACATGATCAACTATTACTGAGTTATACAACCTTCATCAAGTGACACATAAGTACTCAAACTCTGGACTCTGTATCACATGATCAACTATTACTGAGTTATACAACCTTCATCAAGTGACACATAAGTACTCAAACTCTGGACTCTGTATCACATGATCAACTATTACTGAGTTATACAACCTTCATCAAGTGACACATAAGTACTCAAACTCTGGACTCTGTATCACATGATCAACTATCACTGAGTTATACAAACTTCATCAAGTGACACAACAATACTCAAACTCTGGACTCTGAATCACATGATCAACTGTCACTGAGTTATACAACCTTCATCAAGTGACACAACAATACTCAAACTCTGGACTCTGTATCACATGATCATCTATTACTGAGTTATACAACCTTCATCAAGTGAAACAACAGTACTCAAACTCTGGACTCTGTATCACATGATGAACTATCACTGAGTTATACAACCTTCATCAAGTGACACAACAGTACTCAAACTCTGGACTCAGTATCACATGATCAACTATTACTGAGTTATACAACCTTCATCAAGAGACACAACAATACTCAAACTCTGCACTCTGTATCACATGATCAACTATTACTGAGTTATATAACCTTCATCAAGCGACACAACAATACTCAAACTCTGGACTCTCTATCACATGATCAACTATTACTGAGTTATACAACCTTCATCAAGTGACACATAAGTACTCAAACTCTGGACTCTGTATCACATGATCAACTATTACTGAGTTTTACAACCTTCATCAAGAGACACAACAATACTCAAACTCTGCACTCTGTATCACATGATCAACTATTACTGAGTTATATAACCTTCATCAAGCGACACAACAATACTCAAACTCTGGACTCTCTATCACATGATCAACTATTACTGAGTTATACAACCTTCATCAAGTGACACATAAGTACTCAAACTCTGGACTCTGTATCACATGATCAACTATTACTGAGTTATACAACCTTCATCAAGTGACACATAAGTACTCAAACTCTGGACTCTGTATCACATGATCAACTATTACTGAGTTATACAACCTTCATCAAGTGACACATAAGTACTCAAACTCTGGACTCTGTATCACATGATCAACTATCACTGAGTTATACAAACTTCATCAAGTGACACAACAATACTCAAACTCTGGACTCTGTATCACATGATCAACTATCACTGAGTTATACAAACTTCATCAAGTGACACAACAATACTCAAACTCTGGACTCTGAATCACATGATCAACTGTCACTGAGTTATACAACCTCCATCAAGTGACACAACAATACTCAAACTCTGGACTCTGTATCACATGATCAACTATTACTGAGTTATACAACCTTCATCAAGTGACACAACAGTACTCAAACTCTGGACTCTGTATCACATGATGAACTATCACTGAGTTATACAACCTTCATCAAGTGACACAACAGTACTCAAACTCTGGACTCAGTATCACATGATCAACCATTACTGAGTTATACAACCTTCATCAAGAGACACAACAATACTCAAACTCTGCACTCTGTATCACATGATCAACTATTACTGAGTTATATAACCTTCATCAAGCGACACAACAATATTCAAACTCTGGACTCTCTATCACATGATCAACTATTACTGAGTTATACAACCTTCATCAAGTGACACATAAGTACTCAAACTCTGGACTCTGTATCACATGATCAACTATTACTGAGTTATACAACCTTCATCAAGAGACACAACAATACTCAAACTCTGCACTCTGTATCACATGATCAACTATTACTGAGTTATATAACCTTCATCAAGCGACACAACAATACTCAAACTCTGGACTCTCTATCACATGATCAACTATTACTGAGTTATACAACCTTCATCAAGTGACACATAAGTACTCAAACTCTGGACTCTGTATCACATGATCAACTATTACTGAGTTATACAACCTTCATCAAGTGACACATAAGTACTCAAACTCTGGACTCTGTATCACATGATCAACTATTACTGAGTTATACAACCTTCATCAAGAGACACAACGGTACTCAAACTCTGGACTCTGTATCACATGATCAACTATTACTGGTTTATATAACCTTCATCAAGCGACACAACAATACTCAAACTCTGGACTCTCTATCACATGATCAACTATTACTGAGTTATACAACCTTCATCAAGTGACACATAAGTACTCAAACTCTGGACGCTGTATCACATGATCAACTATCACTGAGTTATACAATCTTCATCAAGTGACACATCAGTACTCAAACTCTGGACTCTGTGTCACATGATCAATTATCACTGAGTTATACAACCTTCATCAAGTGACACAACAATACTCAAATTCTGGACTCTGTATCACATGATCAACTATCACTGAGTTATACACTCTTCATCAAGTGACACAACAGTACTCAAACTCTGGACACTGTATCACATGATCAACTATCACTGAGTTATACAACCTTCATCAAGAGACACAACAATACTCAAACTCTGGACTCTGTATCACATGATCAACTATCACTGAGTTATACAAACTTCATCAAGTGACACAACAGTACTCAAACTCTGGACTCTGTGTCACATAATCAACTATCACTGAGTTATACAACCTTCGTCAAGTGACACAACAGTACTCAAACTCTGGACTCTGTATTACATGATCAACTATCAATGAGTTATACAACCTTCATCAAGTGACACAACAGTACTCAAACTCTGGACTCTCTCTCACATGATCAACTATCACTGAGTTATACAACCTTCATCAAGTGACACAATGGTACTCAAACTCTGGACTCTGTGTCACATGATCAACTATCACTGAGTTATACAACCGTCAAGTGACACAACAATACTCAAACTCTGGACTCTGTATCACAAGATCAACTATTACTGAGTTATACAACCTTCATCAAGTGACACAACAGTACTCAAACTCTGAACTCTCTATCACATGATCAACTATTACTGAGTTATACAACCTTCATCAAGTGACACAACAATACTCAAACACTGGACTCTGTATCACATGATCAACTATCACTGAGTTATATAAACTTCATCAAGTGACACAACAGTACTCAAACTCTGGACTCTGTGTCACATGATCAACTGTTACTGAGTTATACAACCTTCATCAAGTGACACAACGGTACTCAAACTCTGGACTCTGTATCACATGATCAACCATCACTGAGTTATACAACCTTCATCAAGTGACACATAAGTACTCAAACTCTGGACTCTGTATCACATGATCAACTATTACTGAGTTATACAACCTTCATCAAGTGAACCAACGGTACTCAAACTCTGGACTCTCTATCACATGATCAACTATCACTGAGTTATACAACCTTCATCAAGTGGCACAACGGTACTCAAACTCTGGACTCTGTATCACATGATCAACTATCACTGAGTTATACACCCTTCATCAAGTGACACATAAGTACTCAAACTCTGGGCTCTGTATCACATGATCAACTATTACTGAGTTATACAACCTTCATCAAGTGACACAACAGTACTCAAACTCTGGACTGTGAATCACATGATCAACTACAACTGAGTTATACAACCGTCATCAAGTGACACAACAATACTCAAACTCTGGACTCTGTATCACATGATCAACTATCACTGAGTAGTACAACCGTCATCCAGTGACACAACAATACTCAAACTCTGGACTCTGTATCACATGATCAACTATTACTGAGTTATAATACAACCTTCATCATGTGACACAACGGTACTCAAACTCTGGACTCTGTATCACATGATCAACTATAAATGTGTTATATAACCTTCATCAAGTGACACATCAGTACTCAAACTCTGGACTCTGTATCACATGATCAACTATTACTGAGTTATACAACCTTCATCAAGTTACACAACGGTACTCAAACTCTGGACTCTGAATCACATGATCAACTATCACTGAGTTATACAACCTTCATCAAGTGACACAACGGTACTCAAACTCTGGACTCTGTATCACATGATCAACAATTACTGAGTTATACAACCTTCATCAAGTGACACAACAATACTCAAACTCTGCACTCTGTATCACATGATCAACTATTACTGAGTTATACAACCTTCATCAAGTGACACAACAGTACTCAAACTCTGCACTCTGTATCACATGATCAACTATTACTGAGTTATACAACCTTCATCAAGTGACACAACAATACTCAAACTCTGCACTCTGTATCACATGATCAACTATTACTGAGTTATACAAACTTCATCAAGTGACACATAAGTACTCAAACTCTGGACTCTCTATCACATGATCAACTATCACTGAGTTATACAACCTTCATCAAGTGACACAACAGTACTCAAACTCTGGACTCTCTATCACATGATCAACTATCACTGAGTTATACAACCTTCATCAAGTGACACAACAGTACTCAAACTCTGGACTCTCTATCACATGATCAACTATCACTGAGTTATACAACCTTCATCAAGTGACACATAAGTACTCAAACTCTGGACTCTCTATCACATGATCAACTATCACTGAGTTATACAACCTTCATCAAGTGACACATAAGTACTCAAACTCTGGACTCTGTATCACATGATCAACTATCACTGAGTTATACAACCTTCATCAAGTGACACAACAGTACTCAAACTCTGGACTCTCTATCACATGATCAACTATAACTGAGTTATACAACATTCATCAAGTGACACAACAGTACTCAAACTCTGCACTCTCTATCACATGATCAACTATCACTGAGTTATACAACCTTCATCAAGTGACACATAAGTACTCAAACTCTGGACTCTGTATCACATGATCAACTATCACTGAGTTATACAACCTTCATCAAGTGACACATAAGTACTTTAACTCTGGACTCTGAATCACATGATCAACTATCACTGAGTTATACAACCTTCATCAAGTGACACAACAATACTCAAACTCTGGACTCTGTATCACATGTTCAACTGTCACTGAGTTATACAACCTTCATCAAGTGACACAACGGTACTCAAACTCTGGACTCTCTATCACATGATCAACTATTACTGAGTTATACAACCTTCATCAAGTGACACAACGGTATTCAAACTCTGGTCCCTGGATCACATGATCAACTATTAATGTGTTATATAACCTTCATCAAGTGACACATCAGTACTCAAACTCAGGACTCTGTATCACATGATCAACTATTACTGAGTTATACAACCTTCATCAAGAGACACAACAGTACTCAAACTCTGGACTCTGTGTCACATGATCAACTATTACTGAGTTATACAACCTGCATCAAGTGACACAACGGTACTCAAACTCTGGACGCTGTATCACATGATCAACTATCACTGAGTTATACAACCTGCATCAAGTGACACAACGGTACTCAAACTCTGGACGCTGTATCACATGATCAACTATCACTGAGTTATACAACCTTCATCAAGTGACACAACGGTACTCAAACTCTGGACTCTGTATCACATGATCAACTATCACTGAGATATACAACCTTCATCAAGTGACACAACGGTACTCAAACTCTGGACTCTGTATCACATGATCAACTATCACTGAGTTATACAACCTTCATCAAGTGACACAACAATACTCAAACTCTGGACTCTGTATCACATGATCAACTATCACTGAGATATACAACCTTCATCAAGTGACACAACGGTACTCAAACTCTGGACTCTGTATCACATGATCAACTACTACTGAGTTATACAAGCTTCATCAAGTGACACAACAGTACTCAAACTCTGGACTCTGTATCACATGATCAACTACTACTGAGTTATACAACCTTCATCAAGTGACACAACAATACTCAAACTCTGGACTCTGTATCACATGATCAACTATCACTGAGTTATACAAACTTCATCAAGTGACACAACAATACTCAAACTCTGGACTCTGAATCACATGATCAACTGTCACTGAGCTATACAACCTTCATCAAGTGACACAACAATACTCAAACTCTGGACTCTGTATCACATGATCAACTATTACTGAGTTATACAACCTTCATCAAGTGACACAACAGTACTCAAACTCTGGACTCTGTATCACATGATGAACTATCACTGAGTTATACAACCTTCATCAAGTGACACAACAGTACTCAAACTCTGGACTCTGTATCACATGATCAACTATTACTGAGTTATACAACCTTCATCAAGAGACACAACAATACTCAAACTCTGCACTCTGTATCACATGATCAACTATTACTGAGTTATATAACCTTCATCAAGCGACACAACAATACTCAAACTCTGGACTCTCTATCACATGATCAACTATTACTGAGTTATACAACCTTCATCAAGTGACACATAAATACTCAAACTCTGGACTCTGTATCACATGATCAACTATTACTGAGTTATACAACCTTCATCAAGTGACACATAAGTACTCAAACTCTGGACTCTGTATCACATGATCAACTATTACTGAGTTATACAACCTTCATCAAGTGACACATAAGTACTCAAACTCTGGACTCTGTGTCACATGATCAACTATCACTGAGTTATACAACCTTCGTCAAGTGACACAACAGTACTCAAACTCTGGACTCTGTATTACATGATCAACTATCAATGAGTTATACAACCTTCATCAAGTGACACAACAGTACTCAAACTCTGGACTCTCTATCACATGATCAACTATCACTGAGTTATACAACCTTCATCAAGTGACACAATGGTACTCAAACTCTGGACTCTGTGTCACATGATCAACTATCACTGAGTTATACAACCGTCAAGTGACACAACAATACTCAAACTCTGGACTCTGTATCACATGATCAACTATTACTGAGTTATACAACCTTCATCAAGTGACACAACAGTACTCAAACTCTGAACTCTCTATCACATGATCAACTATTACTGAGTTATACAACCTTCATCAAGTGACACAACAATACTCAAACACTGGACTCTGTATCACATGATCAACTATCACTGAGTTATATAAACTTCATCAAGTGACACAACAGTACTCAAACTCTGGACTCTGTGTCACATGATCAACTGTTACTGAGTTATACAACCTTCATCAAGTGACACAACGGTACTCAAACTCTGGACTCTGTATCACATGATCAACCATCACTGATTTATACAACCTTCATCAAGTGACACATAAGTACTCAAACTCTGGACTCTGTATCACATGATCAACTATTACTGAGTTATACAACCTTCATCAAGTGAACCAACGGTACTCAAACTCTGGACTCTCTATCACATGATCAACTATCACTGAGTTATACAACCTTCATCAAGTGGCACAACGGTACTCAAACTCTGGACTCTGTATCACATGATCAACTATCACTGAGTTATACAACCTTCATCAAGTGACACATAAGTACTCAAACTCTGGGCTCTGTATCACATGATCAACTATTACTGAGTTATACAACCTTCATCAAGTGACACAACAGTACTCAAACTCTGGACTCTGTATCACATGATGAACTATCACTGAGTTATACAACCTTCATCAAGTGACACAACAGTACTCAAACTCTGGACTCTGTATCACATGATGAACTATCACTGAGTTATACAACCTTCATCAAGTGACACAACAGTACTCAAACTCTGGACTCTGTATCACATGATGAACTATCACTGAGTTATACAACCTTCATCAAGTGACACAACAGTACTCAAACTCTGGACTCTGAATCACATGATCAACTATCACTGAGTTATACAACCGTCATCAAGTGACACAACAATACTCAAACTCTGGACTCTGTATCACATGATCAACTATTACTGAGTTATACAACCTTCATCAAGTGACACAACGGTACTCAAACTCTGGACTCTGTATCACATGATCAACTATAAATGTGTTATATAACCTTCATCAAGTGACACATCAGTACTCAAACTCTTCACTCTGTATCACATGATCAACTATTACTGAGTTATACAAACTTCATCAAGTGACACATAAGTACTCAAACTCTGGACTCTCTATCACATGATCAACTATCACTGAGTTATACAACCTTCATCAAGTGACACAACAGTACTCAAACTCTGGACTCTCTATCACATGATCAACTATCACTGAGTTATACAACCTTCATCAAGTGACACAACAGTACTCAAACTCTGGACTCTCTATCACATGATAAACTATCACTGAGTTATACAACCTTCATCAAGTGACACATAAGTACTCAAACTCTGGACTCTCTATCACATGATCAACTATCACTGAGTTATACAACCTTCATCAAGTGACACATAAGTACTCAAACTCTGGACTCTGTATCACATGATCAACTATCACTGAGTTATACAACCTTCATCAAGTGACACAACAGTACTCAAACTGTGGACTCTCTATCACATGATCAACTATAACTGAGTTATACAACCTTCATCAAGTGACACAACAGTACTCAAACTCTGCACTCTCTATCACATGATCAACTATCACTGAGTTATACAACCTTCATCAAGTGACACATAAGTACTCAAACTCTGGACTCTGTATCACATGATCAACTATCACTGAGTTATACAACCTTCATCAAGTGACACATAAGTACTTTAACTCTGGACTCTGAATCACATGATCAGCTATCACTGAGTTATACAACCTTCATCAAGTGACACAACAATACTCAAACTCTGGACTCTGTATCACATGATCAACTGTCACTGAGTTATACAACCTTCATCAAGTGACACAACGGTACTCAAACTCTGGACTCTCTATCACATGATCAACTATTACTGAGTTATACAACCTTCATCAAGTGACACAACGGTATTCAAACTCTGGTCCCTGGATCACATGATCAACTATTACTGAGTTATACAACCTTCATCAAGAGACACAACAGTACTCAAACTCTGGACTCTGTGTCACATGATCAACAATTACTGAGTTATACAACTTGCATCAAGTGACACAACGGTACTCAAACTCTGGACGCTGTATCACATGATCAACTATCACTGAGTTATACAACCTGCATCAAGTGACACAACGGTACTCAAACTCTGGACGCTGTATCACATGATCAACTATCACTGAGTTATACAACCTTCATCAAGTGACACAACAGTACTCAAACTCTGGACTCTGTATCACATGATCAACTATCACTGAGTTATACAACCTTCATCAAGTGACACAACAATACTCAAACTCTGGACTCTGTATCACATGATCAGCTATCACTGAGTTATACAAACTTCATCAAGTGACACAACAGTACTCAAACTCTGGACTCTGTGTCACATGATCAACTGTCACTGAGTTATACAACCTTCGTCAAGTGGCACAACGGTACTCAAACTCTGGACTCTGTATCACATGATCAACTATCACTGAGTTATACAACCTTCATCAAGTGGCACAACGGTACTCAAACTCTGGACTCTGTATCACATGATCAACTATCACTGAGTTATACAACCTTCATCAAGTGACACATAAGTACTCAAACTCTGGGCTCTGTATCACATGATCAACTATCACTGAGTTATACAAACTTCATCAAGTGACACAACAGTACTCAAACTCTGGACTCTCTATCACATGATCAACTATCACTGAGTTATACAACCTTCGTCAAGTGACACAACAGTACTCAAACTCTGGACTCTGTATTACATGATCAACTATCAATGAGTTATACAACCTTCATCAAGTGACACAACAGTACTCAAACTCTGGACTCTCTATCACATGATCAACTATCACTGAGTTATACAACCTTCATCAAGTGACACATAAGTACTCAAACTCTGGACTCTGTGTCACATGATCAACTATCACTGAGTTATACAACCGTCAAGTGACACAACAATACTCAAACTCTGGACTATGTATCACATGATCAACTATTACTGAGTTATACAACCTTCATCAAGTGACACAACAGTACTCAAACTCTGAACTCTCTATCACATGATCAACTATTACTGAGTTATACAACCTTCATCAAGTGACACAACAATACTCAAACACTGGACTCTGTATCACATGTACAACTATCACTGAGTTATATAAACTTCATCAAGTGACACAACAGTACTCAAACTCTGGACTCTGTGTCACATGATCAACTGTTACTGAGTTATACAACCTTCATCAAGTGACACAACGGTACTCAAACTCTGGACTCTGTATCACATGATCAACCATCACTGAGTTATACAACCTTCATCAAGTGACACATAAGTACTCAAACTCTGGGCTCTGTATCACATGATCAACTATTACTGAGTTATACAACCTTCATCAAGTGACACAACAGTACTCAAACTCTGGACTCTGAATCACATGATCAACTATCACTGAGTTATACAACCGTCATCAAGTGACACAACAATACTCAAACTCTGGACTCTGTATCACATGATCAACTATCACTGAGTAGTACAACTGTCATCAAGTTTCACAACAATACTCAAACTCTGGACTCTGTATCACATGATCAACTATTACTGAGTTATAATACAACATTCATCATGTGACACAACGGTACTCAAACTCTGGACTCTGTATCACATGATCAACTATAAATGTGTTATATAACCTTCATCAAGTGACACATCAGTACTCAAACTCTGGACTCTGTATCACATGATCAACTATTACTGAGTTATACAACCTTCATCAAGTTACACAACGGTACTCAAACTCTGGACTCTGAATCACATGATCAACTATCACTGAGTTATACAACCTTCATCAAGTGACACAACGGTACTCAAACTCTGGACTCTGTATCACATGATCAACAATTACTGAGTTATACAACCTTCATCAAGTGACACAACAATACTCAAACTCTGCACTCTGTATCACATGATCAACTATTACTGAGTTATACAACCTTCATCAAGTGACACAACAATACTCAAACTCTGCACTCTGTATCACTTGATCAACTATTACTGAGTTATACAAACTTCATCAAGTGACACATAAGTACTCAAACTCTGGACTCTCTATCACATGATCAACTATCACTGAGTTATACAACCTTCATGAAGTGACACAACAGTACTCAAACTCTGGACTCTCTATCACATGATCAACTATCACTGAGTTATACAACCTTCATCAAGTGACACATAAGTACTCAAACTCTGGACTCTGTAGCACATGATCAACTATCACTGAGTTATACAACCTTCATCAAGTGACACAACAGTACTCAAACTCTGGACTCTGTATCACATGATCAACTATCACTGAGTTATACAACCTTCATCAAGTGACACAACAGTACTCAAACTCTGGACTCTCTATCACATGATCAACTATAACTGAGTTATACAACCTTCATCAAGTGACACAACAGTACTCAAACTCTGCACTCTCTATCACATGATCAACTATCACTGAGTTATACAACCTTCATCAAGTGACACATAAGTACTCAAACTCTGGACTCTGTATCACATGATCAACTATCACTGAGTTATACAACCTTCATCAAGTGACACATAAGTACTTTAACTCTGGACTCTGAATCACATGATCAACTATCACTGAGTTATACAACCTTCATCAAGTGACACAACAATACTCAAACTCTGGACTCTGTATCACATGATCAACTGTCACTGAGTTATACAACCTTCATCAAGTGACACAACGGTACTCAAACTCTGGACTCTCTATCACATGATCAACTATTACTGAGTTATACAACCTTCATCAAGTGACGCAACGGTATTCAAACTCTGGTCCCTGGATCACATGATCAACTATTAATGTGTTATATAACCTTCATCAAGTGACACATCAGTACTCAAACTCTGGACTCTGTATCACATGATCAACTATTACTGAGTTATACAACCTTCATCAAGAGACACAACAGTACTCAAACTCTGGACTCTGTGTCACATGATCAACAATTACTGAGTTATACAACCTGCATCAAGTGACACAACGGTACTCAAACTCTGGACGCTGTATCACATGATCAACTATCACTGAGTTATACAACCTGCATCAAGTGACACAACGGTACTCAAACTCTGGACGCTGTATCACATGATCAACTATCACTGAGTTATACAACCTTCATCAAGTGACACAACGGTACTCAAACTCTGGACTCTGTATCACATGATGAACTATCACTGAGTTATACAAACTTCATCAAGTGACACATAAGTACTCAAACTCTGGACTCTGTATCACATGATCAACTATCACTGAGTTATACAACCTTCATCAAGTGACACAACAATACTCAAACTCTGGACTCTCTATCACATGATCAACTATTACTGAGTTATACAACCGTCATCAAGTGACACAACAATACTCAAACTCTGGACTCTGTATCACATGATCAACTATTACTGAGTTATACAACCTTCATCAAGTGACACAACAGTACTCAAACTCTGGACTCTGTAGCACATGATCAACTATCACTGAGTTATACAACCTTCATCAAGTGACACATCAGTACTCAAACTCTGGACTCTCTATCACATGATCAACTATCACTGAGTTATACAACCTTCATCAAGTGACACAACAACAATACTCAAACTCTGGACTCGGTATCACATGTTCAACTATAACTGAGTTATACAACCGGCATCAAGTGACACAACAATACTCAAACTCTGGACTCTGTATCACATGATCAAGTATCACTGAGTTATACAACCTTCATCAAGTGACACAACAGTACTCAAACTCTGGACTCTGTATCACCTGATCAACTATTACTGAGTTATACAACCTTCATCAAGTGACACAACAGTACGCAAACTCTGGACTCTGTATCGCATGATCAACTATCACTGAGTTATACAACCTTCATCAAGTGACACAACAGTACGCAAACTCTGGACTCTGTATCACATGATCAACTATCACTGAGTTATATAACCTTCATCATGTGACACAACAATACTCAAACTCTGGAATCTGTATCACATGATCAACTATCACTGAGTTATACAACCTTCATCAAGTGACACATAAGTACTACAACTCTGGACTCTGTATCACATGATCAACTATCACTGAGTTATACAACCTTCATCAAGTGACACAACAGTACTCAAACTCTGGACTCTGTATCACATGATCAACTATCACTGAGTTATACAACCTTCATCAAGTGACACATAAGTACTCAAACTCTGGACTCTCTATCACATGATCAACTATCACTGAGTTATACAACCTTCATCAAGTGACACAATGGTACTCAAACTCTGGACTCTGTATCACATGATCAACTATCACTGAGTTATACAACCTTCATCAAGTGACACATAAGTACTCAAACTTTGGACTCTGTATCACATGATCAACTATCACTGAGTTATACAACCTTCATCAAGTGACACAATGGTACTCAAACTCTGGACTCTGTATCACATGATCAACTATTACTGAGTTATACAAACTTCATCAAGTGATACATAAGTACTCAAACTCTGGACTCTGTATCACATGATCAACTATCACTGAGTTATACAACCTTCATCAAGTGACACATAAGTACTACAACTCTGGACTCTGTATCACATGATCAACTATCACTGAGTTATACAACCTTCATCAAGTGACACAACAGTACTCAAACTCTGGACTCTGTATCACATGATCAACTATCACTGAGTTATACAACCTTCATCAAGTGACACATAAGTACTCAAACTCTGGAATCTCTATCACATGATCAACTATCACTGAGTTATACAACCTTCATCAAGTGACACAACAATACTCAAACTCTGGACTCTCTATCACATGATCAACTATCACTGAGTTATACAACCTTCATCAAGTGACACATAAGTACTCAAACTCTGGACTCTGTATCACATGATCAACAATTACTGAGTTATACAACCTTCATCAAGTGACACAACAATACTCAAACTCTGCACTCTGTATCACATGATCAACTATTACTGAGTTATACAACCTTCATCAAGTGACACAACAATACTCAAACTCTGCACTCTGTATCACATGATCAACTATTACTGAGTTATACAAACTTCATCAAGTGACACATAAGTACTCAAACTCTGGACTCTCTATCACATGATCAACTATCACTGAGTTATACAACCTTCATCAAGTGACACAACAGTACTCAAACTCTGGACTCTCTATCACATGATCAACTATCACTGAGTTATACAACCTTCATCAAGTGACAAAACAGTACTCAAACTCTGGACTCTCTATCACATGATCAACTATCACTGAGTTATACAACCTTCATCAAGTGACACATAAGTACTCAAACTCTGGACTCTCTATCACATGTTCAACTATCACTGAGTTATACAACCTTCATCAAGTGGCACAACGGTACTCAAACTCTGGACTCTGTATCACATGATCAACTATCACTGAGTTATACAACCTTCATCAAGTGACACATAAGTACTCAAACTCTGGGCTCTGTATCACATGATCAACTATTACTGAGTTATACAACCTTCATCAAGTGACACAACAGTACTCAAACTCTGGACTCTGTATTACATGATGAACTATCACTGAGTTATACAACCTTCATCAAGTGACACAACAGTACTCAAACTCTGGACTCTGTATCACATGATGAACTATCACTGAGTTATACAACCTTCATCAAGTGACACAACAGTACTCAAACTCTGGACTCTGAATCACATGATCAACTATCACTGAGTTATACAACCGTCATCAAGTGACACAACAATACTCAAACTCTGGACTCTGTATCACATGATCAACTATCACTGAGTAGTACAACCGTCATCAAGTGACACAACAATACTCAAACTCTGGACTCTGTATCACATGATCAACTATTACTGAGTTATAATACAACCTTCATCATGTGACACAACGGTACTCAAACTCTGGACTCTGTATCACATGATCAACTATAAATGTGTTATATAACCTTCATCAAGTGACACATCAGTACTCAAACTCTTCACTCTGTATCACATGATCAACTATTACTGAGTTATACAAACTTCATCAAGTGACACATAAGTACTCAAACTCTGGACTCTCTATCACATGATCAACTATCACTGAGTTATACAACCTTCATCAAGTGACACAACAGTACTCAAACTCTGGACTCTCTATCACATGATCAACTATCACTGAGTTATACAACCTTCATCAAGTGACACAACAGTACTCAAACTCTGGACTCTCTATCACATGATAAACTATCACTGAGTTATACAACCTTCATCAAGTGACACATAAGTACTCAAACTCTGGACTCTCTATCACATGATCAACTATCACTGAGTTATACAACCTTCATCAAGTGACACATAAGTACTCAAACTCTGGACTCTGTATCACATGATCAACTATCACTGAGTTATACAACCTTCATCAAGTGACACAACAGTACTCAAACTGTGGACTCTCTATCACATGATCAACTATAACTGAGTTATACAACCTTCATCAAGTGACACAACAGTACTCAAACTCTGCACTCTCTATCACATGATCAACTATCACTGAGTTATACAACCTTCATCAAGTGACACATAAGTACTCAAACTCTGGACTCTGTATCACATGATCAACTATCACTGAGTTATACAACCTTCATCAAGTGACACATAAGTACTTTAACTCTGGACTCTGAATCACATGATCAACTATCACTGAGTTATACAACCTTCATCAAGTGACACAACAATACTCAAACTCTGGACTCTGTATCACATGATCAACTGTCACTGAGTTATACAACCTTCATCAAGTGACACAACGGTACTCAAACTCTGGACTCTCTATCACATGATCAACTATTACTGAGTTATACAACCTTCATCAAGTGACACAACGGTATTCAAACTCTGGTCCCTGGATCACATGATCAACTATTAATGTGTTATATAACCTTCATCAAGTGACACATCAGTACTCAAACTCTGGACTCTGTATCACATGATCAACTATTACTGAGTTATACAACCTTCATCAAGAGACACAACAGTACTCAAACTCTGGATTCTGTGTCACATGATCAACAATTACTGAGTTATACAACTTGCATCAAGTGACACAACGGTACTCAAACTCTGGACGCTGTATCACATGATCAACTATCACTGAGTTATACAACCTGCATCAAGTGACACAACGGTACTCAAACTCTGGACGCTGTATCACATGATCAACTATCACTGAGTTATACAACCTTCATCAAGTGACACAACAGTACTCAAACTCTGGACTCTGTATCACATGATCAACTATCACTGAGTTATACAACCTTCATCAAGTGACACAACAATACTCAAACTCTGGACTCTGTATCACATGATCAACTATCACTGAGTTATACAAACTTCATCAAGTGACACAACAGTACTCAAACTCTGGACTCTGTGTCACATGATCAACTGTCACTGAGTTATACAACCTTCGTCAAGTGGCACAACGGTACTCAAACTCTGGACTCTGTATCACATGATCAACTATCACTGAGTTATACAACCTTCATCAAGTGGCACAACGGTACTCAAACTCTGGACTCTGTATCACATGATCAACTATCACTGAGTTATACAACCTTCATCAAGTGACACATAAGTACTCAAACTCTGGGCTCTGTATCACATGATCAACTATCACTGAGTTATACAAACTTCATCAAGTGACACAACAGTACTCAAACTCTGGACTCTCTATCACATGATCAACTATCACTGAGTTATACAACCTTCGTCAAGTGACACAACAGTACTCAAACTCTGGACTCTGTATTACATGATCAACTATCAATGAGTTATACAACCTTCATCAAGTGACACAACAGTACTCAAACTCTGGACTCTCTATCACATGATCAACTATCACTGAGTTATACAACCTTCATCAAGTGACACATAAGTACTCAAACTCTGGACTCTGTGTCACATGATCAACTATCACTGAGTTATACAACCGTCAAGTGACACAACAATACTCAAACTCTGGACTATGTATCACATGATCAACTATTACTGAGTTATACAACCTTCATCAAGTGACACAACAGTACTCAAACTCTGAACTCTCTATCACATGATCAACTATTACTGAGTTATACAACCTTCATCAAGTGACACAACAATACTCAAACACTGGACTCTGTATCACATGTACAACTATCACTGAGTTATATAAACTTCATCAAGTGACACAACAGTACTCAAACTCTGGACTCTGTGTCACACGATCAACTGTTACTGAGTTATACAACCTTCATCAAGTGACACAACGGTACTCAAACTCTGGACTCTGTATCACATGATCAACCATCACTGAGTTATACAACCTTCATCAAGTAACACATAAGTACTCAAACTCTGGGCTCTGTATCACATGGTCAACTATTACTGAGTTATACAACCTTCATCAAGTGACACAACAGTACTCAAACTCTGGACTCTGAATCACATGATCAACTATCACTGAGTTATACAACCGTCATCAAGTGACACAACAATACTCAAACTCTGGACTCTGTATCACATGATCAACTATCACTGAGTAGTACAACTGTCATCAAGTGACACAACAATACTCAAACTCTGGACTCTGTATCACATGATCAACTATTACTGAGTTATAATACAACATTCATCATGTGACACAACGGTACTCAAACTCTGGACTCTGTATCACATGATCAACTATAAATGTGTTATATAACCTTCATCAAGTGACACATCAGTACTCAAACTCTGGACTCTGTATCACATGATCAACTATTACTGAGTTATACAACCTTCATCAAGTTACACAACGGTACTCAAACTCTGGACTCTGAATCACATGATCAACTATCACTGAGTTATACAACCTTCATCAAGTGACACAACGGTACTCAAACTCTGGACTCTGTATCACATGATCAACAATTACTGAGTTATACAACCTTCATCAAGTGACACAACAATACTCAAACTCTGCACTCTGTATCACATGATCAACTATTACTGAGTTATACAACCTTCATCAAGTGACACAACAATACTCAAACTCTGCACTCTGTATCACTTGATCAACTATTACTGAGTTAATCAAACTTCATCAAGTGACACATAAGTACTCAAACTCTGGACTCTCTATCACATGATCAACTATCACTGAGTTATACAACCTTCATGAAGTGACACAACAGTACTCAAACTCTGGACTCTCTATCACATGATCAACTATCACTGAGTTATACAACCTTCATCAAGTGACACAACAGTACTCAAACTCTGGACTCTCTATCACATGATCAACTATCACTGAGTTATACAACCTTCATCAAGTGACACATAAGTACTCAAACTCTGGACTCTCTATCACATGATCAACTATCACTGAGTTATACAACCTTCATCAAGTGACACAACAGTACTCAAACTCTGGACTCTGTATCACATGATCAACTATCACTGAGTTATACAACCTTCATCAAGTGACACAACAGTACTCAAACTCTGGACTCTCTATCACATGATCAACTATCACTGAGTTATACAACCTTCATCAAGTGACACAACAGTACTCAAACTCTGCACTCTCTATCACATGATCAACTATCACTGAGTTATACAAACTTCATCAAGTGACACATAAGTACTCAAACTCTGGACTCTGTATCACATGATCAACTATCACTGAGTTATACAACCTTCATCAAGTGACACATAAGTACTTTAACTCTGGACTCTGAATCACATGATCAACTATCACTGAGTTATACAACCTTCATCAAGTGACACAACAATACTCAAACTCTGGACTCTGTATCACATGATCAACTGTCACTGAGTTATACAACCTTCATCAAGTGACACAACGGTACTCAAACTCTGGACTCTCTATCACATGATCAACTATTACTGAGTTATACAACCTTCATCAAGTGACACAACGGTATTCAAACTCTGGTCCCTGGATCACATGATCAACTATTAATGTGTTATATAACCTTCATCAAGTGACACATCAGTACTCAAACTCTGGACTCTGTATCACATGATCAACTATTACTGAGTTATACAACCTTCATCAAGAGACACAACAGTACTCAAACTCTGGACTCTGTGTCACATGATCAACAATTACTGAGTTATACAACCTGCATCAAGTGACACAACGGTACTCAAACTCTGGACGCTGTATCACATGATCAACTATCACTGAGTTATACAACCTGCATCAAGTGACACAACGGTACTCAAACTCTGGACGCTGTATCACATGATCAACTATCACTGAGTTATACAACCTTCATCAAGTGACACAACGGTACTCAAACTCTGGACTCTGTATCACATGATGAACTATCACTGAGTTATACAAACTTCATCAAGTGACACATAAGTACTCAAACTCTGGACTCTGTATCACATGATCAACTATCACTGAGTTATACAACCTTCATCAAGTGACACAACAATACTCAAACTCTGGACTCTCTATCACATGATCAACTATTACTGAGTTATACAACCGTCATCAAGTGACACAACAATACTCAAACTCTGGACTCTGTATCACATGATCAACTATTACTGAGTTATACAACCTTCATCAAGTGACACAACAGTACTCAAACTCTGGACTCTGTAGCACATGATCAACTATCACTGAGTTATACAACCTTCATCAAGTGACACATCAGTACTCAAACTCTGGACTCTCTATCACATGATCAACTATCACTGAGTTATACAACCTTCATCAAGTGACACAACAACAATACTCAAACTCTGGACTCGGTATCACATGTTCAACTATAACTGAGTTATACAACCGGCATCAAGTGACACAACAATACTCAAACTCTGGACTCTGTATCACATGATCAAGTATCACTGAGTTATACAACCTTCATCAAGTGACACAACAGTACTCAAACTCTGGACTCTGTATCACCTGATCAACTATTACTGAGTTATACAACCTTCATCAAGTGACACAACAGTACGCAAACTCTGGACTCTGTATCGCATGATCAACTATCACTGAGTTATACAACCTTCATCAAGTGACACAACAGTACGCAAACTCTGGACTCTGTATCACATGATCAACTATCACTGAGTTATATAACCTTCATCATGTGACACAACAATACTCAAACTCTGGAATCTGTATCACATGATCAACTATCACTGAGTTATACAACCTTCATCAAGTGACACATAAGTACTACAACTCTGGACTCTGTATCACATGATCAACTATCACTGAGTTATACAACCTTCATCAAGTGACACAACAGTACTCAAACTCTGGACTCTGTATCACATGATCAACTATCACTGAGTTATACAACCTTCATCAAGTGACACATAAGTACTCAAACTCTGGAATCTCTATCACATGATCAACTATCACTGAGTTATACAACCTTCATCAAGTGACACAACAATACTCAAACTCTGGACTCTCTATCACATGATCAACTATCACTGAGTTATACAACCTTCATCAAGTGACACATAAGTACTCAAACTCTGGACTCTCTATCACATGATCAACTGTTACTGAGTTATACAACCTTCATCAAGTGACACAACAATACTCAAACTCTGCACTCTGTATCACATGATCAACTATTACTGAGTTATACAACCTTCATCAAGTGACACAACAATACTCAAACTCTGCACTCTGTATCACATGATCAACTATTACTGAGTTATACAAACTTCATCAAGTGACACATAAGTACTCAAACTCTGGACTCTCTATCACATGATCAACTATCACTGAGTTATACAACCTTCATCAAGTGACACAACAGTACTCAAACTCTGGACTCTCTATCACATGATCAACTATCACTGAGTTATACAACCTTCATCAAGTGACAAAACAGTACTCAAACTCTGGACTCTCTATCACATGATCAACTATCACTGAGTTATACAACCTTCATCAAGTGACACATAAGTACTCAAACTCTGGACTCTCTATCACATGATCAACTATCACTGAGTTATACAACCTTCATCAAGTGACACATAAGTACTCAAACTCTGGACTCTGTATCACATGATCAACTATTACTGAGTTATACAACCTTCATCAAGTGACACAACAGTACGCAAACTCTGGACTCTGTATCGCATGATCAACTATCACTGAGTTATACAACCTTCATCAAGTGACACAACAGTACGCAAACTCTGGACTCTGTATCGCATGATCAACTATCACTGAGTTATACAACCTTCATTAAGTGACACAACGGTACTCAAACTCTGGACTCTGTATCACATGATCAACTATTACTGAGTTATACAACCTTCATCAAGTGACACAACAGTACTCAAAATCTGGACTCTCTATCACATGATCAACTATTACTGAGTTATACAACCTTCATCAAGTGACACAACGGTACTCAAACTCTGGACTCTGTATCACATGATCAACTATCACTGAGTTATACAACCTTCATCAAGTGACACAACAACAATACTCAAACTCTGGACGCTGTATCACATGATCAACTATCACTGAGTTATACAACCTTCATCAAGTGACACAACAATACTCTAACTCTGGACTCTGTATCACATGATCAACTATCACTGAGTTATACAAACTTCATCAAGTGACACAACAATACTCAAACTCTGGACTCTGAATCACATGATCAACTGTCACTGAGTTATACAACCTTCATCAAGTGACACAACAATACTCAAACTCTGGACTCTGTATCACATGATCAACTATTACTGAGTTATACAACCTTCATCAAGTGACACAACAGTACTCAAACTCTGGACTCTGTATCACATGATGAACTATCACTGAGTTATACAACCTTCATCAAGTGACACAACAGTACTCAAACTCTGGACTCTGTATCACATGATCAACTATTACTGAGTTATACAACCTTCATCAAGAGACACAACAATACTCAAACTCTGCACTCTGTATCACATGATCAACTATTACTGAGTTATATAACCTTCATCAAGCGACACAACAATACTCAAACTCTGGACTCTCTATCACATGATCAACTATTACTGAGTTATACAACCTTCATCAAGTGACACATAAGTACTCAAACTCTGGACTCTGTATCACATGATCAACTATTACTGAGTTATACAACCTTCATCAAGTGACACATAAGTACTCAAACTCTGGACTCTGTATCACATGATCAACTATTACTGAGTTATACAACCTTCATCAAGTGACACATAAGTACTCAAACTCTGGACTCTGTATCACATGATCAACTATTACTGAGTTATACAACCTTCATCAAGAGACACAACGGTACTCAAACTCTGGACTCTGTATCACATGATCAACTATTACTGGTTTATATAACCTTCATCAAGCGACACAACAATACTCAAACTCTGGACTCTCTATCACATGATCAACTATTACTGAGTTATACAACCTTCATCAAGTGACACATAAGTACTCAAACTCTGGACGCTGTATCACATGATCAACTATCACTGAGTTATACAATCTTCATCAAGTGACACATCAGTACTCAAACTCTGGACTCTGTGTCACATGATCAACTATCACTGAGTTATACAACCTTCATCAAGTGACACAACAATACTCAAATTCTGGACTCTGTATCACATGATCAACTATCACTGAGTTATACAACCTTCATCAAGTGACACAACAGTACTCAAACTCTGGACTCTGTATCACATGATCAACTATCACTGAGTTATACAACCTTCATCAAGTGACACAACAATACTCAAACTCTGGACTCTGTATCACATGATCAACTATCACTGAGTTATACAAACTTCATCAAGTGACACAACAGTACTCAAACTCTGGACTCTGTGTCACATGATCAACTATCACTGAGTTATACAACCTTCGTCAAGTGACACAACAGTACTCAAACTCTGGACTCTGTACTACATGATCAACTATCAATGAGTTATACAACCTTCATCAAGTGACACAACAGTACTCAAACTCTGGACTCTCTATCACATGATCAACTATCACTGAGTTATACAACCTTCATCAAGTGACACAATGGTACTCAAACTCTGGACTCTGTGTCACATGATCAACTATCACTGAGTTATACAACCGTCAAGTGACACAACAATACTCAAACTCTGGACTCTGTATCACATGATCAACTATTACTGAGTTATACAACCTTCATCAAGTGACACAACAGTACTCAAACTCTGAACTCTCTATCACATGATCAACTATTACTGAGTTATACAACCTTCATCAAGTGACACAACAATACTCAAACACTGGACTCTGTATCACATGATCAACTATCACTGAGTTATATAAACTTCATCAAGTGACACAACAGTACTCAAACTCTGGACTCTGTGTCACATGATCAACTGTTACTGAGTTATACAACCTTCATCAAGTGACACAACGGTACTCAAACTCTGGACTCTGTATCACATGATCAACCATCACTGAGTTATACAACCTTCATCAAGTGACACATAAGTACTCAAACTCTGGACTCTGTATCACATGATCAACTATTACTGAGTTATACAACCTTCATCAAGTGAACCAACGGTACTCAAACTCTGGACTCTCTATCACATGATCAACTATCACTGAGTTATACAACCTTCATCAAGTGGCACAACGGTACTCAAACTCTGGACTCTGTATCACATGATCAACTATCACTGAGTTATACAACCTTCATCAAGTGACACATAAGTACTCAAACTCTGGGCTCTGTATCACATGATCAACTATTACTGAGTTATACAACCTTCATCAAGTGACACAACAGTACTCAAACTCTGGACTCTGAATCACATGATCAACTATCACTGAGTTATACAACCGTCATCAAGTGACACAACAATACTCAAACTCTGGACTCTGTATCACATGATCAACTATTACTGAGTTATACAACCTTCATCAAGTGACACAACAATACTCAAACTCTGGACTCTGTATCACATGATCAACTATTACTGAGTAGTACAACCGTCATCAAGTGACACAACAATACTCAAACTCTGGACTCTGTATCACATGATCAACTATTACTGAGTTATAATACAACCTTCATCATGTGACACAACGGTACTCAAACTCTGGACTCTGTATCACATGATCAACTATAAATGTGTTATATAACCTTCATCAAGTGACACATCAGTACTCAAACTCTGGACTCTGTATCACATGATCAACTATTACTGAGTTATACAACCTTCATCAAGTTACACAACGGTACTCAAACTCTGGACTCTGAATCACATGATCAACTATCACTGAGTTATACAACCTTCATCAAGTGACACAACGGTACTCAAACTCTGGACTCTGTATCACATGATCAACAATTACTGAGTTATACAACCTTCATCAAGTGACACAACAATACTCAAACTCTGCACTCTGTATCACATGATCAACTATTACTGAGTTATACAACCTTCATCAAGTGACACAACAATACTCAAACTCTGCACTCTGTATCACATGATCAACTATTACTGAGTTATACAAACTTCATCAAGTGACACATAAGTACTCAAAATCTGGACTCTCTATCACATGATCAACTATCACTGAGTTATACAACCTTCATCAAGTGACACAACAGTACTCAAACTCTGGACTCTCTATCACATGATCAACTATCACTGAGTTATACAACCTTCATCAAGTGACACAACAGTACTAACACTCTGGACTCTCTATCACATGATCAACTATCACTGAGTTATACAACCTTCATCAAGTGACACATAAGTACTCAAACTCTGGACTCTCTATCACATGATCAACTATCACTGAGTTATACAACCTTCATCAAGTGACACATAAGTACTCAAACTCTGGACTCTGTATCACATGATCAACTATCACTGAGTTATACAACCTTCATCAAGTGACACATCAGTACTCAAACTCTGGACTCTCTATCACATGATCAACTATAACTGAGTTATACAACCTTCATCAAGTGACATAACAGTACTCAAACTCTGCACTCTCTATCACATGATCAACTATCACTGAGTTATACAACCTTCATCAAGTGACACATAAGTACTCAAACTCTGGACTCTGTATCACATGATCAACTATCACTGAGTTATTCAACCTTCATCAAGTGACACATAAGTACTTTAACTCTGGACTCTGAATCACATGATCAACTATCACTGAGTTATACAACCTTCATCAAGTGACACAACAATACTCAAACTCTGGACTCTGTATCACATGATCAACTGTCACTGAGTTATACAACCTTCATCAAGTGACACAACGGTACTCAAACTCTGGACTCTCTATCACATGATCAACTATTACTGAGTTATACAACCTTCATCAAGTGACACAACGGTATTCAAACTCTGGTCCCTGGATCACATGATCAACTATTAATGTGTTATATAACCTTCATCAAGTGACACATCAGTACTCAAACTCTGGACTCTGTATCACATGATCAACTATTACTGAGTTATACAACCTTCATCAAGAGACACAACAGTGCTCAAACTCTGGACTCTGTGTCACATGATCAACTATTACTGAGTTATACAACCTGCATCAAGTGACACAACGGTACTCAAACTCTGGACGCTGTATCACATGATCAACTATCACTGAGTTATACAACCTGCATCAAGTGACACAACGGTACTCAAACTCTGGACGCTGTATCACATGATCAACTATCACTGAGTTATACAACCTTCATCAAGTGACACAACGGTACTCAAACTCTGGACTCTGTATCACATGATGAACTATCACTGAGTTATACAAACTTCATCTTGTGACACATAAGTACACAAACTCTGGACTCTGTATCACATGATCAACTATCACTGAGTTATACAACCTTCATCAAGTGACACAACAATACTCAAACTCTGGACTCTATCACATGATCAACTATTACTGAGTTATACAACCGTCATCAAGTGACACAACAATACTCAAACTCTGGACTCTCTATCACATGATCAACTATTACTGAGTTATACAACCTTCATCAAGTGACACAACAGTACTCAAACTCTGGACTCTGTAGCACATGATCAACTATCACTGAGTTATACAACCTTCATCAAGTGACACAACAGTACTCAAACTCTGGACTCTCTATCACATGATCAACTATCACTGAGTTATACAACCTTCATCAAGTGACACAACAACAATACTCAAACTCTGGACTCGGTATCACATGTTCAACTATAACTGAGTTATACAACCGGCATCAAGTGACACAACAATACTCAAACTCTGGACTCTGTATCACATGATCAAGTATCACTGAGTTATACAACCTTCATCAAGTGACACAACAGTACTCAAACTCTGGACTCTGTATCACATGATCAACTATTACTGAGTTATACAACCTTCATCAAGTGACACAACAGTACGCAAACTCTGGACTCTGTATCGCATGATCAACTATCACTGAGTTATACAACCTTCATCAAGTGACACAACAGTACGCAAACTCTGGACTCTCTATCACATGATCAACTATTACTGAGTTATACAACCTTCATCAAGTGACACATCAGTACTCAAACTCTGGACTCTGTATCACATGATCAACTATCACTGAGTTATATAACCTTCATCATGTGACACAACAATACTCAAACTCTGGAATCTGTATCACATGATCAACTATCACTGAGTTATACAACCTTCATCAAGTGACACATAAGTACTCAAACTCTGGACTCTGTATCACATGATCAACTATCACTGAGTTATACAACCTTCATCAAGTGACACAACAGTACTCAAACTCTGGACTCTGTATCACATGATCAACTATCACTGAGTTATACAACCTTCATCAAGTGACACATAAGTACTCAAACTCTGGACTCACTATCACATGATCAACTATCACTGAGTTATACAACCTTCATCAAGTGACACAATGGTACTCAAACTCTGGACTCTGTATCACATGATCAACTATCACTGAGTTATACAACCTTCATCAAGTGACACAATGGTACTCAAACTCTGGACTCTGTATCACATGATCAACCATCACTGAGTTATACAACCTTCATCAAGTGACACATAAGTACTCAAACTCTGGACTCTGTATCACATGATCAACAATTACTGAGTTATACAACCTTCATCAAGTGACACAACAATACTCAAACTCTGCACTCTGTATCACATGATCAACTATTACTGAGTTATACAACCTTCATCAAGTGACACAACAATACTCAAACTCTGCACTCTGTATCACATGATCAACTATTACCGAGTTATACAAACTTCATCAAGTGACACATAAGTACTCAAACTCTGGACTCTCTATCACATGATCAACTATCACTGAGTTATACAACCTTCATCAAGTGACACAACAGTACTCAAACTCTGGACTCTCTATCACAAGATCAACTATCACTGAGTTATACAACCTTCATCAAGTGACACAACAGTACTCAAACTCTGGACTCTCTATCACATGATCAACTATCACTGAGTTATACAACCTTCATCAAGTGACACATAAGTACTCAAACTCTGGACTCTCTATCACATGATCAACTATCACTGAGTTATACAACCTTCATCAAGTGACACATAAGTACTCAAACTCTGGACTCTGTATCACATGATCAACTATCACTGAGTTATACAACCTTCATCAAGTGACACAACAGTACTCAAACTCTGGACTTTCTATCACATGATCAACTATAACTGAGTTATACAACCTTCATCAAGTGACACAACAGTACTCAAACTCTGCACTCTCTATCACATGATCAACTATCACTGAGTTATACAACCTTCATCAAGTGACACATAAGTACTCAAACTCTGGACTCTGTATCATATGATCAACTATCACTGAGTTATACAACCTTCATCAAGTGACACATAAGTACTTTAACTCTGGACTCTGAATCACATGATCAACTATCACTGAGTTATACAAACTTCATCAAGTGACACAACAATACTCAAACTCTGGACTCTGTATCACATGATCAACTATCACTGAGTTATACAACCTTCATCAAGTGACACAACGGTACTCAAACTCTGGACTCTCTATCACATGATCAACTATTACTGAGTTATACAACCTTCATCAAGTGACACAACGGTATTCAAACTCTGGTCCCTGGATCACATGATCAACTATTAATGTGTTATATAACCTTCATCAAGTGACACATCAGTACTCAAACTCTGGACGCTGTATCACATGATCAACTATCACTGAGTTATACAACCTGCATCAAGTGACACAACGGTACTCAAACTCTGGACGCTGTATCACATGATCAACTATCACTGAGTTATACAACCTTCATCAAGTGACACAACGGTACTCAAACTCTGGACTCTATATCACATGTTGAACTATCACTGAGTTATACAAACTTCATCAAGTGACACATAAGTACTCAAACTCTGGACTCTGTATCACATGATCTACTATCACTGAGTTATACAACCTTCATCAAGTGACACAACAATACTCAAACTCTGGACTCTCTATCACATGATCAACTATTACTGAGTTATACAACCGTCATCAAGTGACACAACAATACTCAAACTCTGGACTCTGTATCACATGATCAACTATCACTGAGTTATACAACCTTCATCAAGTGACACAACAGTACTCAAACTCTGGACTCTGTAGCACATGATCAACTATCACTGAGTTATACAACCTTCATCAAGTGACACATCAGTACTCAAACTCTGGACTCTCTATCACATGATCAACTATCACTGAGTTATACAACCTTCATCAAGTGACACAACAACAATACTCAAACTCTGGACTCGGTATCACATGTTCAACTATAACTGAGTTATACAACCGGCATCAAGTGACACAACAATACTCAAACTCTGGACTCTGTATCACATGATCAAGTATCACTGAGTTATACAACCTTCATCAAGTGACACAACAGTACTCAAACTCTGGACTCTGTATCACATGATCAACTATTACTGAGTTATACAACCTTCATCAAGTGACACAACAGTACGCAAACTCTGGACTCTGTATCGCATGATCAACTATCACTGAGTTATACAACCTTCATCAAGTGACACAACAGTACGCAAACTCTGGACTCTGTATCACATGATCAACTATCAATGAGTTATACAACCTTCATCAAGTGACACAACAGTACTCAAACTCTGGACTCTCTATCACATGATCAACTATCACTGAGTTATACAACCTTCATCAAGTGACACAATGGTACTCAAACTCTGGACTCTGTGTCACATGATCAACTATCACTGAGTTATACAACCGTCAAGTGACACAAAAATACTCAAACTCTGGACTCTGTATCACATGATCAACTATTACTGAGTTATACAACCTTCATCAAGTGACACAACAGTACTCAAACTCTGAACTCTCTATCACATGATCAACTATTACTGAGTTATACAACCTTCATCAAGTGACACAACAATACTCAAACACTGGACTCTGTATCACATGATCAACTATCACTGAGTTATATAAACTTCATCAAGTGACACAACAGTACTCAAACTCTGGACTCTGTGTCACATGATCAACTGTTACTGAGTTATACAACCTTCATCAAGTGACACAACGGTACTCAAACTCTGGACTCTGTATCACATGATCAACCAATACTGAGTTATACAACCTTCATCAAGTGACACATAAGTACTCAAACTCTGGACTCTGTATCACATGATCAACTATTACTGAGTTATACAACCTTCATCAAGTGAACCAACGGTACTCAAACTCTGGACTCTCTATCACATGATCAACTATCACTGAGTTATACAACCTTCATCAAGTGGCACAACGGTACTCAAACTCTGGACTCTGTATCACATGATCAACTATCACTGGTTTTACAACCTTCATCAAGTGACACATAAGTACTCAAACTCTGGGCTCTGTATCACATGATCAACTATTACTGAGTTATACAACCTTCATCAAGTGACACAACAGTACTCAAACTCTGGACTCTGAATCACATGATCAACTATCACTGAGTTATACAACCGTCATCAAGTGACACAACAATACTCAAACTCTGGACTCTGTATCACATGATCAACTATCACTGAGTAGTACAACCGTCATCAAGTGACACAACAATACTCAAACTCTGGACTCTGTATCACATGATCAACAATTACTGAGTTATACAACCTTCATCAAGTGACAAAACAATACTCAAATTCTGGACTCTGTATCACATGATCAACTATAAATGTGTTATATAACCTTCATCAAGTGACACATCAGTACTCAAACTCTGGACTCTGTATCACATGATCAACTATTACTGAGTTATACAACCTTCATCAAGTTACACAACGGTACTCAAACTCTGGACTCTGAATCACATGATCAACTATCACTGAGTTATACAACCTTCATCAAGTGACACAACGGTACTCAAACTCTGGACTCTGTATCACATGATCAACAATTACTGAGTTATACAACCTTCATCAAGTGACACAACAATACTCAAACTCTGCACTCTGTATCACATGATCAACTATTACTGAGTTATACAACCTTCATCAAGTGACACAACAATACTCAAACTCTGCACTCTGTATCACATGATCAACTATTACTGAGTTATACAAACTTCATCAAGTGACACATAAGTACTCAAACTCTGGACTCTCTATCACATGATCAACTATCACTGAGTTATACAACCTTCATCAAGTGACACAACAGTACTCAAACTCTGGACTCTCTATCACATGATCAACTATCACTGAGTTATACACCTTCATCAAGTGACACAACAGTACTCAAACTCTGGACTCTCTATCACATGATCAACTATCACTGAGTTATACAACCTTCATCAAGTGACACATAAGTACTCAAACTCTGGACTCTCTATCACATGATCAACTATCACTGAGTTATACAACATTCATCAAGTGACACATAAGTACTCAAACTCTGGACTCTGTATCACATGATCAACTATCACTGAGTTATACAACCTTCATCAAGTGACACAACAGTACTCAAACTCTGGACTCTCTATCACATGATCAACTATAACTGAGTTATACAACCTTCATCAAGTGACACAACAGTACTCAAACTCTGCACTCTCTATCACATGATCAACTATCACTGAGTTATACAACCTTCATCAAGTGACACATAAGTACTCAAACTCTGGACGCTGTATCACATGATCAACTATCACTGAGTTATACAACCTTCATCAAGTGACACAACGGTACTCAAACTCTGGACTCTGTATCACATGATGAACTATCACTGAGTTATACAACCTTCATCAAGTGACACAACAATACTCAAACTCTGGACTCTGTATCACATGATCAACTGTCACTGAGTTATACAACCTTCATCAAGTGACACAACGGTACTCAAACTCTGGACTCTCTATCACATGATCAACTATTACTGAGTTATACAACCTTCATCAAGTGACACAACGGTATTCAAACTCTGGTCCCTGGATCACATGATCAACTATTAATGTGTTATATAACCTTCATCAAGTGACACATCAGTACTCAAACTCTGGACTCTGTATCACATGATCAACTATTACTGAGTTATACAACCTTCATCAAGAGACACAACAGTACTCAAACTCTGGACTCTGTGTCACATGATCAACTATTACTGAGTTATACAACCTGCATCAAGTGACACAACGGTACTCAAACTCTGGACGCTGTATCACATGATCAACTATCACTGAGTTATACAACCTGCATCAAGTGACACAACGGTACTCAAACTCTGGACGCTGTATCACATGATCAACTATCACTGAGTTATACAACCTTCATCAAGTGACACAACGGTACTCAAACTCTGGACTCTGTATCACATGATGAACTATCACTGAGTTATACAAACTTCATCATGTGACACATAAGTACTCAAACTCTGGACTCTGTATCACATGATCAACTATCACTGAGTTATACAACCTTCATCAAGTGACACAACAATACTCAAACTCTGGACTCTCTATCACATGATCAACTATTACTGAGTTATACAACCGTCATCAAGTGACTCAACAATACTCAAACTCTGGACTCTGTATCACATGATCAACTATTACTGAGTTATACAACCTTCATCAAGTGACACAACAGTACTTAAACTCTGGACTCTGTAGCACATGATCAACTATCACTGAGTTATACAACCTTCATCAAGTGACACATCAGTACTCAAACTCTGGACTCTCTATCACATGATCAACTATCACTGAGTTATACAACCTTCATCAAGTGACACATAAGTACTCAAACTCTGGACTCTGTATCACATGATCAACTATCACTGAGTTATACAACCTTCATCAAGTGACAGATAAGTACTTTAACTCTGGACTCTGAATCACATGATCAACTATCACTGAGTTATACAACCTTCATCAAGTGACACAACAATACTCAAACTCTGGACTCTGTATCACATGATCAACTGTCACTGAGTTATACAACCTTCATCAAGTGACACAACGGTACTCAAACTCTGGACTCTCAATCACATGATCAACTATTACTGAGTTATACAACCTTCATCAAGTGACACAACGGTATTCAAACTCTGGTCCCTGTATCACATGATCAACTATCACTGAGTTATATAACCTTCATCATGTGACACAACAATACTCAAACTCTGGAATCTGTATCACATGATCAACTATCACTGAGTTATACAACCTTCATCAAGTGACACATAAGTACTCAAACTCTGGACTCTGTATCACATGATCAACTATCACTGAGTTATACAACCTTCATCAAGTGACACAACAGTACTCAAACTCTGGACTCTGTATCACATGATCAACTATCACTGAGTTATACAACCTTCATCAAGTGACACATAAGTACTCAAACTCTGGACTCTCTATCACATGATCAACTATCACTGAGTTATACAAACTTCATCAAGTGACACAATGGTACTCAAACTCTGGACTCTGTATCACATGATCAACTATCACTGAGTTATACAACCTTCATCAAGTGACACATAAGTACTCAAACTTTGGACTCTGTATCACATGATCAACTATCACTGAGTTATACAACCTTCATCAAGTGACACAATGGTACTCAAACTCTGGACTCTGTATCACATGATCAACTATTACTGAGTTATACAAACTTCATCAAGTGATACATAAGTACTCAAACTCTGGACTCTGTATCACATGATCAACTATCACTGAGTTATACAACCTTCATCAAGTGACACAACGGTACTCAAACTCTGGACTCTCTATCACATGATCAACTATTACTGAGTTATACAACCTTCATCAAGTGACACATAAGTACTCAAACTCTGGACTCTGTATCACATGATCAACTATCACTGAGTTATACAACCTTCATCAAGTGACACAACAATACTCAAACTCTGGACTCTGTATCACATGATCAACTATCACTGAGTTATACAAACTTCATCAAGTGACACAACAGTACTCAAACTCTGGACTCTGTATCACATGTACAACTATTACTGAGTTATACAAACTTCATCAAGTGACACAACAGTACTCAAACTCTGGACTCTGTATCACATGATCAACTATCACTGGGTTATACAACCTTCATCAAGTGACACAACGGTACTCAAACTCTGGACTCTCTATCACATGATCAACTTTTACTGAGTTATACAAATTTCATCAAGTGACACATAAGTACTCAAACTCTGGACTCTGTATCACATGATCAACTATCACTGAGTTATACAAATGTCATCAAGTGACACAACGGTACTCAAACTCTGGGCTCTGTATCACATGATCAACTATTACTGAGTTATACAACTTTCATCAAGTGACACATAAGTACTCAAACTCTGGACTCTGTATCACATGATCAACTATTACTGAGTTATACAACCTTCATCAAGAGACACAACAGTACTCAAACTCTGGACTCTGTGTCACATGATCAACTATTACTGAGTTATACAACCTTCATCAAGTGACACAACAATACTCAAACTCTGCACTCTGTATCACATGATCAACTGTCACGGAGGTATTGAACCTTCAACAAGTGATGAGCAGTACTATAACTCTGGAGGCTGTATAACATGATCAACTGTCACGGATGTATTGAACCTTCAACAAGTGACAAGCAGTACTATAGCTCTGGAGGCTGTATCACATGGTCAACTGTCACGGAGTTATTGAACCTTGAAAAAGTAACGAGCAGTACTATAACTCTGGAGGCTGTATCAAATGATCAACTGTCACGGAGGTATTGAACCTTCAACAAGTGAGGAGCAGTACTACAACTCTGGTGGCTGTATCACATGATCAACTGTCACGGAGGTTTTGAACCTTCAACAAGTGACGAGCAGTACTATAACTTTGGAGGCTGTATCACATTACCAACTGTCACGGAGGTATTGAACTTTCAACAAGTGACGAGCAGTACTATAACTCTGGAAGCTGTATTACATGATCAACTGTCACGGAGGTATTGAACCTTCAACAAGTGACGAGCAGTACTATAACTTTGGAGGCTGTATCACATTACCAACTGTCACGGAGGTATTGAACTTTCAACAAGTGACGAGCAGTACTATAACTCTGGAGGCTGTATCACATTATCAACTGTCACAGAGGTATTGAACCTTCAACAAGTGAAGAGCAGTACTATAACTCTAGAGGCTGTATCACATGATCAACTGTCACGGAGGTATTGAACCTTCAACAAGTGACGAGCAGTACTATAACTCTACTGGCTGTATCACATGATCAACTGTCACGGATGTATTGAACCTTCAACAAGTGACGAGCAGTACTATAACTCTAGAGGCTGTATCACATGATCAACTGTCACGGAGGTATTGAACCTTCAACAAGTGACGAGCAGTACTATAACTCTACTGGCTGTATCACATGATCAACTGTCACGGATGTATTGAACCTTCAACAAGTGAAGAGCAGTACAATAACTCTACTGGCTGTATCACATGATCAACTGTCACGGATGTATTGAACCTTCAACAAGTGACGAGCAGTACAATAACTCTGGAGGCTGTATCACATGATCAACTGTCACGGAGGTATTGAACCTTCAACAAGTGACGAGCAGTACTATAACTCTGGAGGCTGTATCATATGATCAACTGTCACGGAGGTATTGAACCTTCTTCATGTGACGAGCAGAACTATAACTCTGGAGGCTGTGTCACATGATCAACTGTCACGGAGGTATTGAACTTTCAACAAGAGACGAGCAGTACTCAAACCACAGACCCTATATCACAGGAACAATTGGCATTGGCGACTTGAACCATCAAAAGTGGCACAACAGTACTCAAGCCCTGGATCCTGTATCTCGTGATCAACTGTCTCTGATATCTTGAACCATCAACAAGTGGCACAACAGTACTCAAGCCCTGGATCCTGTATCTCGTGATCAACTGTCACTGATATCTTGAACCATCAACAAGTGACACAACAGTACTCAAGCCCTGGATCCTGTATCTCGTGATCAACTGTCACTGATATCTTGAACCATCAACAAGTGGCACAACAGTACTCAAGCCCTGGATCCTGTATCTCGTGATCAACTGTCTCTGATATCTTGAACCATCAACAAGTGGCACAACAGTACTCAAGGCCTGGATCCTGAATCTCGTGATCAACTGTCTCTGATATCTTGAACCATCAACAAGTGGCACAACAGTACTCAAGCCCTGGATCCTGTATCTCGTGATCAACCTTCTCTGATATCTTGAAACATCAACAAGTGGCACAACAGTACTCAAGCCCTGGATCATGTATCTCGTGATCAACTGTCACTGATATCTTGAACCATCAACAAGTGACACAACAGTATTCAAACCCCGGACTGTGTATCACGTGATCAAGTGTCACTGTGATCTTGCCCTGAAATAGTGACACCGCAGCACTCAAACCTCGGACTCTGTATCACGTGATCAAGTGTTACTGTGATCTTGCCTGAACTAGTGACACAGCAGCAGTTGACCCTACATTAAGTGACACAGCAGGACTCACACCCCGGACTTGGTATCACGTGATCAACTGTCACTGTGATTTTGAACCCTCAAATAGTGACACAGGAGCACTCACACCCCGGACTCTGTATTACGTGAAGAAAGGTTACTGTGATCTTGAACCCTCAACTAGTGACACTGCAGCACTCAAACGTCGAACACTGTATCACGTGATTAACTGTCACTGTGATTTTGAACCCTGAACTAGTGACACTGCAGCAATCAAACCTCGCACACTGTGTCACTTGATCAACTGTCACTGTGATTTTGAACCCTGAACTAGTGACACTGCAGCACTCAAACCTCGCACACAGTATCACGTGATCAACTGTCACTGTGATTTTGAACCCTCAACTAGTGACACTGCAGCACTCTAACTTCGCACACTGTGTCACGTGATCAACTGTCACTGTGATTTTGAACCCTCAAATAGTGACACAGCAGCACTCACACTCCGTACTCTATATCACGTGATCAACTGTCACTGTGATTTTGAACCCTCAACTAGTGACACTGTGGCACATAAACCTCGCACACTGTATTATGTTATCAACTGTCACTGTGATTTTGAACCCTCAAATAGTGACACGGCAGCACTCAAACCTCGGAAACTGTTTCACGTGATCAACTGTCACTGTGATGTTTTACCCTGCACTATTGACACAGCAGCAGTTGCCCCCGCATTAAGTGACCAGCAGCACTCAAACCCGTGACCCTGTATCACGTGATCAAGTGTCACTGTGTTCTTGCCCTGAAATAGTGACAAAGCAGCAGTTGACCCCGCATTAAGTGACACAGCAGCACTGACACCCCGGACTCTGTATCACGTGATCAAGTGTCACTGTGATCTTGCCCTGAACTAGTGACACAGCATAAGTTGACCCTTCATTAAGTGACACAGCAGCACTCACACCCCGGACTCTGTATCACGTGATCAAGTGTCACTGTGATATTGCCCTGAACTAGCAACACAGCAGCAGTTGACCCCGCATTAAGTGACACAGCAGCACTCACACCCCGGACTCTGTATTACGTGATCAAGTGTCACTGTGATCTTGCCCTGAACTAGTGACACAGCAGCAGTTGACCCCGCATTAAGTGACACAGCAGCACTCACACCCCTGACACTGTATCACGTGATCAACTGTCACTGTGATTTTGAACACTCAACTAGTGACACAGCAGCACTCAAACCCTGGACCCATTATCACCTGTTCAAGTGTCACTGTGATCTTTAACCCTTAACTAGTGACACTGCAGCACTCAAACCCCGGACCCTGTAACACGTGATCAACTGTTACTGTGATCTTTAACCATGAACTAGTGACACAGCAGCACTGAAATCCCGGACCCTGTATCACTTGATCAGCTATCACTGTGATTTTTAACCCTCAACTAATGATTCTGCAGCACTCAAACCCCGGACCTTGTATCACGTGATCATCTGTCGCTGTGATGTTGAACCCGCAACTAGTTACACAGCAGCAGTTGCCGCCGCATTAAATGACACAGCAGCACTCAAACCAGGGATCCTGTATCACGTGGTCAACTGTCACTGTGATTTTGAACCCTCAACTAGTGACACTGCAGCACTCAATCCCGGACCCTGTATCACGTGATCAAATGTCACTGTGACTTTGAACCCTCAACTAGTGACACGGCAGCACTCAAAACCCGGACCCTGTATCACGTGGTCAACTGTCACTTTGATTTTGAACCCTCAACTAGTGACACTGTAGCACTCAAACCCCGGACCCTGTATCACGTGATTAACTTTTACTGTGGTCTTGAACCCTCAACTAGTGACACTGCAGCAGTTTCCCCCGCAATAAGTGACACAGTAGGACTCAAACCCGGGACCCTGTAGCACGTAATCAAGTGTCACTGTGATCCTGATCCCTGAACTAGTGACACAGCAGCACTCAAACCCTGGACCCTGTATCACGTGATCAACTGTCACTGTGATGGTGAACCCTCAAGTAGTGACACTGCAGCAGTTGCCGCCGCATTAATTGACACAGCAGCACTCAAACTCGGGACCGTGTATCACATGATGAAGTGTCACAAAGATCTTGATCCCTGAATTAGTGACACCGCAGTACTCAAACCCCGCACCCTGTTTCACGTGATCAACTTTTACTGTGGTCTTGAACCCTCAGCTAGGGATACTGCAGCAGTTGACCCCACATTTAGTGACACAGCAGCACTCAAAACCCGGAACCTGTATCACGTGATTAATTGTCACTGTGAGCTTGAACCCTGAACTAGTGACACAGCAGCACTCAAACTCCGGACCAAGTATCACGTGATCAACTGTCACTGTATTCTTGAACCCTCAACTGGTGACTCAGCAGCAGTTGACCCCGCATTAAGTGACACAGCTGCACTCAAACCGCGGACCCTGTATCACGTGATCAAGTGTCTCTGTGATCTGGATCCCTGAACTAGTTACACAGCAGCACTCAAACCCCGGACCCTGTATCACGTGATCAACTGTCACTGTGATTTTGAACCCTTAACTAGTGACACAGCTGCACTCAAACCGCGGACCCTGTATCACGTGATCAAGTGTCACTGTGATCTGGATCCCTGAACTAGTTACACAGCTGCACTCAAACCCCGGACCCTGTATCACGTGATCAACTGTCACTGTGATTTTGAACCCTTAACTAGTGACACAGCTGCACTCAAACCGCGGACCCTGTATCACGTGATCAAGTGTCTCTGTGATCTGGATCCCTGAACTAGTTACACAGCAGCACTCAAACCCCGGACCCTGTATCACGTGATCAACTGTCACTGTGATTTTGAACCCTTAACTAGTGACACAGCTGCACTCAAACCGCGGACCCTGTATCACGTGATCAAGTGTCACTGTGATCTGGATCCCTGAACTAGTTACACAGCTGCACTCAAACCCCGGACCCTGTATCACGTGGTCAACTGTCATTGTGATTTTGAACCCTTAACTAGTGACACAGCTGCACTCAAACCCCGGACCCTGTATCACGTAATCAACTGTCACTGTGACCTTGATCCCTGAACTAGTGACACATCAGCACTCAAACTCCGGATCCTGTATCACGGGTTCAAGTGTCACTGTGATCTTGAACTCTCAACTAGTGACACAGCAGCAGTTGAACCCGCTATAAGCGACACAGCAGCACTCAAACCCCGGACCCTTTATCACGTGATCAAGCGTCACTTAAATCTTGAAACCTGAACCAGTGACAGCAGCACTCAAACCCCGGACCCTGTATCACGTGATCAAGTCTCACTGTGTTCTTGAGCCCTGAACTAGTGACACAGCAGCACTCAAACCCCGGACCCTTTATCACGTGATCAAGTGTCACTGTGATCTTGAAACCTGAACTAGTGACAGCAGCACTCAAACGCTGGACCCTGTATCACGTGATCAACTGTCACTGTGATGGTGAACCCTCAACTAGTGAACCTGCAGCAGTTGCCGCCGCATTAATTGACACAGCAGCACTCAAACCCGGGACCGTGTATCACATGATGAAGTGTCACAAAGATCTTGATCCCTGAACTAGTGACACAGCTGCACTCAAACCCCGGAACCTGTATCACGTGATGAAGTGTCACTGCGATCTTGATTCCTGAATTAGTGACACCGCAGTGCTCAAACCCCGGAACCTGTATCACGAGATCAACTGTCACTGTGATTTTGAACCCTCAACTAGTGACAGGCAGCACTCAAACCCCGCACCCTGTTTCACGTGATCAACTTTTACTGTGGTCTTGAACCCTCAGCTAGGGATACTGCAGCAGTTGACCCCCATTTAGTGACACAGCAGCACTCAAAACCCGGACCCTGTATCACGTGATTAATTGTCACTGTGAGCTTGAACCCTGAACAAGTGACACAGCAGCACTCAAACCCCGGACCAAGTATCACGTGATCAACTGTCACTGTATTCTTGAACCCTCAACTAGTGACTCAGCAGCAGTTGACCCCGCATTAAGTGACACAGCTGCACTCAAACCGCGGACCCTGTATCACGTGATCAAGTGTCACTGTGATCTGGATCCCTGAACTAGTTACACAGCAGCACTCAAACCCCGGACCCTGTATCACGTGATCAACTGTCACTGTGATTTTGAACCCTTAACTAGTGACACAGCTGCACTTAAACCCCGGACACTGTATCACGTAATCAACTGTCACTGTGATCTTGATCCCTGAACTAGTGACACAGCTGCACTCAAACCGCGGACCCTGTATCACGTGATCAAGTGTCACTGTGATCTGGATCCCTGAACTAGTTACACAGCTGCACTCAAACCCCGGACCCTGTATCACGTGGTCAACTGTCATTGTGATTTTGAACCCTTAACTAGTGACACAGCTGCACTCAAACCCCGGACCCTGTATCACGTAATCAACTGTCACTGTAATCTTGATCCCTGAACTAGTGACACATCAGCACTCAAACCCCGGATCCTGTATCACGGGTTCAAGTGTCACTGTGATCTTGAACTCTCAACTAGTGACACAGCAGCAGTTGAACCCGCTATAAGCGACACAGCAGCACTCAAACCCCGGACCCTTTATCACGTGATCAAGTGTCACTTAAATCTTGAAACCTGAACTAGTGACAGCAGCACTCAAACCCCGGACCCTGTATCACGTGATCAAGTCTCACTGTGTTCTTGAGCCCTGAACTAGTGACACAGCAGCACTCAAACCCCGGACCCTTTATCACGTGATCAAGTGTCACTGTGATCTTGAAACCTGAACTAGTGACAGCAGCACTCAAACCCCGGATCCTGTATCACGGGTTCAAGTGTCACTGTGATCTTGAACCCTCAACTAGTGACACAGCAGCAGTTGAACCCGCTATAAGCGACACAGCAGCACTCAAACCCCGGACCCTTTATCACGTGATCAAGTGTCACTTAAATCTTGAAACCTGAACTAGTGACAGCAGCACTCAAACCCCGGACCCTGTATCACGTAATCAAGTGTCACTGTGATCTTGATCCCTGAACTAGTGACAGCAGCACTCAAACCCCGACTCTGTATCACGTGCTCAACTGTCGCTGTGATCTCGAACCCTCAACTAGTGACAAAGCAGCAGTTGTCCCCGATTAAGTGACACAGCAGCACTCAAACCCCGGACCCTGTATTACGTGATCAAGTGTCACTGTGATCTTGATCCATGAAGTAGTGACAGCAGCACTCAAACCCCGGACCCTGTATCACGTGATCAAGTGTCACTGTGATCTTGATCCCTGAACTAGTGACACAGCAACACTCAAACCCCGGACCCTGTATCACGTGATCAACTGTCACTGTGATCTTGAGCCCTCAACTAGTGACACAGCAGCAGTTGACCCCGATTAAGTGACACAGCAGCACTCAAACCCCGGACCCTATATCACGTGATCAAGTGTCACTGTGATTTTGAACCCTTAACTAGTGACACAGCTGCACTCAAACCCCGGATCCTGTATCACGTGATCAAGTGTCATTGTGATCTTGATCTCTGCACTAGTGACAGCAGCACTTAAACTCTGGAACGTGTATCACGTAATCAAGTGTCACTGTGATCTTGATCCCTGAACTAGTGACAGCAGCACTTAAACTCTGGACCGTGTATCACGTAATCAAGTGTCACTGTGATTTTGATCCCTGAACTAGTGACAGCAGCACTCAAACCCCGGACCCTGTATCACGTGATCAAGTGTCACTGTGATCTTGATCCCTGAACTAGTGACAGCAGCACTCAAACCCCGGACCCTGTATCACGTGATCAAGTGTCACTGTGATCTTGATCCCTGAAGTAGTGACACAGCAACACTCAAACCCCGGACCCTGTATCACGTGATCAACTGTCACTGTGATCTTGAACCCTCAACTAGTGACACAGCAGCAGTTGACCCCGATTAAGTGACACAGCAGCACTCAAACCCCGGAACCTGTATCACGTGATCAAGTGTCACTGTGATTTTGAACCCTCAACTAATGACACAGCTGCACTCAAAGCCCGGACCCTGTATCACGTGATCAAGTGTCACTGTGATCTTGATCCCTGAACTAATGACAGCAGCACTCAAACTCTGGACCGTGTATCACGTGATCAAGTGTCACTGGGATCTTGATCCCTGAACTAGTGACAGCAGCACTCAAACCCCGGACCCTGTATCACGTAATCATGTGTCACTGTGATTTTGATCCCTGAACTAGTGACAGCAGCACTCAATCCCCGGACCCTGTATCACGTGATCAAGTGTCACTGTGAATTTTATCCCTGAACTAGTGACAGCAGCACTCAAACCCCGGAAACTCTATCACGTAATCAAGAATCACTGTGATCTTGATCCCTGAACTAGTGACAGCAGCACTCAAACCCCGACTCTGTATCACGTGCTCAACTGTCGCTGTGATCTCGAACCCTCAACTAGTGACAAAGCAGCAGTTGTCCCCGATTAAGTGACACAGCAGCACTCAAACCCCGGACCCTGTATTACGTAATGAAGTGTCACTGTGATTTTGGTCCCTGAACTAGTGACAGCAGCACTCAAACCCCGGACCCTGTATCACGTGGTCAAGTGTCATTGTGTTCTTGATCCCTGAACTAGTGACAACAGCACTCAAACCCCGGACCCTGTATCACGTGCTAAACTGTCACTGTGATCCTGAACCCTCAACTAGTGACACAGCAGCATTGACCCCGATTAAGTGACACAGCAGCATTGACCCCGATTAAGTGACACAGCAGCACTCAAACCCCGGACCCTGTATCACGTGCTAAACTGTCACTGTGATCTTGAACCCTCAACTAGTGACACAGCAGCAGTTGACCCCGATTAAGTGACACAGCAGCACTCAAACCCCGGACCCTATATCACGTGCTCAACTGTCGCTGTGATCTAGATCCCTCAACTAGTGACAAAGCAGCAGTTGACCCCGATTAAGTGACACAGCAGCACTCAAACTCCGGACCCTGTATCACGTGATCAAGTGTCACTGTGATCTTGATCCCTGAACTTGTGACAGTAGCACTCAAACCCCGGACCCTGTATCACGTAATCAAGTGTCACTGTGATTTTGATCCCTGAACTAGTGACAGCAGCACTCAAACCCCGGACCCTGTATCACGTGGTCAAGTGTTACTGTGATCTTGATCCCTGAACTAGTGACAGCAGCACTCAAACCCCGGACCCTGTATCACGTGCTAAACTGTCACTGTGATCTTGAACCCTCAACTAGTGACACAGCAGCAGTTGACCCCGATTAAGTGACACAGCAGCACTCAAACCCCGGACCCTATATCACGTGCTCAACTGTCGCTGTGATCTAGATCCCTCAACTAGTGACAAAGCAGCAGTTGACCCCGATTAAGTGACACAGCAGCACTCAAACTCCGGACCCTGTATCACGTGATCAAGTGTCACTGTGATCTTGATCCCTGAACTAGTGACAGTAGCACTCAAACCCCGGACCCTGTATCACGTAATCAAGTGTCACTGTGATTTTGATCCCTGAACTAGTGACAGCAGCACTCAATCCCCGGACCGTGTATCACGTAATCAAGTGTCACTGTGATCTTGATCCCCGAACTAGTGACAGAAGCACTCAATCCCCGGACCCTGTATCACGTGATCAAGTGTCACTGTGATCTTGATGCCTGAACTATTGACAGCAGCACTGAAACTCCGGACCGTGTATCACGTAATCAACTGTCACTGTGATCTTGATCCCTGAACTAGTGACAGCAGCACTCAAACCGCGGACCCTGTATCACGTGATCAAGTGTCACTGGGATCTTAATGCCTGAACTAGTGACAGCAGCACTCAAACCCCGGACCCTGTATTACGTAATCAAGTGTCACTGTGATCTTGATCCCCGAACTAGTGACAGCAGCACTCAAACCCCGGACCCTGCATCACGTGATCAAGTGTTACTGTGATCTTGATCCCTGAACTAGTGACAGCAGTACTCAAACCGCGGACCCTGTATCACGTGATCAACTGTCACTGTGATCCTGAACCCTCAACTAGTGACACAGCAGCAGTTGACCCCGCACTAAGTGACACAGCAGCACTCAAACCCCGGACCCTGCGCCTGGGAGTGCCGCGGGTGATGAGAATTACAGACCGCACTGGGCCCACACACGTTAGCGAGCACTCCGTGCAAAAGCGGCGCAAGCGTCCCGATGACGACATTCCCCAGGTACAGAGGCTTGTGGAGCTCCTCCTCTCAGCAATTTCCACGTTCGTCATGGACGGATGATGGAATTATAATCTCCATCCGGGTTAATTATCTCATCTCAACTCACGCCCTTCATAAACAGGTTTATTTACATCCTGACAGCAGTTGCAATGTCTAACCATCTGCCATCTCTCTGATGTAATTGGAACTGTAGGTGATGTAGTTATCATAGAACGAAGTGACATCGGCTTCGTTTCTGAAGCTGCTTGCCAACTGGGACTGATGTCAGTAACCTCCTTCATGTAATAGACACAACGTGCCAAATGGGACTGTTCAGTATTCTGATTAGTGTAACGAGTGTCATAATGTCATACGGGACTGATTTTAGTACCTTGTTAAAGTAGCTTCATCTATGTTGGCAATAGTAGTAAATGGGACTGATTTAAGTACCTTGTTAATGTAGCTTCATCTATGTTGGCAATAGTAGTAAATGGGACTGATTTAAGTACCTTGTTAATGTAGCTTCATCTATGTTGGCAATAGTAGTAAATGGGACTGATTTTAGTACCTTGTTAATGTAGCTTCATCAATGTTGGCAATAGTAGTAAATGGGACTGATATTAGTACCTTGTTAATGTAGCTTCATCAATGTTGGCAATAGTAGTAAATGGGACTGATTTTAGTACCTTGTTAATGTAGCATCATCTATGTTGGCAATATTAATAAATGGGACTGATTTTAGTACCTTGTTAATGTAGCTTCACCTATGTTGGCAATAGTAGTAAATGGGACTGATTTTAGTACCTTGTTAATGTAGCTTTATCTATGTTGGCAATAGTAGTAAATGGGACTGATTTTGATACCTTGTTAATGTAGCTTTATCTATGTTGGCAATAGTAGTAAATGGGACTGATTTTAGTACCTTGTTAATGTAGCTTTATGTTGACAATAGTAGTAAATGGGGCTGATTTTGGTTCCTTGTTAATGTAGCTTTATCTACATTGACATTAGTAGTAAATGGGACTGATTTAAATATCTTGTTAATGTAGCTTTATGTTGACAATAGTAGTAAATGGGGCTGATTTTGGTACCTTGTTAATGTAGCTTTATGTTAACAGTAGTAAATGTGGCTGATTTTAGTACCTTGTTAATGTAGCTTTATCTATGTTGACATTAGTAGTAAATGGGACTGATTTTGGTACCTTGTTAATGTAGCTTTATGTTGACATTAGTAGTAAATGTGGCTGATTTTAGTACCTTGTTAATGTAGCTTTATCTATGTTGACATTAGTAGTAAATGGGATTGATTTTAGTACCTTGTTAATGTAGCTTTATCTATGTTGACATTAGTAGTAAATGGGACTGATTTTGGTACCTTGTTAATGTAGCTTTATGTTGACATTAGTAGTAAATGGGGCTGATTTTAGTACCTTGTTAATGTAGCTTTATGTTAACAGTAGTAAATGGGGCTAATTTTGGTACCTTGTTAATGTAGCTTTATCTATGTTGGCAATAGTAGTAAATGGGACTGATTTTAGTACCTTGTTAATGTAGCTTTATCTATGTTGGCAATAGTAGTAAATGGGACTGATTTTAGTACCTTGTTAATGTAGCTTCATCAATGTTGGCAATAGTAGTAAATGGGACTGATTTTAGTACCTTGTTAAAGTAACTTTATGCTGACAGTAGTAAATGGGGCTGATGTTGGTACCTTGTTAATGTAGCTTTATGTTGACATGAGTACTAATTGGGGCTGATTTTAGTACCTTGTTAATGTAGCTTCAGCTATGTTGGCAATGGTAGTAAATGGGACTGACTTAAGTAGCCTTCTTCGTGGAACTGCTCCTATAATTACCTTGATGTCATTTACACTCTTATCATTACTCTTCAAAGGGCCTGATGCCAGTAAATTCTATTGTTACATTTGGACTGATGAGAGTATATTATTTGTTGTAATTTGAACTTAATTACAACTTCTAATGGAACTGATGCAGGAAAACATTTGCTGTAATAGATATTGTAGTTACAACTGACCAATGGAACTGATGTCAGTAAAATATTACCATTGCTACAATTTGCAAATGGAAAATCAGTAATATTTGTTATGCCAAGGAACTGTTTAATTGGGCAATGTGCCCAATATCCGTAATATTTCTAATCCAACTAGCACTGTTACAATTTGCCAATGGGACTTATGTCATTAATATCTTTGTTATAATGAGTACAATTTACCAGGGGGAGACATATCAATAAACTCCTTTATTCAATTAGTTTTCTTGTTACAATTTACGAAAGGGACTAATTTCGGTAACATTTTTATTGCAATGGGCACTGTTGTTACAATTTGCCAATGGGACTTTTGCAAGTAATATCTTTGATGCAATAGTTTCTGTTGTTACAATTGCCATTGGGACTTATGTCAGTAAAATCTTTGAAGTAATAGTTAATGTTGTTACAATTGTCAATGCGACTTAAGTCAGTATTATCTGTGTTGCAATAGTTACTACTGTTACAGTGGTCAATGGGACTTATGTAACGAATATGTGTTACATTTTGCCAATGGGACTTAAGTCAGTAATATCTGAGATGCAACAGTTACTGCTGTTACAGTTGCCAATGGGACTTAAGTCAGTAATATCTGTGTTGCAACAGTTACTGTTGTTACAGTTGCCAATGGGACATAAGTCAGTAAAATCTGTGATGCAACAGTTACTGTTGTTACATTTTGCCAATGGGACTTAAGTCAGTAATATCTGTGATGCAACAGTTACTGTTGTTACATTTTGCCAATGGAACTTAAGTCAGTAATATCTGACATGCAACAGTTACTGTTGTTACAGTTGCCAATGGGACTTATGTAACGAATATGTGTTTTGGTTGCCAATGGGACTTATGTCCGTAAAATCTGTGACGCAACAGTTACTGTTGTTACAGTTGCCAATGGAACTTAAGTCAGTAATATCTGTGATGCAATAGTTACTGTTGTTACAGTTGCCAATGGGACTTAAGTCAGTAATATCTGACATGCAACAGTTGCCAATGGGACTTAAGTCAGTAATATCTGTGTTGCAATAGTTACTGTTGTTACAGTTGCCAATGGGACTTAGGTCAGTAATATCTCTGATGCAACAGTTACTGTTGTTACAGTTGCCAATAGGATTTAAGTCAGTAATATCTGTGATGAAACAGTTACTGTTGTTACAGTTGCCAATGGGGCCTAAGTCAGTAATATCTGAGATGCAATAGTTACTGTTGTTACAGTTGCCAATGGGACTTAAGTCAGTAATATCTGAGATGCAATAGTTACTGTTGTTACAGTTGCCAATGGGACTTAAGTCAGTAATATCTGAGATGCAATAGTTACTGTTGTTACAGTTGCCAATGGGACTTAAGTCAGCAATATCTGTGATGCAATAGTTACTGTTGTTACAGTTGTCAATGGGACTTAAGTCAGTAATATCTGTGTTGCAATAGTTACTGTTGTTACAGTTGCCAATGGGACTTAAGTCAGTAATATCTGAGATGCAATAGTTATTGTTGTTACAGTTGCCAATGGGTTTTAAGTCAGCTGTGATGCAATAGTTACTGTTGTTATAATTGCCAATGGGACTTAAGTCAGTAATATCTGAGATGCAATAGTTACTGTTGTTACAGTTGCCAATGGGACTTAAGTCAGTAATATCTGAGATGCAATAGTTACTGTTGTTACTGTTGCCAATGGGACTTAAGTCAGTAATATCTGAGATGCAATAGTTACTGTTGTTACAGTTGCCAATGGGACTTAAGTCAGTAATATCTGAGATGCAATAGTTACTGTTGTTACAGTTGCCAATGGGACTTAAGTCAGCAATATCTGTGATGCAATAGTTACTGTTGTTACAGTTGTCAATGGGACTTAAGTCAGTAATATCTGTGTTGCAATAGTTACTGTTGTTACAGTTGCCAATGGGACTTAAGTCAGTAATATCTGAGATGCAATAATTACTGTTGTTACAGTTGCCAATGGGTTTTAAGTCAGCTGTGATGCAATAGTTACTGTTGTTATAATTGCCAATGGGACTTAAGTCAGTAATATCTGAGATGCAATAGTTACTGTTGTTACAGTTGCCAATGGGTTTTAAGTCAGCTGTGATGCAATAGTTACTGTTGTTATAATTGCCAATGTGACAGTGGTAGTTTTTTGTTTTATCCACAGTTATGTACTGATACAAAAATTCGTCAGTATGACGACGAAAAAGTGCCAAACCAGCTTCTGAATCGATCACATGATTGCATTTATTCCCCATTGAGAGCAAACGCGGCACCCATCTTGCCAAGACCTTTGTCGGACCTAATTTTAGTACAAAATTGATAACACTGTGATATGCCTGTGGTCTATGTTATTTGGTGAACTTGATTCGTTGATCACTCAAAACCATATCCTGGATTTTGTCAAACTTTTCGGAGGAAGTGATTTCTACTGAATGTCCGGAACGATGTTCATCATTTGTGGATGTACGGCCACGTTTAAATTCATTTATCTGATTGTAAATTGTTACAAACGCAGGAGCAGATGTGCCATGAACTTGATCCAACTAGGCTTTTATCTCCTTCGGTCTTAAGTCTTTTAAATAGAAGTGTTTAGTTACGGCACGAAACTCGTTCTTTTTCTTCATTTTTCTAAATAAGCACAAAATTGTTGAATCAATCGCCAATGGCAACGAAACCACGTGATGAATATAGTTGAAACTTTAACTGCCATCTAGTGAGAGAAGACGGTTACTAAATACAAATCTCTTTCGATGCTAAGAGTGAATTCCTTGCATTTTCCTAGGACTTATTGAACGCCACTTGTACTGAAAGTATCTCCTTTGTCCATTACATGACGTCACTTGAGCGTATTTAAGGAGACAAGGTCGCTTCATACCAATTTAGGTTCATTGTCTTCAAATGTAGTGGCACTCCCAGAAAAGATGCCAGTAAGTTTGCACACGGTAGAATATCCAGGAGAACAGGTAGTTATTCGCATAAGGAGGTGTCTGCAGCATATGTTGGACGCCAGATGTCACTGACAAGTTGGTGTTGATGTAGTGGGCCAAGTTGGTGTTGATGTAGCGGCCCAAGTTGGTGTTGATGTGGTAGGCCAAGTTGGTTTTGATGTGGTAGGCCAAGTTGGTGTAGATGTAGTGGACCAAGTTGGTGTTGATGAAGATGGCCAAGTTAGTGTTGATGTAGTGTGCCAAGTTGGTGTTGATGTAGTGGGCCAAGTTGGTGTTGATGTAGCGGTCCAAGTTGGTGTTGATGTAGTGGCACTCCCAGAAAAGATGCCAGTAAGTTTGCACACGGTAGAATATCCAGGAGAACAGGTAGTTATTCGCATGAGGTGGTGTCTGCAGCATATGTTGGACGCCAGATGTCACCGACAAGTTGGTGTTGATGAAGATGGCCAAGTTGGTGTTGATGAAGATGGCCAAGTTGGTGTTGATGTAGCGGCCCAAGTTGGTGTTGATGAAGATGGCCAAGTTGGTGTTGATGTGGTAGGCCAAGTTGGTGTTGATGTGGTAGGCCAAGTTGGTGTTGATGTGGTAGCCCAAGTTGCTGTTGATGTAGTGGGCCAAGTTGGTGTTGATGTGGTAGCCCAAGTTGCTGTTGATGTAGTGGACTAAGTTGGTGTTGATGTGGTATCCCAAGTTGCTGTTGATGTAGTGGGCCAAGTTGGTGTTGATGTAGTGGCCCAAGTTGGTGTTGATGAAGATGGCCAAGTTGGTGTTGATGTAGTGGCCCAAGTTGGTGTTGATGTGGTAGGCCAAATTGGTGTTGATGTAGCGGCCCAAGTTGATGTTGATGTGGTAGGCCAAGTTGGTGTTGATGTAGTAGACCAAGGTGGTGTTGATGTGGTGGCCCAAGTTGGTGTTGATGTAGTGGGCCAAGTTGGTGTTGATGTGCTGGCCCAAGTTGGTGTTGATGTAGTGGGCCAAGTTGGTGTTGAGGAAGATGGCCAAGTTGGTGTTGATGTAGTGGCCCAAGTTGGTGTTGATGTGGTAGGCCAAGTTGGTGTTGAGGAAGATGGCCAAGTTGGTGTTGATGTAGTGGGCCAAGTTGGTGTTGATGTAGTGGCCCAAGTTGGTGTTGATGTGGTGGCCCAAGTTGGTGTTGATGTAGTGGGCCAAGTTGGTGTTGATGTAGTGGCCCAAGTTGGTGTTGATGTGGTGGCCCAAGTTGGTGTTGATGTAGTGGGCCAAGTTGGTGTTGAGGAAGATGGCCAAGTTGGTGTTGATGTAGTGGCCCAAGTTGGTGTTGATGTGGTAGGCCAAGTTGGTGTTGAGGAAGATGGCCAAGTTGGTGTTGATGTAGTGGGCCAAGTTGGTGTTGATGTAGTGGCCCAAGTTGGTGTTGATGTGGTAGGCCAAGTTGGTGTTGATGTAGTGGGCCAAGTTGGTGTTGATGTAGCGGCCCAAGTTGGTGTTGATGTGGTAGGCCAAGTTGGTGTTGATGTAGTGGGCCAAGTTGGTGTTTATGTAGCGGCCCAAGTTGGTGTTGATGTGGTAGGCCAAGTTGGTGTTGATGTAGTGGGCCAAGTTGGTGTTGATGTAGCGGCCCAAGTTGGTGTTGATGTGGTAGGCCAAGTTGGTGCTGATGTAGTGGTCCAAGTTGGTGTTGATGTGGTAGACCAAGTTGGTGCTGATGTAGTGGACCAAGTTGGTGTTGATGTGGTAGACCAAGTTGGTGCTGATGTAGTGGTCCAAGTTGGTGTTGATGTAGTGTGCCAAGTTGGTGTTGATGTAGATTGCCAAGTTGGTGTTGATATAGTGGGACAAGTTGGTTTTGATGTAGTAGGTAAAGTTGGTGTTGATTTAGAGTGCCAATTTGGTGCTGAGGTAGCAGGCAAAGTTGGTGCTGATGTAGAGGGCCAAGTTGGTGTTGATGTAGAGGGGCAAGTTGGTGCTGATGTAGTAGGCAAAGTTGGTGTTGATGTAGAGGGCCAAGTTGGTGTTGATGTAGTAGGCAAATTTGGTGTAGATGTAGTGGGACAAGTTGGTGTTGATGTAGTAGGCAAAGTTGGTGTTGATGTAGAAGGCCAAGTTGGTGTTGATGTAGTAGGCCAAGTTGGTGTTGATGGGGCAAGTTAGGGTTGATGTAGTAGGAAAAGTTAATGTTGATATAGAGAGCCAAGTTGGTGTTGATGTACTGGGCCCATTTGGAGTTGATGTAGATTGCCAAGTTGGTGTTGATATAGCGGGACAAGTTGGTGTTGATGTAGTAGGCAAAGTTAGTGTTGATGAAGAGTGCCAAGTTGGTGCTGACGTAGTAGGCAAAGTTGGTGCTGATGTAGAGGGCCAAGTTGGTGTTGATGTAGAGGGACAAGTTGGTGCTGATGTAGTCGGCAAAGTTGGTGTTGATGTAGAGGGCCAAGTTGGTGTTGATGTAGTAGGCAAAGTTGGTGTAGATGTAGTGGGCCAAGTTGGTGTTGATGTAGTAGGCAAAGATGGTGTTGATGTAGAAGGCAAATTTGGTGTTGATGTAGTAGGCCAAATTGGTTTTGACGTAGTGGGCCATGTTGGTGTTGATATAGTGGGCCAAGTTGGTGTTGATATAGTTGGCCAAGTTGGTGTTAATTCAGTGGGCCAAGTTGGTGTTGATGCAGTAAGCCAAATTGGTGTTCATGTAGAGAACCAAGTTTGTGTTGATGGAGTGGGCCAATTCACTATTGATGGAGTGGACTAAGTTGGTGTTGATGTAGTAGGCCAAGTTAGTGTTTATGTAGTAGGAAAAGTTAGTGTTGATGTAGAGGCCAAATTGGTGTTGATGTGCGGGGCCCATTTGGAGTTTATGTAGAGTGCCAAGTTGGTGTTGATGTAGTGGGACAAGTTGGTGTTTATGTAGTACGCAAAGTTTGTGTAGATGTAGTGGGACAAGTTGGTTCTGATGTAGTAGGCAAATTTAGTGTTGATGTAGAGGGCCAAGTTGGTGCTGATGTAGAAGGCTAAATTGGTGTTTATGTAGTGAGACAAGTTGGTGTTGATGTAGTAGGCAAAGTTGGTGCTGATGTAGAAGGCCAAGCTGGTGCTGATGTAGTAGGCAAAGTTGGTGATGATGAAGAGAACCAAGTTGGTGTAGAAGTAGTATACCAAGTTGATGTTGATGTAGTGGGTCAAGTTAGTGCTGATGTAGTAGGCCAAGTAGGTGTTGATTAAGCGGGCGAAGTTTGTGTTGGTGATGTGGGCCAAGTTGGGGTTGATGTGCACCACGTTGGTGTTGATGTAGTGGGAGAAGTAGGTGTTGATGTGGTAGGCTATGTTGGTGTTGATGCAGTGGGACAATTTGGTGTTGATGTGGTAGGCCAAGTAGCTGTTGATGTAGTGGGCCAAGTTGGTGTTGATGTAGTGGGCCAAGTTGGTGTTGATGTAGTGGGCCAAGTTTCGAGACAAGGCATCTTGTGGTAGCACTTGATGCATCGCTATCAAGATGTTCCTATTGCAGAATTAGGTCAACAACAGGTTACGGGTGGGGTATTTGGTTAACCCTGATGGGGTTATTTGGAAGGTTACGGAAGGTTAGGTACAACTAAACAATAAGGAAAATTATCAACACAAAACCTCATTTACAAAGTTACACCACCTTTGTCTACGTAATCTCCACTCTTTGCAGGTATTTATTGTCACTTGGTACCAGCTTTTATTGTCGACGCTATACTTTTCTGCTGCCAAAGAACTTATTTTTTGTTGTTGTATTTTTGTTGATTTTTTTAATGCACAGCATGTTCGGGTAATCAAATGTTATATCCAAATAACGGAAGTGTATAGTGATAATGCAATGGACGAGTCTTCAGTGAGGAAATGACACATAATTTACGAGTGATCAAGGAAGAACATAACAGTGTGTACGATAAAGACCGTTCATCAATCGTTATGGAGCAGTTGAAAGCAAATGTTGATAAAAGAATTCAGAAAAACCGGTGTTTCACTTTGGACACCGTACATGACTTTTTGGATGGAAAAGATTTGCCAGCAATGAAGACGTCAAAGTGACAGTGACATCTTGGCTCAGATGTTTAGCGGTGAAAGAGTATAACATCTGTACCACGTGACAATAAATACATTGATAGTAATGACGATTACGTTGACAAATAGAGTAGGTTAAGTTAAACACAGTTTTGTGTTGATTAGTCGTTATTATTTAGTTCTGGCAAATCGTGAGTCACTTTCTGGATGACCCTCTTATTTTCAAGTGATGACTGTATATTCCTGAAGGAACACAGCTGTCACAAGTACGTACGCCATACTGAAGTAATAAGTCTGCAGTTGTATGAGGCGATACCTGTTACAAAACATTGTCTCGCCCACAGTTGTCAGAATTCTCATTCCCCTTAGGAAGAACATTTCAAATGTTTAGGAGACCAACAACAACATTTGCAACACAACGCCCGTTGGCTTCGTCAAAGTCTTTTGGTCAGCAACACGAAGTTGATGATCACGCGGATAAGTAGTGTTTTGTCAATGTTGACTGGATGGCTGTTGTGCTTCTCCAAGAAGAATGGCTTCTTAATGGAGCGTTACAAGACTGTGTTTTGTCAATGTTGACTGGATGGCTGTTGTGCTTCTCCAAGAAGAATGGCTTCTTAATGGAGCGTTACAAGACTGTGTTTTGTCAATGTTGACTGGATGGCTGTTGTGCTTCTCCAAGAAGAATGGCTTCTTAATGGAGCGTTACAAGACTGTGTTTTGTCAATGTTGACTGGATGTCTGTTGTACTTCTGCAAGAAGAATGGCTTATTCATGGAACGTTACAAGACTGTGTTTTGTCAATGTTGACTGGATGTCTGTTGTGCTTCATCAAGAAGAATGGCTTCTTAATGGAACGTTACAAGACTGTGTTTTGTCAATGTTAACTGGATGTCTGTTGTGCTTCTCCAAGAAGAATGGCTTCTTAATGGAACGTTACAAGACTGTGTTTTGTCAATGTTGACCGGATGTCTGTTGTACTTCTTCAGGTAGAATGGCTTCTTAATGGAACGCTATAAGACTGTGTTTTGTCAATGTTGACTGGATGTCTCGTGTGCTTCTCCAGGTAGAATGGCTTCTTATTGGAACGCTACAAAGCTGTGTTTTGTCAATGTTGACCGGATGTCTGTTGTACTTCTCCAAGAAGAATGGCTTCTTCATGGAACGTTACAAGACTGTGTTTGTCAATGTTGACTGGATGGCTGTTGTACTTCTCCAGGTAGAATGGCTTCTTAATGGAACGTTACAAGACTGTGTTTTGTCAATGTTTACTGGATGTCTGTTGTACTTCTGCAAAAAGAAAGGCTTCTTAATGGAACGTTACAAGACTGTGTTTTGTCAATGTTGACTGGATGTCTGTTGTACTTCTGCAAGAAGAATGTCTTCTTAATGGAACGTTACAGGACTGTTTTTTCTCAATGTTAACTGGACGGCTGTTGTACTTCTGCAAGAAGAATGGCTTCTTAATGGAACGTTACAAGACTGTGTTTCGTCAATGTTAACTGGATGGCTGTTGTACTTCTGCAAGAAGAATGGCTTCTTAATGGAACGTTACAATACTGCGTTTTGTCAATGTTGACTGGATGGCTGTTGTACTTCTGCAAGAAGAATGGCTTCTTAATGGAACTTTACAATACTGTGTTTTGTCAATGTTGACTGGATGTCTGTTGTACATCTGCAAGAATAATGGCTTCTTAATGGAACGCTACAAGACTGTGTTTTGTCAATGTTGACTGGATGTCTGTTGTGCTTGTCCAGGTAGAATGGCTTCTTAATGGAACGCTACAAGACTGTGTTTTGTCAATGTTGACTGGATGTCTGTTGTACTTCTTCAGGTAGAATGGCTTCTTAATGGAACGTTACAATATTGTGTTTTGTCAATGTTGACTGGATGTCTATTGTACTTCTTCAGGTGGAATGGCTTCTTAATGGAACGTTATAAGACTGTGTTTTGTCAATGTTGACTGGATGTCTGTTGTACTTCTGCAAGAAGAATGGCTTCTTATGGAAAGTTACAAGACTGTGTTTTGTCAATGTTGACTGGATGTCTGTTGTACTTCTGCAAGAAAAATTGCGTCTTCATGGAACGTTACAAGACTGTGTTTTGTCAATGTTGACTGGATGGCTGTTGTACTTCTGCAAGAAGTATTGCGTCTTCATGGAACGTTACAAGACTGTGTTTTGTCAATGTTGACTGAATGTCTGTTGTGCTTCTTCAGGTAGAATGGCTTCTTAATGGAACGTTACAAGACTGTGTTTTGTCAATGTTGACTGGATGTCTGTTGTACTTCTTCAGGTAGAATGTCTTATTCATGGAACGTTACAAGACTGTGTTTTGTCAATGTTGACTGGATGGCTGTTGTACTTCTGCAAGAAGAATGGCTTCTTAATGGAACGTTACAAGACTGTGTTTTGTCAATGTTGACTGGATGTCTGTTGTACTTCTTCAGGTAGAATGTCTTATTCATGGAACGTTACAAGACTGTGTTTTGTCAATGTTGACTGGATGGCTGTTGTACTTCTCCAAGAAGAATGGCTTCTTAATGGAACGTTACAAGACTGTGTTTTGTCAATGTTGACTGTATGTCTGTTGTACTTCTGCAAGAAGAATGGCTTCTTATGGAACGTTACAATACTGTGTTTTGTCAATGTTGACCGGATGTCTATTGTACTTCTGCAAGAAGAATGGCTTCTTCATGGAACGTTATAAGACTGTGTTTTGTCAATGTTGACTGGATGGCTGTTGTATATCTGCAAGAAGAATGGCGTTTTCATGGAACGTTGCAAGACTGTGTTTTGTCAATGTTGACTGGATGGCTGTTGTACTTCTCCAGGTAGAATGGCTTATTCATGGAACGTTACAAGACTGTGTTTTGTCAATGTTGACTGGATGTCTCTTGTACTTCTCCAGGTAGAATGGCTTATTCATGGAACGTTACAAGACTGTGTTTTGTCAATGTTTACTGGATGTCTGTTCTACTTCTCCAGGTAGAATGGCTTATTCATGGAACGTTACAAGACTGTGTTTTGTCAATGTTTACTGGATGTCTGTTCTACTTCTCCAGGTAGAATGGCTTATTCATGGAACGTTACAAGACTGTGTTTTGTCAATGTTTACTGGATGTCTCTTGTACTTCTCCAGGTAGAATGGCCTCTTCATGGAACGTTACAAGACTGTGTTTTGTCAATGTTGACTGGATGGCTGTTGTACTTCTGCAAGAAGAATGGCTTCTTAATGGAACGTTACAAGACTGTGTTTTGTCAAAGTTGACTGGATGGCTGATGTACTTCTGCAAGAAGAATGGCTTATTCATGGAACGTTACAAGACTGTATTTTGTCAATGTTGACTGGATGGCTGTTGTACTTCTGCAAGAAGAATGGCTTCTTAATGGAGCGTTACAAGACTGTGTTTTGACAATGTTGACTGGATGGCTGTTGTACTTCTGCAAGAAGAATGGCTTCTTAATGGAACGTTACAAGACTGTGTTTTGTCAATGTTGACTGGATGTCTGTTGTACTTCTTCAGGTAGAATGTCTTATTCATGGAACGTTACAAGACTGTGTTTTGTCAATGTTGACTGGATGGCTGTTGTACTTCTCCAAGAAGAATGGCTTCTTAATGGAACGTTACAAGACTGTGTTTTGTCAATGTTGACTGTATGTCTGTTGTACTTCTGCAAGAAGAATGGCTTCTTATGGAACGTTACAATACTGTGTTTTGTCAATGTTGACCGGATGTCTATTGTACTTCTGCAAGAAGAATGGCTTCTTCATGGAACGTTATAAGACTGTGTTTTGTCAATGTTGACTGGATGGCTGTTGTATATCTGCAAGAAGAATGGCGTTTTCATGGAACGTTGTAAGACTGTGTTTTGTCAATGTTGACTGGATGGCTGTTGTACTTCTCCAGGTAGAATGGCTTATTCATGGAACGTTACAAGACTGTGTTTTGTCAATGTTGACTGGATGTCTCTTGTACTTCTCCAGGTAGAATGGCTTATTCATGGAACGTTACAAGACTGTGTTTTGACAATGTTTACTGGATGTCTGTTCTACTTCTCCAGGTAGAATGGCTTATTCATGGAACGTTACAAGACTGTGTTTTGTCAATGTTTACTGGATGTCTGTTCTACTTCTCCAGGTAGAATGGCTTATTCATGGAACGTTACAAGACTGTGTTTTGTCAATGTTTACTGGATGTCTCTTGTACTTCTCCAGGTAGAATGGCCTCTTCATGGAACGTTACAAGACTGTGTTTTGTCAATGTTGACTGGATGGCTGTTGTACTTCTGCAAGAAGAATGGCTTCTTAATGGAACGTTACAAGACTGTGTTTTGTCAAAGTTGACTGGATGGCTGATGTACTTCTGCAAGAAGAATGGCTTATTCATGGAACGTTACAAGACTGTATTTTGTCAATGTTGACTGGATGGCTGTTGTACTTCTGCAAGAAGAATGGCTTCTTAATGGAGCGTTACAAGACTGTGTTTTGTCAATGTTGACTGGATGTCTGTTGTACTTCTCCAGGTAGAATGGCTTCTTCATGGAACGTTACAAGACTGTGTTTTGTCAATGTTGACTGGATGTCAGTTGTACTTCTGCAAGAAGAATGGCTTCTTCATGGAACGTTATAAGACTGTGTTTTGTCAATGTTGACCGGATGTCTCTTGTACTTCTGCAAGAAGAATGGCTTCTTCATGGAACGTTACAAGACTGTGTTTTGTCAATGTTGACTGGATGTCTGTTGTGCTTCATCAAGAAGAATGGCTTCTTATGGAACGTTACAAGACTGTGTTTTGTCAATGTTGACTGGATAGCTGTTGTACTTCTCCAGGTAGAATGGCTTATTCATGGAACGTTACAAGACTGTGTTTTGGCAATGTTTACTGGATGTCTGTTGTACTTCTCCAGGTAGAATGGCTTATTCATGGAACGTTACAAGACTGTGTTTTGTCAATGTTTACTGGATGTCTGTTCTACTTCTCCAGGTAGAATGGCTTATTCATGGAACGTTACAAGACTGTGTTTTGTCAATGTTTACTGGATGTCTCTTGTACTTCACCAGGTAGACTGGCTTATTCATGGAACGTTACAAGACTGTGTTTTGTCAATGTTTGCTGGATGTCTGTTGTACTTCTCCAGGTAGAATGGCGTCTTCATGGAACGTTATAAGACTGTGTTTTGTCAATGTTGACTGGATGGCTGTTGTACTTCTGCAAGAAGTATTGCGTCTTCATGGAACGTTACAAGACTGTGTTTTGTCAATGTTGACTGAATGTCTGTTGTGCTTCTTCAGGTAGAATGGCTTCTTAATGGAACGTTACAAGACTGTGTTTTGTCAATGTTGACTGGATGTCTGTTGTACTTCTTCAGGTAGAATGTCTTATTCATGGAACGTTACAAGACTGTGTTTTGTCAATGTTGACTGGATGGCTGTTGTACTTCTCCAAGAAGAATGGCTTCTTAATGGAACGTTACAAGACTGTGTTTTGTCAATGTTGACTGTATGTCTGTTGTACTTCTGCAAGAAGAATGGCTTCTTATGGAACGTTACAATACTGTGTTTTGTCAATGTTGACCGGATGTCTATTGTACTTCTGCAAGAAGAATGGCTTCTTCATGGAACGTTATAAGACTGTGTTTTGTCAATGTTGACTGGATGGCTGTTGTATATCTGCAAGAAGAATGGCGATTTCATGGAACGTTGCAAGACTGTGTTTTGTCAATGTTGACTGGATGGCTGTTGTACTTCTCCAGGTAGAATGGCTTATTCATGGAACGTTACAAGACTGTGTTTTGTCAATGTTGACTGGATGTCTCTTGTACTTCTCCAGGTAGAATGGCTTATTCATGGAACGTTACAAGACTGTGTTTTGTCAATGTTTACTGGATGTCTGTTCTACTTCTCCAGGTAGTATGGCTTATTCATGGAACGTTACAAGACTGTGTTTTGTCAATGTTTACTGGATGTCTGTTCTACTTCTCCAGGTAGAATGGCTTATTCATGGAACGTTACAAGACTGTGTTTTGTCAATGTTTACTGGATGTCTCTTGTACTTCTCCAGGTAGAATGGCCTCTTCATGGAACGTTACAAGACTGTGTTTTGTCAATGTTGACTGGATGGCTGTTGTACTTCTGCAAGAAAAATGGCTTCTTAATGGAACGTTACAAGACTGTGTTTTGTCAAAGTTGACTGGATGGCTGATGTACTTCTGCAAGAAGAAAGGCTTATTCATGGAACGTTACAAGACTGTATTTTGTCAATGTTGACTGGATGGCTGTTGTACTTCTGCAAGAAGAATGGCTTCTTAATGGAGCGTTACAAGACTGTGTTTTGTCAATGTTGACTGGATGTCTGTTGTACTTCTCCAGGTAGAATGGCTTCTTCATGGAACGTTACAAGACTGTGTTTTGTCAATGTTGACTGGATGTCAGTTGTACTTCTGCAAGAAGAATGGCTTCTTCATGGAACGTTATAAGACTGTGTTTTGTCAATGTTGACCGGATGTCTCTTGTACTTCTGCAAGAAGAATGGCTTCTTCATGGAACGTTACAAGACTGTGTTTTGTCAATGTTGACTGGATGTCTGTTGTGCTTCATCAAGAAGAATGGCTTCTTATGGAACGTTACAAGACTGTGTTTTGTCAATGTTGACTGGATGGCTGTTGTACTTCTCCAGGTAGAATGGCTTATTCATGGAACGTTACAAGACTGTGTTTTGGCAATGTTTACTGGATGTCTGTTGTACTTCTCCAGGTAGAATGGCTTATTCATGGAACGTTACAAGACTGTGTTTTGTCAATGTTTACTGGATGTCTGTTCTACTTCTCCAGGTAGAATGGCTTATTCATGGAACGTTACAAGACTGTGTTTTGTCAATGTTTACTGGATGTCTCTTGTACTTCACCAGGTAGACTGGCTTATTCATGGAACGTTACAAGACTGTGTTTTGTCAATGTTTACTGGATGTCTGTTGTACTTCTCCAGGTAGAATGGCGTCTTCATGGAACGTTATAAGACTGTGTTTTGTCAATGTTGACTGGATGGCTGTTGTACTTCTCCAGGTAGAATGGCTTATTCATGGAACGTTACAAGACTGTGTTTTGTCAATGTTTACTGGATGTCTGTTGTACTTCTCCAGGTAGACTGGCTTATTCAAGGAACGTTACAAGACTGTGTTTTGTCAATGTTGACTGGATGGCTGTTGTACTTCTCCAGGTAGACTGGCCTCTTCATGGAGCGTTACAAGACTGTGTTTTGTCAATGTTTACTGGATGTCTGTTGTACTTCTCCAGGTAGACTGGCCTCTTCATGGAACGTTACAAGACTGTGTTTTGTCAATGTTGACTGGATGGCTGTTGTACTTCTGCAAGAAGAATGGCTTCTTAATGGAACGTTACAAGACTGTGTTTTGTCAATGTTGACTGGATGGCTGATGTACTTCTGCAAGAAGAATGGCTTATTCATGGAACGTTACAAGACTGTATTTTGTCAATGTTGACTGGATGGCTGTTGTACTTCTGCAAGAAGAATGGCTTCTTAATGGAGCGTTACAAGACTGTGTTTTGTCAATGTTGACTGGATGTCTGTTGTACTTCTCCAGGTAGAATGGCTTCTTCATGGAACGTTACAAGACTGTGTTTTGTCAATGTTGACTGGATGTCTGTTGTACTTCTCCAGGTAGAATGGCTTCTTCATGGAACGTTACAAGACTGTGTTTTGTCAATGTTGACTGGATGGCTGTTGTACTTCTGCAAGAAGAATGGCGTCTTCATGGAACGTTAAAAGACTGTGTTTTGTCAATGTTGACTGGATGGCTGTTGTACTTCTCCAGGTAGAACGGCGTATTCATGGAACTTTACAACACTGTGTTTTGTCAATTTTGACTGGATGGCTGTTGTACTTCACCAGGTAGAATGGCCCCTTCATGGAACGTTACAAGACTGTGTTTTAGTCAATGTTGACTGGATGGCTGTTGTACTTCTGCAAGAAGAATGGCGTCTTCATGGAACGTTACAAGACTGTATTTTGTCAATGTTGACTGGATGTCTGTTGTACTTCTCCAGGTAGAATGGCTTATTCATGGAACGTTACAAGACTGGTTTTTGTCAATGTTGACTGGATGTCTGTTGTACATCTGGAAGAAAAATGCTTCTTCATGGAACGTTACAAGACTGTGTTTTGTCAATGTTGACTGGATGTCTTGTGTACTTCTGCAAGAAGAATGCTTCTTCATGGAACGTTATAACGCTCTTGGTTTTGTTCCCACGGCCAAACAAGTAAAACGTATTTTAAAATTATCACATAACAACCCACTCTTAAAAGTTTTGAATAATGTTTTAGTCTAATGTTCTTGATTAGCATGATGTGGAGAAGAAAAATTATTTATAGAACAGGCAGAGGAACTGATATGAATGTAAAACATCAGATATTTTAAGCGCTATAGTTTTTGAAAAGTGAAATAGTAATTTCTGATTTATTTCAAATTTACAACAATAGTCAATATGCCGCAGTTTCTTTCCATATTTTAATACCCAGCTCAGAAGGTTGAGTAAATGTTCATTCTGAGGCAGCAAGGTCAAGTTACAAAACATCTGATGTGTTCCATTCACATGACTTTCTCTACATCTCATTAACAAATTATTGTTAAAAAGCTTATTCTTCTAATTCATGATAATCAAGATAAAGGATAACAGAAATTGTCTTATTACTTGCTTCCTTGTAAGTAGAAGGGAATACACTAGGATAAAGTGATAGTAGTCAAATGTTTTAAAATGTGGTTGAAATCCGTTTCTTTGCATTGCCAGGAGTTGAGAAGTATCAGTATGAAAAAGTTTTAAGCATTTTAGAATTGAAACCAATAACAAGGAATATCTCGAAAACGGTCAACTCCACGAAAAAAATTGTAAGATGTGACATAAATTGTTCTTTTTAAAGAGATGTACAGTTTTTGTCTCCCTCTTACAGTTATGCAACATTCACAACAATTCATCCACAATAGATTAAAAAGTTTTCAAAAGCTATTCCCCGAAAATTCAAGATATGCACCTAATTTGACATGTAAATAGCTTAAATACTTATAAGAGATATTACTCCAAATTGTTAGAGCCATTTTTCATAAAATCAAAATTTGCGAAAATTATTCATGTAAGGCGTGGTTGAGGGTGGGGGTTTTCTTGAGTATTTTAGTGTTGCTTCCTGGCAAGACACTGAACTTAAATATCGAGTTCGGTATTTAGCGGACTTTTCGCTTTTGAGCTATGTTGTCCACACACACACACAAACACACACACACGGACTTTTTTTTTTTTTTTTAATAAATTGGATTCAGAAGGTCCCAAAATATATATTTGCAGTGAAATCTCGGTATTGAATTTTTGGGTGCAATACAATACCTTACGTATACACTATGTACATACGTAGTACGTGTAACTCGCCCTCCGTAATACTAATTTCATGTACCCAGCATGACTTCCTTCGGAAGGGAAGTAAGGCCGTTGGTCCCGTATCGTAGATTTACGGCACGTAAAAGAACCTCAAGCCTGATAGAGAGGTCTCTGAGCAAAATTAAGTGGTCTTTCACGCCCAATATAGAATGGGACGTTGAGAACCACAGCAGTTAAAGAACCTCAAGCCTGATAGAGAGGCCTCTGAGCAAAATTAAGTGGTCTTTCACACCCAGTATAGAATGGGACGTTCAGAACCACAGCAGTTAAAGAACCTCAAGCCTGATAGAGAGGTCTCTGAGCAAAATTAAGTGATCTTTCACGCCCAGTATGGAATGGGACACTGAGAACCACAGCAGTTAAAGAACCTTAAGCCTGATAAAGAGGCCTCTGAGCCAAATTAAGTGATCTTTCACGCCCAGTATAGAATGGGACACTGAGAACCACAGCAGTTAAAGAACCTTAAGCCTGATAAAGAGGCCTCTGAGCAAAATTAAGTGGTCTTTCACGCCCAGTATAGAATGGGACACTGAGAACCACAGCAGTTAAAGAACCTCAAGTCAGATAGACAGGCCTCCGAGCAAAATTAAGTGATCTTTCACACCCAGTATAGAATGGGACACTGAGAACAACAGCAGTTAAAGAACCTCAAGCCTGATAAAGAGGCCTCTGAGCAAAATTAAGTGGTCCTTCAGGCCCAGTATAGAATGGGACACTGAGAACCACAGCAGATAAAGAACCTCAAGTCTGATAGAGAGGTCCAAAAGCAAAATTAAGATATCTTTCACGCCCAGTATAGAATGGGACACTGAGAACCACAGCAGTTAAAGAACCTCAAGTCAGATAGACAGGCCTCTGAGCAAAATTATGTGGTCTTTCACGCCCAGTATAGAATGGGACACTGAGAACCACAGCAGTTAAAGAACCTCAAGCCTGATAAAGAGGCCTCTGAGCAAAATTAAGATATCTTTCACGCCCAGTTTAGAATGGGACACTGAGAACCACAGCAGTTAAAGAACCTCAAGTCTGATAGAGAGGTCCCTGAGCAAAATTAAGATATCTTTCACGCCCAGTATGGAATGGGACACTGTGAACCACAGCAGTTAAAGAACCTCAAGCCTGATAAAGAGGCCTCTGAGCCAAATTAAGTGATCTTTCACGCCCAGTATAGAATGGGACACTGAGAACCACAGCAGTTAAAGAACCTCAAGCCTGATAAAGAGGCCTCTGAGCAAAATTAAGTGGTCTTTCACGCCCAGTATAGAATGGGACACTGAGAACCACAGCAGTTAAAGAACCTCAAGTCAGATAGACAGGCCTCTGAGCAAAATTAAGTGATCTTTCCCACCCAGTATAGAATGGGACACTGAGAACCACAGCAGTTAAAGAACCTCAAGCCTGATAAAGAGGCCTCTGAGCAAAATTAAGTGGTCTTTCAGGCCCAGTATATAATGGGACGCTGAGAACCACAGCAGTTAAAGAACCTCAAGTCTGATAGACAGGCCTCTGAGCAAAATTAAGAGGTCTTTCACACCCAGTATATAATGGGACACTGAGAACCACAGTAGTTAAAGAACCTCAAGTCAGATAGACAGGCCTCTGAGCAAAATTAAGTGGTCTTTCACGTCCAGTATATAATGGGACGCTGAGAACCACAGTAGTTATAGTGCGTCCATAAATAACACGCCATTTACATTTTAGTACGTGTAGAGAAGGTAATTAGCTGTAGAACCTACCAAGCCAGTCGCCTCATATCTGGGACTGGCATTCGGGAGGTCGGGGTTCAATTCCCGGGGCCAACCTCTCTCAGCCTTGGGATTTTTTCGGGGGTTTCCCTGGTCACTGAGCGAATGCCTAGAAGGTTTCTTCATACTCCCTAACTTCCTCTCCCTTCGTTTCATACCTACTGGTCTCTTTGAGGGTTGTAAGTGTCGGCGAGAATCACGATGGTCGGCGGCGGTGGTCAGACGTGTCGTGATTGGACATGTGAGGGACCCTCCACGGTGGCTCTAACTCTACCCGTATAGATCTGATGCTGTCCGGAATGTATCAGCTGTTTTAGCACACGTACGTCATTTTCCGTCCTGTGTTTGTTTCTGTCCTTATCATGTGAACCACGTTCTAACTTTTTACTTTCTCAAGCACGTTTTTACATAGTGGATAGAGAAGGATTTGTATTCCGCTCAAAAATTCAATAACGAGATTTCACCGTAAGTATGTTTTGAGGTCCCCTGAATAAAAACCTTGTTTAGACATGTGTCTGTGTGGACAACAAAAGTTGCTCACTACCAAGTGTTTGACACAAAGGTTTTCATAAAAATCCCGCACCCAGAATTACCATTTACATGGAACGTTTTTCGAAACCTTTGTTTTCCTTAAAACGATTTTCATTAAAATACCATATGTTTAAGATATTTTTATGAGCGACGGAATGAGTATCCTAAATCATCTGGGAACTTCTAATTCTAAATCACAACTACTAAACCGTAAACAAAAAGCTACTAGAATAAAACTGTACAGCTCATTAAAACACACGCTTTATGCCGAATACAGTTGTTAGGGAGTTAACAATTTTCGAGATATTCCTTCTAATTATTGGCTTCAATTTTAAAATACCTTTATTTCTCAAACAAGAAGTCGTCCGTGTTTGTTTTGTTTTACTCCTGGCTATACAAAGAAGCGACCGTGTAATGCCAGCTTTTAAAACACCTGAATATCGCTTTAGCCTAGCGCATTCTCTTATTTCCGTTCTACTTACAAGGAGCTAAGTAATAAGACAATATCTGCTAATGTTTTTCTTGATTACCATGAAGTGGACAAAAGAATAATCTTTTTAAGAGTCGTTTCTTTGCACAACAGATAAAGAAATTGAACACATATTTCGTAATAATTAAAAAGATGTTTTTGAAATGCTTGATATGTAAGTTAATCATTCTGGACACATATTTGGTAATTTTGCCTGTCGACTAAACGGTAAGAGATAGAGAAGAACTTATCGCACAGAAAATGTAGAGCACGTTAAAACACACATATTGTGTTATAAACATTTTTTCGTGGAGTTGATTGTTTTTTTAGAGATTGCTTGTTATTGGTTTCAACTTTGAGAAAGTTATACTTTTCTCATACAGGAATTTGTCAACTCGTGTCCATACAAACAAAGGAACTTCAGTCACATAGCAACCAGCTTTTGACTGTCACTTTAACCTATGATACTCCCTTTTTTCCCTTCTACTTACAAGGAAGCAAGTAATAAGAGTATTTCTGCTACTTTTTTCTCGATTAGCATGGAGTAACTAGACGCATAAGCTTTTTAATAATATTTTTTGCAGAGATGTAAAGAAAGTCACGTGAATGGAACACATTAGATTTTGTTTACAGTTTTTTCAAGTGTTTCAGAAAGTAATTGGGTAAGCACGAACTGTAAGTTACTTATCAGACCTCGTATTCCCAATATACACTCTCGACCTGATAATATATCTTACAGTTCTTAGTACGCAACGTACTGTTAAATGGCAGAAGCCACCCCTGAGAGGCCAAACTCGCGAATTCTGGCGGGTATTTAGGCGCCCCTTTTGACAAAGATTGAGAGTGAAGGAGTCAGTCAGTCAGTCCAGCGGCGAGAATCAATTTCCGGTGGTCCATTATTCAATATGATAACAATACCGGCCGACAGATGGCAGAGCCCTCTATAATAGAGATACCAATTCAATTAACTGTGAAAAGAAACGCAGTGTCTGACGAAACATATGTCTTTATAAAGTTGCGTGTTTCGCCGCGAGCATTTGGGACATTTGGCGCTTTCTCTACCCATTCCTCTACTAGTTACCTCTAACAAAACCTGAGTATCTACAAAATGGCTTCTGGGAACTTCAAAACGTGAAATCAGATCGTGTGTTTATATTTAAAGCATCACAAAATTCCAACACGAAGATTTTTCTACTGAAGAAATGAATGTTATAGCCGGGATTTGAACCACGGGTTGCTCTGCCACCGAGCTACTATGGCATAGCATTAAATTTGTCAACTGACTCGCATGTTTCCCGATAAACACAAGGTCATCTCAAACCCAATGGTGACTTACAACGTAATGAAGCACTTTAAATCCCAAGATTCATAGTTTAGCCAATTAGTGACACTTTCATTGTTTTCCAGGAGTTGGATAGGCCGAAAAATTCAGTGCCAGAGCCGAATTTAGAATACCGGCATGTTGCCATGGTACCTCAGTGGTGGAGCAACCAGCTGGAGACCAGGAGATCCGTGGTTCTAATCCCGGCTATGACATTGAACCTTTCAGTCTGACTCTACCTATCCAACTCCTGTCCTACACACGGCTAGAGACCGGGAGATCCGTGGTTCTAATCCCGGCTATGACATTGAACCTTTCAGTCTGACTCTACCTATCCAACTCCTGTCCTACAAACGGCTAGAGACCGGGAGATCCGTGGTTCTAATCCCGGCTATGACATTGAATGTTTCAGTCTGACTCTACCTATCCAACTCCTGTCCTACACACGGCTAGAGACCGGGAGATCCGTGGTTCTAATCCCGGCTATGACATTGAATGTTTCAGTCTCTCTCTACCTATCCAACTCCTGTCCTACACACGGCTAGACACCAGGAGGTCCGTGGTTCTAATCCCGGCTATGACATTCAATGTTTCAGTCTCACTCTACCTATCCAACTCCTGTCCTACACACGGCTAGACACCAGGAGGTCCATGGTTCAAATCCCGGCTATGACATTCAATGTTTCAGTCTCACTCTACCTATCCAACTCCTGTCCTACACACGGCTAGAGACCGGGAGATCCATGGTTCAAATCCCGGCTATGACATTCAATGTTTCAGTCTCACTCTACCTATCCAACTCCTGTCCTACACACGGCTAGACACCAGGAGGTCCATGGTTCAAATCCCGGCTGACATTGAATGTTTCAGTCTCACTCTACCTATCCAACTGCTGTCCTACACACGGCTAGACACCAGGAGGTTCGTGGTTCTAATCCCGGCTATGACATTGAATGTTTCAGTCTCACTCTACCTATCCAACTCCTGTCCTACACACGGCTAGACACCAGGAGGTTCGTGGTTCTAATCCCGGCTATGACATTGAATGTTTCAGTCTCACTCTACCTATCCAACTCTTGTCCTACACACGGCTAGAGACCGGGACCTGACACTTACCTTTCTCTAAAACTGATTTTTCCTTTACTCTGGCAACCTCAACATATATTTCAAGTGAATCTTTTTGTGGAATACAATCCCTCTCTTTCTACTGGCTACATTCTACATATGTGCTACAGAAATTATTAGGTTGTAACATCATTTTTAGGTGTGATAAGGTTCATCAATTTTCGTCATAGTTATTAGGCCATGTATTTTCAGAACAGGTTTATACCTGAGCATGACGCACTCAAGCAGTCTAATCTTGATTGCATTAGCATTTCGACGTCAAAAAGTTGCACTTAAGAAGAATCGTAAAGAAAAAGGTGGACGTGTACATCTGATTGTGTTGATGTTAAAATGCAATTCCTCTTTGTTTTTTTAATTTATGTATTAAAACGTTAAATTTAATTTTGGAGTTTAATTTTAATGGCAATAAAGATATATTGTTATAATTTTCACCCTCTTTGTTACCTGCATAGAAGAAGTTTGCTATTCAATTCAAAGATTATATTTCCCCTGTGTAAAAGAAGGCAGTTTTACTTTCTCTACACGTAATATGTGTATAGTGTATAGAGAAGGCATTGCATTGTACCCAAAAATTCGATACCGAGATTTCACCGGAAATAGACGTTTTATTCCCCTGAATAAGAAAAGGCATTTTAGAAAAAAAAGGTCTGTGTGTGTATCTGTGGGCAGCATAGCTCTGGAAAGAAAAATCCGCAAAATACCAAACTTGGTATTTAAGTTCAGCATCTTACAAGGACGCAACACGGAGATTTTCCAGAAAATCCCCCAACACAAACTAACCTTTACATTTGTTTATGACATTTGCTTAACAAACAAAATATAAATATATATTTCATTTCTTTCTTTCTAGTCACTTATTGAGCACTATTAATTCTCTATAATTTTATATCAGCGTTAAAAGGTAATTTACAAAAAAAAAAAAAAAAGGACTGAATGTTTAATGGCGTCAGTAAAACCATCCAAAAATCCATACCGACATTTCCCCAAACATACATATGACCTAAACTATCTGTGTGTGTGTGTGTGTGTGTGTGTGTGTGTGCGCACGCGCGCCTGTGAACACGATAGATCAAAACCGAAAGCCTGCTAAAATACCCAGCTTGATATTTATAGCTCGCCACCTTCTAAGGATACCTACAACAGTTCTCGAAAGTTTCGATGTTATTCTAACGATTTTGATTAAAATACCGTATATTACAGATATTTAGCAGACAAATAAAAGGTATATGTTGAATTATCTTGCAATAGCCACTGAAGACCTCTCTATTCTGCATAACTTTCAAAATGCTTAACTTTCTATCGAACAAGAATTTGACATTCCTGTTATTTTACTTCCCCGATTCTGTGCAGCCAACACAAACCCCGGTATTGCCTTTCCGAAATGTACCTCGCGAAGTCGTTTGTTTGTAGCTCAAATGTGGGATTTATGGTGGACGAAGTAGAGTCTGAGCGGCTTTTCTCCTGTTTCCCCATCCCCTCATTCCACTAATTGCACCATCACAACTTTTCCTACCATCCATTTCGCTTGTATTTCATATCATCCACTTCCTCACGCTCACGCTTGTCAACGGATCAAGTGCTCCATTCTGTTGTTCCGTGCTCTTGGCTGACAGATTTCTGGCCCATAGACATCCGCTTGTAAGTCCTAGGGGAGTGTCAGTCCATCATATCATCCATTTCCTCACATTCATACCTCGCTACGGCTCTCCATTCTGTTGTTTCATGTCGTCTCCTCGACTGGCTCCTGATCCCTAGACATGTATGTCCTAGGGGGGGGGGTGGCGGCAGTCAAATATACGGGGAGGGTTATCCGACTAAAAAAAAAAAGCTATTCTCCTGCTGTCTTGAGTACTGACTGCTTACAGTTTCACGAAGTCAGGCGCTAAAGTACTAGTCTAAAGCTATTCTCCCGCTGTCTTGAGTACTGACTGATTGCTCTTTCACGATGTCAGGCACTAAAGTACTAACCTAAAGCTATTCTCCCGCTGTCTTGAGTACTGACTGCTTGCTCTTTCACGATGTCAGGCACTAAAGTACTAGCCTAAGGCTATTCTCCCGCTGTCTTGATAACTGACTGTTAGCTCTTTGACGATGTCAGGTCTTAAGTGCTAGGCTAAAGCTATTCTCCCGCTGTCTTGAGTACTGACTGCTTGGTGTTTCATGATGTCAGGCGCTAAAGTACTAGACTAAAGCTATTCTCCCGCTGTGTTGTGTATTGACTGCTTGCTGTATCACGATGACAGGCGCTCAAGTACTAGTCTAAATCTATTCTCCCGCTGTGTTGAGTGCTCACTACTTGCTGTTTCACGGTGTCAGGCGCTAAAGTACCAGGCTAATGCTATACTCCTGCTGTCTTGAGTACTCACTACTTGCTGTTTCTCGATGTCAGGCTCTAAAGTACCAGGCTAATGCTATACTCCTGCTGTCTTGAGTACTCACTACTTGCGCTTTCTCGATGTCAGGCGCTAAAGTACCAGGCTAATGCTATTCTCCTGCTGTCTTGAGTACTCACTACTTGCTGTTTCTCGATGTCAGGCGTTAAATTACCAGGTTAAAGCTATACTCCTGCTGTCTTGAGTACTCACTGCTTGCTGTTTCTCGATGTCAGGCGTTAACTTAACAGGCTAAAGCTATACTCCTGCTGTCTTGAGTACTCACTACTTGCTGTTTCTCGATGTCAGGCGTTAAATTACCAGGCTAATGCTATTCTCCTGCTGTCTTGAGTACTCACTGCTTGCTGTTTCTCGATGTCAGGCGTTAAATTACCAGGCTAAAGCTATACTCCTGCTGTCTTGAGTACTCACTACTTGCTGTTTCTCGATGTCAGGCGTTAAATTACCAGGCTAAAGCTATACTCCTGCTGTCTTGAGTACTCACTACTTGCTGTTTCTCGATGTCAGGCGTTAAATTACCAGGCTAAAGCTATACTCCTGCTGTCTTGAGTACTCACTACTTGCTGTTTCTCGATGTCAGGCGTTAAATTACCAGGCTAAAGCTATACTCCTGCTGTCTTGAGTACTCACTACTTGCTGTTTCTCGATGTCAGGCGTTAAATTACCAGGCTAAAGCTATACTCCTGCTGTCTTGAGTACTCACTGCTTGCTGTTTCTCGATGTCAGGCGTTAAATTACCAGGCTAAAGCTATACTCCTGCTGTCTTGAGTACTCACTACTTGCTGTTTCTCGATGTCAGGCGTTAAATTACCAGGCTAAAGCTATACTCCTGCTGTCTTGAGTACTCACTGCTTGCTGTTTCTCGATGTCAGGCGTTAAATTACCAGGCTAAAGCTATACTCCTGCTGTCTTGAGTACTCACTACTTGCTGTTTCTCGATGTCAGGCGTTAAATTACCAGGCTAAAGCTATACTCCTGCTGTCTTGAGTACTCACTGCTTGCTGTTTCTCGATGTCAGGCGTTAAATTACCAGGCTAAAGCTATACTCCTGCTGTCTTGAGTACTCACTACTTGCTGTTTCTCGATGTCAGGCGTTAAATTACCAGGCTAAAGCTATACTCCTGCTGTCTTGAGTACTCACTACTTGCTGTTTCTCGATGTCAGGCGTTAAATTACCAGGCTAAAGCTATACTCCTGCTGTCTTGAGTACTCACTGCTTGCTGTTTCTCGATGTCAGGCGTTAAATTACCAGGCTAAAGCTATACTGCTACTGTCTTGAGTACTCACTGCTTGCTGTTTCTCAATGTCAGGCGTTAAATTACCAGGCTAAAGCTATACTCCTGCTGTCTTGAGTACTCACTACTTGCTGTTTCTCGATGTCAGGCGTTAAATTACCAGGCTAAAGCTATACTCCTGCTGTCTTGAGTACTCACTGCTTGCTGTTTCTCGATGTCAGGCGTTAACTTAACAGGCTAAAGCTATACTGCTACTGTCTTGAGTACTCACTACTTGCTGTTTCTCGATGTCAGGCGTTAAATTACCAGGCTAAAGCTATACTGCTACTGTCTTGAGTACTCACTACTTGCTGTTTCTGGATGTCAGGCGTTGAATTACCAGGCTAAAGCTATACTCCTGCTGTCTTGAGTACTCACTACTTGCTGTTTCTCGATGTCAGGCGTTAAATTACCAGGCTAAAGCTATACTCCTGCTGTCTTGAGTACTCACTGCTTGCTGTTTCACGGTGTCAGACGTTAAATTACCAGGCTAATGCTATTCACCAGCTGTCTTGAGTACTCACTGCTTGCTGTTTCACGGTGTCAGGCGTTAAATTTCCAGGCTAATGCTATTCACCAGCTGTCTTGAGTACTCACTGCTTGCTGTTTCACGGTGTCAGGCGTTAAATTACCAGGCTAATGCTATTCACCAGCTGTCTTGAGTACTCACTGCTTGCTGTTTCTCGATGTCAGGCGTTAACTTAACAGGCTAAAGCTATACTCCTGCTGTCTTGAGTACTCACTACTTGCTGTTTCTCGATGTCAGGCGTTAAATTACCAGGCTAATGCTATTCTCCTGCTGTCTTGAGTACTCACTGCTTGCTGTTTCTCGATGTCAGGCGTTAAATTACCAGGCTAAAGCTATACTCCTGCTGTCTTGAGTACTCACTACTTGCTGTTTCTCGATGTCAGGCGTTAAATTACCAGGCTAAAGCTATACTCCTGCTGTCTTGAGTACTCACTACTTGCTGTTTCTCGATGTCAGGCGTTAAATTACCAGGCTAAAGCTATACTCCTGCTGTCTTGAGTACTCACTACTTGCTGTTTCTCGATGTCAGGCGTTAAATTACCAGGCTAAAGCTATACTCCTGCTGTCTTGAGTACTCACTACTTGCTGTTTCTCGATGTCAGGCGTTAAATTACCAGGCTAAAGCTATACTCCTGCTGTCTTGAGTACTCACTGCTTGCTGTTTCTCGATGTCAGGCGTTAAATTACCAGGCTAAAGCTATACTCCTGCTGTCTTGAGTACTCACTACTTGCTGTTTCTCGATGTCAGGCGTTAAATTACCAGGCTAAAGCTATACTCCTGCTGTCTTGAGTACTCACTGCTTGCTGTTTCTCGATGTCAGGCGTTAAATTACCAGGCTAAAGCTATACTCCTGCTGTCTTGAGTACTCACTACTTGCTGTTTCTCGATGTCAGGCGTTAAATTACCAGGCTAAAGCTATACTCCTGCTGTCTTGAGTACTCACTGCTTGCTGTTTCTCGATGTCAGGCGTTAAATTACCAGGCTAAAGCTATACTCCTGCTGTCTTGAGTACTCACTACTTGCTGTTTCTCGATGTCAGGCGTTAAATTACCAGGCTAAAGCTATACTCCTGCTGTCTTGAGTACTCACTACTTGCTGTTTCTCGATGTCAGGCGTTAAATTACCAGGCTAAAGCTATACTCCTGCTGTCTTGAGTACTCACTGCTTGCTGTTTCTCGATGTCAGGCGTTAAATTACCAGGCTAAAGCTATACTGCTACTGTCTTGAGTACTCACTGCTTGCTGTTTCTCAATGTCAGGCGTTAAATTACCAGGCTAAAGCTATACTCCTGCTGTCTTGAGTACTCACTACTTGCTGTTTCTCGATGTCAGGCGTTAAATTACCAGGCTAAAGCTATACTCCTGCTGTCTTGAGTACTCACTGCTTGCTGTTTCTCGATGTCAGGCGTTAACTTAACAGGCTAAAGCTATACTGCTACTGTCTTGAGTACTCACTACTTGCTGTTTCTCGATGTCAGGCGTTAAATTACCAGGCTAAAGCTATACTGCTACTGTCTTGAGTACTCACTACTTGCTGTTTCTCGATGTCAGGCGTTGAATTACCAGGCTAAAGCTATACTCCTGCTGTCTTGAGTACTCACTACTTGCTGTTTCTCGATGTCAGGCGTTAAATTACCAGGCTAAAGCTATACTCCTGCTGTCTTGAGTACTCACTGCTTGCTGTTTCACGGTGTCAGACGTTAAATTACAGGCTAATGCTATTCACCAGCTGTCTTGAGTACTCACTGCTTGCTGTTTCACGGTGTCAGGCGTTAAATTACCAGGCTAATGCTATTCACCAGCTGTCTTGAGTACTCACTGCTTGCTGTTTCACGGTGTCAGGCGTTAAATTACCAGGCTAATGCTATTCACCAGCTGTCTTGAGTACTCATTGCTTGCTGTTTCACGGTGTCAGGCGCTAAAGTACCAGGCTAATGCTACTCTCCTGCTGTCTTGAGTACTCACTGCTTGCTGTTTCACGGTGTCAGGCGCTAAAGTACCAGGCTAATGCTACTCTCCTGCTGTCTTGAGTACTCACTGCTTGCTGTTTCACGGTGTCAGGCGCTAAAGTACCAGGCTAATGCTATTCTCCTGCTGTCTTGAGTACTCACTGCTTGATCTTTCTCGATGTCAGACGCTAAAGTACTAGGCTAATGCTATTCACCAGCTGTCTTGAGTACTCACTGCTTGCTGTTTCACGGTGTCAGGCGCTAAAGTACTAGGCTAATGCTATTCTCTTGCTGTCTTGAGTTCAGACTGCTTGCTGTTTCACGGTGTCAGGCGCTAAAGTACTAGGCTAATGCTATTCACCAGCTGTCTTGAGTACTCACTGCTTGCTGTTTCACGGTGTCAGGCGCTAAAGTACTAGGCTAAGGCTATTCTCCTGCTGTCTTGAGTTCAGACTGCTTGCTGTTTCACGGTGTCAGGCGCTAAAGTACTAGGCTAAGGCTATTCTCCTGCTGTCTTGAGTTCAGACTGCTTGCTGTTTCACGGTGTCAGGCGCTAAAGTACTAGGCTAAGTCTATTCTCCTGCTGTCTTGAGTACTCACTGCTTGCTGTTTCACGGTGTCAGGCGCTAAAGTACCAGGCTAAAACTATTCACCAGCTGTCTTGAGTACTCCCTGCTTGCTGTTTCACGGTGTCAGGCGCTAAAGTACCAGGTTAAGCTATTCACCAGCTGTCTTGAGTACTCACTGCTTGCTGTTTCACGGTGTCAGGCGCTAAAGTACCAGGCTAAAGCTATTCACCAGCTGTCTAGAGTACTCACTGCCTTCTGTTTCACGGATTCAGACTCTAAAGTACTAGGCTAATGCTATTCTCCTGCTGTCTTGAGTACTCACTGCTGGCTGTTTCACGGATTCAGAGGCTAAAGTACTAGGCTAATGCTATTCTCCTGCTGTCTTGAGTACTCACTGCTTGCTGTTTCACAGTGTCAGACGCTAAAGTACCAGGCTAATGCTATTCTCTGGTTATCCTGATAAATGACTGCTTGCTGTTTCTCGATGTTAGGCGCCAAAGGACCAGGCTAAAGCTATTCTTCTGCGGTCTTGAGTACTGGCTGCTTGCTGTTTCACTATCACAGGCACTAAAGTACTATACTAAAGCTATTCTCCCGCTGTCTTGAGTACTGACTGCTTGCTGTTTCACGATGTCAGGCGCTAAAGTACTATACTAAAGCTATTCTCCCGCTGTCTTGAGTACTGACTGCTTGCTGTTTCACGATGTCAGGAGCTAAAGTACTAGGCTCAATCTATTCTCCTGCTATCTAGAGAGCTGCCTGCTTGCTGTTTCACGATGTCAGGCGCTAAAGTACCAGGCTAAAGCTATTCTCCTGCTGTCTTCAGTACTCACTGCTAGATCTTTCACGATGTTAGGCGCTAAAGCACTAGGATAAAGCTATTCTCTTGATGTCTTGAGTGCTGACTGCTTTCGGTATCACGATGTCAGGCGCTAAAGTACTAGCTTAAAGCTATTCTCCTGCAATCTTGAGTACTGACTCCTTGCTGCTTCACAATGTCAGGTCCTAAAGTACCAAGATAAAGCTATTCACCAGCTGTCTTGGGTACTGACTGCTTGCGTTTTCACGATGTCAGGCGCTAAAGTACCAAGCTAAAGCTATTCTCCTGCTGTCTTCAGTACTCACTGCTTGCTGTTTCATGATGTCAGACGCTCAAGTACTAGTCTAAATCTATTCTCCCGCTGTGTAGAGTGCTCACTACTTGCTGTTTCACGATGTCAGGCGCTAAAGTGCAAGGCTAAATCTATTCTCTAGTTATCCTGATAAATGACTGCTTGCTGTTTCACGATGTCAGGCGCTCAAGTACTAGTCTAAATCTATTCTCCCGCTGTATAGAGTGCTCACTACTTGCTGTTTCACGATGTCAGGCGCTAAAGTGCAAGGCTATAGCTATTCTCTGGTTATCCTGATAAATGACTGCTTGCTGTTTCTCGATGTCAGGTGCTAAAGTACCAGGCTAATGCTACTCTCCTGCTGTCTTGAGTACTGACTGCTTGCTGTTTCACGATGTCAGGTCCTAAAGTACCAAGCTAAAGCTATTCACCAGCTGTCTTGAGTACTGACTGCTTGCGTTTTCACGATGTCAGGCGCTAAAGTACCAAGCTAAAGCTATTCTCCTGCTGTCTTCAGTACTCACTGCTTGCTGTTTCATGATGTCAGACGCTTAAGTACCAGGCTAAAGCTATTCTCCTGCTATCTTGAGAGCTGCCTGCTTGCTGTTTCACGATGTCAGGCACTAAAGTACCAGGCTAAAGAAAGCTATTCTCCTGCTGTCTTCAGTACTCACTGCTTGATCTTTCACTATGTTAGGCGCTAAAGCACTAGGATAAAGCTATTCTTTTGATGCCTTGAGTGCTGACTGCTTTCAGTATCACGATGTCAGGCGCTAAAGTACTAGCTTAAAGCTATTCTCCTGCTTTCTTGAGTACTGACTTCTTGCTGCTTCACAATGTCAGGTCCTAAAGTACCAAGCTAAAGCTATTCACCTGCTGTCTTGAGTACTGACTGCTTGCGGTTTCACGATGTCAGGCGCTAAACTACCAAGCTAAAGCTATTCTCCTGCTGTCTTCGGTACTCGTTGCTTGCTCTTTCAGTGTGACAGGCGCCAAAGTACCAGGCTAAAGCTATTCTCCTGCTGTCTTGAGTACTGACTGCTTGCTCTTTCACGATGTAAGGCGCCATACTACCAGGCTAAAGCTATTCTCCTGCCGTCTTCAGTACGCACTGCTTGATCTTTCACGATGTCAAACGCTAAAGTACCAGTCTAAAGCTTTTCACTTTATGTCTTGAGTACTGACTGCTTGCTGTTTCACGATGTCAGGCGCTAAAGTACCAGGCTTAAGCTTTTCACCTGATGTCTTGAATCCAGACTGCTTGCTGTTTCACGATGTCAGGCGCTAAGGTGCTAGGGTAAAGCTATTCTCGCGCTGTGTTGAAGGCTGACTGGTTGCTGTTTCACTATGTCAGGCGCTAAAGTACTATACTAAAGCTATTCTCCCGTTGTCTTGAGTACTGACTGCTTGCTCTTTCACGATGTCAGGCGCTAAAGTACCAGGCTAAAGCTATTCTCCCGCTGTCTAAAGTACTTACTACTTGTTCTTTTACGATGTCAGGCGATTAAGTACCAGGCTAATGCTATTCTCCCGCTGTTTTGAGTACTCACTGTTTGCTGTTTCACGATGTCAGGCGCTAAAGTACCAGGCTAAAGCTATTCTCCCGTTGTCTAAAGTACTTACTACTTGTTCTTTTACGATGTCAGGCGCTTAAGTACCAGGCTAATGCTATTCTCCCGCTGTTTTGAGTACTCACTGTTTGCTGTTTCACGATGTCAGACGCTTAAGTACCAGGTTAAAGCTATTCTTCCGCTGTCTTGAGTACTCACTGCTTGATCTTTCACGATGTCAGGCGCTAAAGTACTAGGCTAAAGCTATTCTTCCGCTGTCTTGAGTACTTAGTGCTTGTTCTTTCACGATGTCAGGCGCTAAAGTACTAGGCTAAAGCTATTCTTCCGCTGTCTTGAGTACTCACAGCTTGATGTTTCATGATGTCAGGCGCTTAAGTACCAGGTTAAGCTCTTCTCTCTGTGTTTTGAGTAATGACTGCTTGCTGTTACACAATGTCAGGCACTAAAGTACCAGGCTAAAGCTATTCTCACGCTGTCTTGAGTACTGATCGCTTGTGATTCACGATGTCAGATGCTAAAGTACTAGCCCAAAATTATTCTCCCGCTGTTTTCAAAACTGACTGCTTACTGTTTCACGATGTCAGGCACTAAGGTACTAGGCTAAAGCTATTCTCCTGCTTTCTTGGGTACTGACTGCTTGCTGTTTCACGATGTCAGGCGCTAGAGTACCAGGCTAAAACTAGTCTCGCTCTGTCTTGAGTACAGACTGCTGGCTTTTTCAAGGTCAGGCACTAAAGTACTAGGCTAAAGCTGTTCTCCTGCTTTCTTGGGTACTGACTGCTTGCTGTTTCACGATGTGAGGCGCTAAAGTACCAGGCTAAAGCTATTCTCCAGATGCCTTGATTACTAAGTGCTTGCGGTTTCACTATGTCAGTCGCTAAAGTACTAGTCTAAAGCTAATAAACTGATGTCTTGAGTGCTGACTGCGTGCTGTGTCACGATGTCAGACGCTAAAATACCAGGCAATTCTATTCTCCTGATGTCTTGAGTGCTGACTGCTTGCGGTTACACGATGTCAGGCGCTAAAGTACTAGTCTAAAGCTATTCTCCTGATGTCTAAAGTGCTAACTGCTTGCTGTTTCTCGATGTCAGGCGCTAAAATACTAGTCTAAATTTATTCTCCCTCTGTCTTGAGTACTGGCTGCTTGCACCTTCACGATATCAGGCGCTTAAGAACTAGACTAAAGCTATTCTCCCGCTGTCTTGAGTTCAGACTGCTTGGTGTTTCATGATGTCAGACGCTAAAGTACTAGGCTAAAGCTATTCTCCCGCTGTCTTGAGTTCAGACTGCTTGGTGTTTCATGATGTCAGACGCTAAAGTACTAGGCTAAAGCTATTCTCCCGCTGTCTTGAGTTCAGACTGCTTGTAGTTTCACGATGTCAGGCGCTAAAGTACTAGGCTAAAGCTATTCTCCCGCTGTCTTGATTACTGCCAGCTTAGTGTTTCATGATGTCAGGCGCTAAAGTGCTAGGCTAATGCTTCTCTCCCGCTGTGTTGAGTACTGACTGCTTGCTGTTTCACGATATCAGACGCGAAAGTGCTAGGCTAAATATATTCGCCTGCAATCTTGAGTACTGACTGCTTGCTGTTTAACGATGTCAGACGCTAAAGTGCTAGGCTAAATCTATTCGACTGCAAAGTTGAGTACTGCCAGCTTAGTGTTTCATGATGTCAGGCGCTAAAGTGCTAGACTAATGCTTCTCTCCCGCTGTGTTGAGTACTGACTGCTTGCTGTTTCACGATGTCAGAAGCAAAAGTGCTGGGTTAAAGTTACTCTCCCGCTGACTTGAGTAATGACTGATTGCTGTTTCACGATGTCAGAAGCAAAAGTGCTGGGTTAAAGTTACTCTCCCGCTGACTTGAGTAATGACTGATTGCTGTTTCACGATGTCAGAAGCAAAAGCGCTGGGTTAAAGTTACTCTCCCGCTGTCTTGAGTACTGACTGCTTGCTGTTTCACGATGTCAGAAGCAAAAGTGCTGGGTTAAAGTTACCCTCCCGCTGTCTTGAGCAATGAATGATTGCTGTTTCACGATGTCAAAAGCAAAAGCGCTGGGTTAAAGTTACTCTCCCGCTGTCTTGAGTACTGACTGCTTGCTGTTTCACGATGTCAGAAGCAAAAGTGCTGGGTTAAAGTTACCCTCCCGCTGTCTTGAGTAATGACTGATTGCTGTTTCACGATGTCAGGCACTAAAGTCCTAGTCTAAAGCTACTTTCCCACTGTGTAGAGTACTGACTGCTTGCTGTTTCACGATGTCAGGCGCTATAGTGCTAGGTTAAGGCTACTCTTCTGCTGTCTTGAGTACTGACTGCTTGCTGTTTCACGATATCAGGCGCTAAAGTACCAGGCTAAAGATATTCTCTCGCTGTCTTGAGTACTGACTGCTTGCTGTTTAACGGTGTCAGGCGCTAAAGTGCTAGGCTAAATCTATCCGCCTGCAATCTCGAGTACTGACTGCTTGGTGATTCACGATGTCAGTTGCTAAAGTATTAGCCTAAAGCTATTCTCCCGCTGTCTTCAGCACTGACTGCTTGCAGTTTCACGATTTCGGGCACTAAAGTACTAGGCTAAAGCTATTCTCCCACAGTCTTGAGTACTGAATGCTTGCTGTTTCAAGAAGTCCGGCGCTAAAGTACTAGACTAAAGCTAAGCTCCCGCTGCCTTGTGTACTTACTGCTTATTGTTTCATGATGTCAGGCGCTAAAGTACTAGACTAAAGCTAAGCTCCCGCTGTCTTGAGTACTGACTGCTTGGTGATTCACGATGTCAGGCGCTACAGTACTAGACTAAAGCTATGCTCCCGCTGTCTTGAGTACTGACTGCTTGCTGTTTCACGATGTCAGGCGCTACAGTACTAGACTAAAGCTATGCTCCCACTGTCTTGAGTTCTGACTGCTTGCTGTTTCACGATGTCAGACGCCAAAGTACTAGACTAAAGCTATGCTCCCGCTGTCCTGAGTACTCACTGCTTGCTGTTTCACGATATCAGGCGTTAAAGTACTAGACTAAAGCTATGCAACCGCTGTCTTGAGTACTGACTGCTTGCTGTTTCACGATGTCTGGTGCTTAAGTACTAGACTAAAGCTATGCTCCCGCTGTCTTGAGTACTCACTGATAGCTGTTTCACGATGTTAGGCGCTAAAGTTCTAGAGTAAAGCTATGCTCCCGCTGTCGAGTACTGACTGCTTGCTGTTTCACGATGTCAGGCGCTAAAGTACTAGATTAAAGCTATGCTCCCGCTGTCTTGAGTACTGACTGTTTGCTGTTTCACGATGACAGGCGCTAAAGTACTAGACTAAAGCTATTCTCTTAGCGTCTTCAATACTCACTGCTTGCTGTTTTACGATGTCACGCGCTAAAGTACCAGGTTAAAGCTATACTGCTACTGTCTTGAGTACTGACTGCTTGCTGTTTCACGATGTCAGGCGGTAAAGTACTAGACTAAAGCTATGCTCACGCTGTCTGGAATACTGACTGCTTGGTGTTACACGATGTCAGGAGCTAAAGTACTAGGCAAAAGCTATGCTCCCGCTGTCTTGAGTACTGACTGCTTGCAGTTTCACGATGTCAGAAGTTAAAGTACTAGACTAAAGCTATTCTCCCGCTGTCCTGAGTACTCACTGCTTGCTGTTTCACGATGTCTGGCGCTAAAGTACTAGACTGAAGCTATGATCCCGATGTCTTGAGTACTCACTGCTTGCTGTTTCACGATGTCTGGCGCTAAAGTACTACACTAAAGCTAAGCTCCCGATGTCTTGAGTACTCACTGGTGGCTGTTTCACGATGTCTGGCGCTAAAGTACTAGACTAAAGCTATGCTCCCGCTGTCTTGAGTACTCACTGCTTGCAGTTTCACGATGTCTGGCGCTAAAGTACTAGACTAAAGCTATGCTCCCGATGTCTTGAGTACTAACTGGTGGCTGTTTCACGATGACAGGCGCTACAGTACTAGACTAAAGCTATGCTCCCGCTGTCTTGAATTCTGACTGCTTGCTGTTTCACGATGTCGGGTGCTTAAGTACTAGACTAAAGCTATGCTCCCGCTGTCTTGAGTACTCACTGATTGCTGTTTCACGATGTCAGGCGCTAAAGTACTAGATTAAAGCTAGGCTCCCGCTGTCTTGAGTACTCACTGTTTGCTGTTTCACGATGTCAGGCGCTAAAGTACTAGGCTAAAGCTATTCTGCCGCTTCCCTGAGTGCTGACTGCTTGCTATTTCACGATGTCAGGCGCTAAAGTACTAGACTAAAGCTATTCTCTTAACGTCTTCAATACTCACTGCTTGCTGTTTCACGATGTCACGCGCTAAAGTACCAGGTTAAAGCTATACTGATACTGTCTTGAGTACTGACTGCTTGCTGTTTCACGATGTCAGAAGCTAAAGTACTAGACTAAAGCTATGCTCACGCTGTCTTGAGTACACACTGCTTGCTGTTACACGATGTCAGACGCTAAAGTACTAGACTAAAGCTATGCTCCCGCTGTCCTGAGTACTCACTGCTTGCTGTTTCACGATTTCAGACCCTAAAGTACTAGACTAAAGTTATACTCCCGCTGTCTTAAGTACTGACTGTTTGCTGTTTCACGATGTCAGGCGCTAAAGTACTAAAATAAAGCTATGCTCCCGCTGTCTTAATTACTGTCTGCTTGCTGTTTCACGATGTCAGGCGCTAAAGTACTAGACTAAAGCTATGCTCCCGCTGTCTTGAGTACTGACTGCTTGCTGTTTCACGATGTCAGGCGCCAAAGTACTAGACTAAAGCTATGCTCCCGCTGTCGTGAGTACTGACTGCTTGCTATTTCACGATGTCAGGCGCTTAAGTACTAGACTAAAGCTATGCTCCCGCTGTCTTGAGTACTCTCTGAATGCTGTTTCACGATGTCAGGCGCTAAAGTACTAGATTAAAGCTATGCTCCCGCTGTCCTGAGTACTGACTGCTTGCTGTTTCACGATGTCTGGCGCTAAAGTACTAGGCTAAAGCTATTCTGCCGCTACCCTGAGTACTGACTGCTTGCTGTTTCACGATGTCAGGCGCTAAAGTACTATACTAAAGCTATGCTCCCGCTGTCTTGAGTACTCACTGCTTGCTGTTTCACGATGTTAGGCGCTAAAGTTCTAGAGTAAAGCTATGTTCCCGCTATCTTGAGTACTGACTGCTTGCTGTTTCACGATGTCAGGCGCTAAAGTACTAGACTAAAGCTATGCTCCCGCTGTCTTGAGTACTGACTGTGTGCTGTGTCACGATGACAGGCGCTAAAGTACTAGACTAAAGCTATTCTCTTAGCGTCTTCAATACTCACTGCTTGCTGTTTTACGATGTCACGCGCTAAAGTACCAGGTTAAAGCTATACTGCTACTGTCTTGAGTACTGACTGCTTGCTGTTTCACGATGTCAGGCGGTAAAGTACTAGACTAAAGCTATGCTCACGCTGTCTGGAATACTGACTGCTTGGTGTTACTCAATGTCAGAAGCTAAAGTACTAGACTAAAGCTATTCTCCTACTGTCTTGAGTACTGACTGCTTGCTGTTTCACGATCTCAGGCACTAAAGTGCTAGGCTAAAGCTATACTCATACTGTCTTGAGTACTGACTGCTTGCTGTTTCACGATCTCAGGCACTAAATTGCTAGGCTAAAGCAATTCTCCTACTGTCTTGAGTACTGATTTCTTGCTGTTTTACGATCTCAGGCACTAAAGTGCTAGGCTAAACCTATTCTCCTACTGTCTTGAGTACTGACTGCTTGCTGTTTCACTATCACAGACACTAAATTGCTAGGCTAAAGCTATTCTCCTACTGTCTTGAGTACTGACTGCTTGCTGTTTCACTATCACAGGCACTAAATTGCTAGGCTAAAGCTATTCTCCTACTGTCTTGAGTACTGACTGCTTGCTGTTTCATGATCACAGGCACTAAATTGCTCGGCTAAAGCTATTCTCCTACTGTCTTGAGTACTGACTGCTTGCTGTTTCACGATCTCAGGCATTAAATTGCTTGGTTAAAGCTACACTCATACTGTCCTGAGTACTGACTGCTTGCTGTTTCACGATCTCAGGCACTAAATTGCTAGGCTAAAGCTATTCTCACACTGTCTTGAATACTAACTGCTTGCTGTTTCACTATCACAGGCACTAAATTGCTAGGCTAAAGCTATTCTTCTACTGTCTTGAGTACTGACTGCTTGCTGTTTCACGATCTCAGGCACTAAAGTGCTAGGCTAAAGCTATAGTCATACTGTCTTGAGTACTGACTGCTTGCTGTTTCACGATCTCAGGCACTAAATTGCTAGGCTAAAGCTATTCTCCTATGTCTTGAGTACTGATTTCTTGCTGTTTTACGATCTCAGGCACTAAAGTGCTAGGCTAAAGCTATTCTCATACTGTCTTGAGTACTGACTGCTTGCTGTTTCACGATCTCAGGCACTAAATTGCTAGGCTAAGGCTATTCTCCTGCTGTCTTGAGTACTGACTGCTTGCTGTTTCACTATCACAGACACTAAATTGCTAGGCTAAAGCTATTCTCCTACTGCCTTGAGTACTGATTGCTTGCAGTTTCATGATCTCAGGCACTAAATTGCTAGGCTCAACCTATTCTCACACTGTCTTGAGTACTGACTGCTTGCTGTTTCACTATCACAGGCACTAAATTGCTAGGCTGAAGCTATTCTCCTACTGTCTTGAGTACTGACTGCTTGCTGTTTCATGATTACAGGCACTGAATTGCTCGGCTAAAGCTATTCTCCTACTGTCTTGAGTACTGACTGCTTGCTGTTTCACGATCTCAGGCATTAAATTGCTTGGCTAAAGCTACTCTCATACTGTCCTGAGTACTGACTGCTTGCTGTTTCACGATCTCAGGCACAAAATGCTAGGTTAAAGCTATTCTCACACTGTCTTGAATACTAACTGCTTGCTGTTTCACTATCACAGGCATTAAATTGCTAGGCTAAAGATATTCTCACAGTGTCTTGAGTACTGACTGCTTGCTGTTTCAGATCTCAGGCATTAAATTGCTAGGCTAAAGCTACTCTCATACTGTCTTGAGTACTGACTGCTTGCTGTTTCACTATCTCAGGCACTAAATTGCTAGGCTAAAGCTATTCTCACACTGTCTTGAGTACTGACTGCTTGCTGTTTCACGATCTCAGGCACTAAAGTGCTAGGCTAAAGCTATTGTCATACTGTGTGGAGTACTGACTGCTTGCTGTTTCACGATCTCAGGCACTAAATTGCTAGGCTAAAACTATTCTCTAACTGTCTTGAGTACTGCCTGCTTGCTGTTTCACGATCTCAGGCACTAAATTGCTAGGCTAAAGATATTCTCACACTGTCTTGAGTACTGACTGCTTGCTGTTTCACGATCTCAGGCATTAAATTGCTAGGCTAAAGCTACTCTCATACTGTCTTGAGTACTGACTGCTTGCTGTTTCACGATCTCAGGCACTAAATTGCTAGGCTAAAGCTATTCTCACACTGTCTTGAATACTAACTGCTTGCTGTTTCACTATCACAGACACGAAATTGCTAGGCTAAAGCTATTCTCCTACTGTCTTGAGTACTGACTGCTTGCTGTTTCACGATCTCAGGCATTAAATTGCTAGGCTAAAGCTACTCTCATACTGTGTTGAGTACTGACTGCTTGCTGTTTCACGATCTCAGGTACTAAATTGCTAGGCTAAAGCTATTCTCACACTGTCTTGAATACTAACTGCTTGCTGTTTCACTATCACAGGCACTAAATTGCTAGGCTAAAGCTATTCTCACACTGTCTTGGGTACTGACTGCTTGTTGTTTCACGATCTCAGGCATTAAATTGCTAGGCTAAAGCTACTCTCATACTGTCTTGTGTACTGACTGCTTGCTGTTTCAAGATCTCAGGCACTAAATTGCTAGGCTAAAGCTATTCTCACACTGTCTTGAATACTAACTGCTTGCTGTTTCACTATCACAGGCACTAAATTGCTAGGCTAAAGCTATTCTCCTACTGTCTTGAGTACTGACTGCTTGCTGTATCAGGATCTCAGGCACTAAAGTGCTAGGCTAAAGCTATTCTCCTACTGTCTTGAGTACTGATTGCTTGCTGTTTCATGATCACAGGCACTAAATTGCTAGGCTAAACCTATTCTCACACTGTCTTGAGTACTGATTGCTTGCTGTATCACGATCTGAGGCACTATATTGCTAGGCTCAACCTAATCTCACACTGTCTTGAGTACTGACTGCTTGCTGTTTCACTATCACAGACAGTAAATTGCTAGACTAAAGCTATTCTCCTACTGTCTTGAGTACTGACTGCTTGCTGTTTCACTATCGCAGGCACTAAATTGCTAGGCTAAAGCTATTCTCCTACTGTCTTGAGTACTCACCACTTGCTGTTTCATGATCACAGGCACTAAATTGCTAGGCTAAAGCTATTCTCACACTGTCTTGGGTACTGACTGCTTGCTGTTTCACGATCTCAGGCATTAAATTGCTAGGCTAAAGCTACTCTCATACTGTCTTTTGTACTGACTGCTTGCTGTTTCAAGATCTCAGGCACTAAATTGCTAGGCTAAAGCTATTCTCACACTGTCTTGAATACTAACTGCTTGCTGTTTCACTATCACAGGCACTAAATTGCTAGGCTAAAGATATTCTCACACTGTCTTGAGTACTGACTGCTTGCTGTTTCACGATCTCAGGCATTAAATTGTTTGGCTAAAGCTACTCTCATACTGTCCTGAGTACTGACTGCTTGCTGTTTCACGATCTCAGGCACTAAATTGCTAGGCTAAAGCTATTCTCACACTGTCTTGAATACTAACTGCTTGCTGTTTCACTATCACAGGCACTAAAATGCTAGGCTAAAGCTATTCTCACACTGTCTTGAGTACTGACTGCTTGCTGTTTCACGATCTCAGGCAGTAAATTGCTAGGCTAAAGCTACTCTCATACTGTCTTGAGTCCTGACTGCTTGCTGTTTCACTATCTCAGGCACTAAATTGCTAGGCTAAAGCTATTCTCACACTGTCTTGAGTACTGACTGCTTGCTGTTTCACGATCTCAGGCACCAAAGTGCTAGGCTAAAGCTATTGTCATACTGTGTGGAGTACTGACTGCTTGCTGTTTCACGATCTCAGGCACTAAATTGCTAGGCTAAAGCTATTCTCTAACTGTCTTGAGTACTGACTGCTTGCTGTTTCACGATCTCAGGCACTAAATTGCTAGGCTAAAGCTATTCTCACACTGTGTGGAGTACTGACTGCTTGCTGTTTCACGATCTCAGGCACTAAATTGCTAGGCTAAAGCTACTCTCATACTGTCTTGAGTACTGACTGCTTGCTGTTTCACGATCTCAGGCACTAAATTGCTAGGCTAAAGCTATTCTCACACTGTCTTGAATACTAACTGCTTGCTGTTTCAGTATCATAGACACTAAATTGCTAGGCTAAAGCTATTCTCACACTGTCTTGAATACTAACTGCTTGATGTTTCACTATCACAGGCACTAAATTGCTAGGCTAAAGCTATTCTCCTACTGTATTGAGTACTGACTGCTTGCTGTTTCACGATCTCAGGCATTAAATTGCTAGGCTAAAGCTACTCTCATACTGTCTTGAGTACTGACTGCTTGCTGTTTCACGATCTCAGGCACTAAATTGCTAGGCTAAAGCTATTCTCCTACTGTCTTGAGTACTGACTGCTTGCTGTTTTACGATCTCAGGCACTAAATTGCTAGGCTAAAGCTACTTTCATACTGTCTTGAGTACTGACTGCTTGCTGTTTCACGATCTCAGGCACTAAATTGCTAGGCTAAAGCTTTTCTCACACTGTCTTGAATACTAACTGCTTGCCGTTTCACTATCACAGGCACTAAATTGCTAGACTAAAGATATTCTCACACTGTCTTGAGTACTGACTGCTTGCTGTTTCACGATCTCAGGCACTAAAGTGCTAGGCTAAAGCTATTGTCATACTGTGTGGAGTAATGACTGCTTGCTGTTTCACGATCTCAAGCACTAAATTGCTAGGCTAAAGCTATTCTCATACTGTCTTGAGTACTGACTGCTTGCTGTTTCACGATCTCAGGCACTAAATTGCTAGGATAAAGCTATTCTCACACTGTGTGGAGTACTGACTGCTTGCTGTTTCACGATCTCAGGCACTAAATTGCTAGGTTAAAGCTATTGTCATACTGTCTTGAGTACTGACTGCTTGCTGTTTCACGATCTCAGGCACTAAATTGTTAGGCTCAAGCTATTCTCCTACTGTCTTGAGTACTGACTGCTTGCTGTTTTACTATCACTGACACTAAATTACTAGGCTAAAGCTATTCTCCTACTGTCTTGAGTACTGACTGCTTGCTGTTTCACTATCACAGGCACTAAATTGCTAGGCTAAAGCTATTCTCCTACTGTCTTGAGTACTGACTGCTTGCTGTTTCATGATCACAGGCACTAAATTGCTAGGCTAAAGCTATTCTCCTACTGTCTTGAGTACTGACTGCTTGCTGTTTCACGATCTCAGGCATTAAATTGCTAGGCTAAAGCTACTCTCATACTGTCTTGAGTACTGACTGCTTGCTGTTTCACGATCTCAGGCACTAAATTGCTAGGCTAAAGCTATTCTCACACTGTCTTGGGTACTGAATGCTTGCTGTTTCGCGATCTCAGGCATTAAATTGCTAGGCTAAAGGTACTCTCATACTGTCTTGAGTACTGACTGCTTGCTGTTTCATGATCACAGGCACTAAATTGCTAGGCTAAAGCTATTCTCACACTGTCTTGGGTACTGACTGCTTGCTGTTTCACGATCTCAGGCATTAAATTGCTAGGCTAAAGCTACTCTCATACTGTCATGTGTACTGACTGCTTGCTGTTTCAAGATCTCAGGCACTAAATTGCTAGGCTAAAGCTATTCTCACACTGTCTTGAATACTAACTGCTTGCTGTTTCACTATCACAGGCACTAAATTGCTAGGCTAAAGCTATTCTCCTACTGTATTGCGTACTGACTGCTTGCTGTTTCACTATCTCAGGAATTAAATTGCTAGGCTAAAGCTACTCTCATACTGTCTTGAGTACTGACTGCTTGCTGTTTCACGATCTCAGGCACTAAATTGCTAGGCTAAAGCTATTCTCACACTGTCTTGAATACTAACTGCTTGCTGTTTCACTATCACAGGCACTAAATTGCTAGGCTAAAGCTATTCTCACACTGTTTTGAGTAGTGACTGCTTGCTGTTTCACGATCTCAGGCATTAAATTGCTAGGCTAAAGCTACTCTCATACTGTCTTGAGTACTGACTGCTTGCTGTTTCACGATCTCAGGCACTAAATTGCTAGGCTAAAGCTATTCTCACACTGTCTTGAATACTAACTGCTTGCTGTTTCACTATCACAGGCACTAAATTGCTAGGCTAAAGCTATTCTCACACTGTCTTGAGTACTGACTGCTTGCTGTTTCACGATCTCAGGCACTAAAGTGCTAGGCTAAATCTATTCTCCTACTGTCTTGAGTACTGATTGCTTGCTGTTTCATGATCACAGGCACTAAATTGCTAGGCTAAAGCTATTCTCACACTGTCTTGAGTACTGATTGCTTGCTGTATCACGATCTGAGGCACTAAATTGCTAGGCTCAACCTATTCTCACACTGTCTTGAGTACTGACTGCTTGCTGTTTCACTATCACAGACAATAAATTGCTAGGCTAAAGCTATTCTCCTACTGTCTTGAGTACTGACTGCTTGCTGTTTCACTATCACAGGCACTAAATTGCTAGGCTAAAGCTATTCTCCTACTGTCTTGAGTACTGACTACTTGCTTTTTCATGATCACAGGCACTAAATTGCTAGGCTAAAGCTATTCTCCTACTGTCTTGAGTACTGACTGCTTGCTGTTTCACGATCTCAGGCATTAAATTGTTTGGCTAAAGCTACTCTCATACTGTCCTGAGTACTGACTGCTTGCTGTTTCACGATCTCAGGCACTAAATTGCTAGGCTAAAGCTATTCTCACACTGTCTTGAATACTAACTGCTTGCTGTTTCACTATCACAGGCACTAAATTGCTAGGCTAAAGATATTCTCACACTGTCTTGAGTACTGACTGCTTGTTGTTTCACGATCTCAGGCATTAAATTGCTAGGCTAAAGCTACTCTCATACTGTCTTGAGTACTGACTGCTTGCTGTTTCACGATCTCAGGCACTAAATTGCTAGGCTAAAGCTATACTCACACTGTCTTGGGTACTGACTGCTTGCTGTTTCGCGATCTCAGGCATTAAATTGCTAAGCTAAAGTTACTCTCATACTGTCTTGAGTACTGACTGCTTGCTGTTTCATGATCACAGGCACTAAATTGCTAGGCTAAAGCTATTCTCACACTGTCTTGGGTACTGACTGCTTGCTGTTTCACGATCTCAGGCATTAAATTGCTAGGCTAAAGCTACTCTCATACTGTCATGTGTACTGACTGCTTGCTGTTTCAAGATCTCAGGCACTAAATTGCTAGGCTAAAGCTATTCTCACACTGTCTTGAATACTAACTGCTTGCTGTTTCACTATCACAGGCACTAAATTGCTAGGCCAAAGCTATTCTCCTACTGTATTGAGTACTGACTGCTTGCTGTTTCACTATCTCAGGCATTAAATTGCTAGGCTAAAGCTACTCTCATACTGTCTTGAGTACTGACTGCTTGCTGTTTCACGATCTCAGGCACTAAATTGCTAGGCTAAAGCTATTCTCACACTGTCTTGAATACTAACTGCTTGCTGTTTCACTATCACAGGCACTAAATTGCTAGGCTAAAGCTATTCTCACACTGTCTTGAGTACTGACTGCTTGCTGTTTCACGATCTCAGGCATTAAATTGCTAGGCTAAAGCTACTCTCATACTGTCTTGAGTACTGACTGCTTGCTGTTTCACGATCTCAGGCACTAAATTGCTAGGCTAAAGCTATTCTCACACTGTCTTGAATACTAACTGCTTGCTGTTTCACTATCACAGACAATAAATTGCTAGGCTAAAGCTATTCTCCTACTGTCTTGAGTACTGACTGCTTGCTGTTTCACTATCACAGGCACTAAATTGCTAGGCTAAAGCTATTCTCCTACTGTCTTGAGTACTGACTACTTGCTTTTTCATGATCACAGGCACTAAATTGCTAGGCTAAAGCTATTCTCCTACTGTCTTGAGTACTGACTGCTTGGTGTTTCACGATCTCAGGCATTAAATTGTTTGGCTAAAGCTACTCTCATACTGTCCTGAGTACTGACAGCTTGCTGTTTCCCGATCTCAGGCACTAAATTGCTAGGCTAAAGCTATTCTCACACTGTCTTGAATACTAACTGCTTGCTGTTTCACTATCACAGGCACTAAATTGCTAGGCTAAAGATATTCTCACACTGTCTTGAGTACTGACTGCTTGCTGTTTCACTATCACAGGCACTAAATTGCTAGGCTAAAGCTATTCTCCTACTGTCTTGAGTACTGACTGCTTGCTGTTTCATGATCACAGGCACTAAATTGCTCGGCTAAAGCTATTCTCCTACTGTCTTGAGTACTGACTGTTTGCTGTTTCACGATCTCAGGCATTAAATTGCTTGGTTAAAGCTACACTCATACTGTCCTGAGTACTGACTGCTTGCTGTTTCACGATCTCAGGCACTAAATTGCTAGGCTAAAGCTATTCTCACACTGTCTTGAATACTAACTGCTTGCTGTTTCACTATCACAGGCACTAAATTGCTAGGCTAAAGCTATTCTTCTACTGTCTTGAGTACTGACTGCTTGCTATTTCACGATCTCAGGCACTAAAGTGCTAGGCTAAAGCTATAGTCATACTGTCTTGAGTACTGACTGCTTGCTGTTTCACGATCTCAGGCACTAAATTGCTAGGCTAAAGCTATTCTCCTATGTCTTGAGTACTGATTTCTTGCTGTTTTACGATCTCAGGCACTAAAGTGCTAGGCTAAAGCTATTCTCATACTGTCTTGAGTACTGACTGCTTGCTGTTTCACGATCTCAGGCACTAAATTGCTAGGCTAAGGCTATTCTCCTGCTGTCTTGAGTACTGACTGCTTGCTGTTTCACTATCACAGACACTAAATTGCTAGGCTAAAGCTATTCTTTACTGCCTTGAGTACTGATTGCTTGCAGTTTCATGATCTCAGGCACTAAATTGCTAGGCTAAAGCTATTCTCACACTGTCTTGAGTACTGATTGCTTGCTGTATCACGATCTGAGGCACTAAATTGCTAGGCTCAACCTATTTTCACACTGTCTTGAGTACTGACTGCTTGCTGTTTCACTATCACAGGCACTAAATTGCTAGGCTGAAGCTATTCTCCTACTGTCTTGAGTACTGACTGCTTGCTGTTTCATGATTACAGGCACTGAATTGCTAGGCTAAAGCTATTTTCACACTGTCTTGAGTACTAACTGCTTGCTGTTTCACTATCACAGGCATTAAATTGCTAGGCTAAAGATATTCTCACAGTGTCTTGAGTACTGACTGCTTGCTGTTTCAGATCTCAGGCATTAAATTGCTAGGCTAAAGCTACTCTCATACTGTCTTGAGTACTGACTGCTTGCTGTTTCACTATCTCAGGCACTAAATTGCTAGGCTAAAGCTATTCTCACACTGTCTTGAGTACTGACTGCTTGCTGTTTCACGATCTCAGGCACTAAAGTGCTAGGCTAAAGCTATTGTCATACTGTGTGGAGTACTGACTGCTTGCTGTTTCACGATCTCAGGCACTAAATTGCTAGGCTAAAACTATTCTCTAACTGTCTTGAGTACTGCCTGCTTGCTGTTTCACGATCTCAGGCACTAAATTGCTAGGCTAAAGATATTCTCACACTGTCTTGAGTACTGACTGCTTGCTGTTTCACGATCTCAGGCATTAAATTGCTAGGCTAAAGCTACTCTCATACTGTCTTGAGTACTGACTGCTTGCTGTTTCACGATCTCAGGCACTAAATTGCTAGGCTAAAGCTATTCTCACACTGCCTTGAATACTAACTGCTTGCTGTTTCACTATCACAGACACGAAATTGCTAGGCTAAAGCTATTCTCCTACTGTCTTGAGTACTGACTGCTTGCTGTTTCACGATCTCAGGCATTAAATTGCTAGGCTAAAGCTATTGTCATACTGTGTGGAGTACTGACTGCTTGCTGTTTCACGATCTCAGGCACTAAATTGCTAGGCTAAAGCTATTCTCACACTGTCTTGAATACTAACTGCTTGCTGTTTCACTATCACAGGCACTAAATTGCTAGGCTAAAGCTATTCTCACACTGTTTTGGGTACTGACTGCTTGTTGTTTCACGATCTCAGGCATTAAATTGCTAGGCTAAAGCTACTCTCATACTGTCTTGTGTACTGACTGCTTGCTGTTTCAAGATCTCAGGCACTAAATTGCTAGGCTAAAGCTATTCTCACACTGTCTTGAATACTAACTGCTTGCTGTTTCACTATCACAGGCACTAAATTGCTAGGCTAAAGCTATTCTCACACTGTCTTGAGTACTGACTGCTTGCTGTTTCACGATCTCAGGCACTAAATTGCTAGGCTAAAGATATTCTCACACTGTCTTGAGTACTGACTGCTTGCTGTTTCACGATCTCAGGCATTAAATTGCTAGGCTAAAGCTACTCTCATACTGTCTTGAGTACTGACTGCTTGCTGTTTCACGATCTCAGGCACTAAATTGCTAGGCTAAAGCTATTCTCACACTGTCTTGAATACTAACTGCTTGCTGTTTCACTATCACAGACACGAAATTGCTAGGCTAAAGCTATTCTCCTACTGTCTTGAGTACTGACTGCTTGCTGTTTCACGATCTCAGGCATTAAATTGCTAGGCTAAAGCTATTGTCATACTGTGTGGAGTACTGACTGCTTGCTGTTTCACGATCTCAGGCACTAAATTGCTAGGCTAAAGCTATTCTCACACTGTCTTGAATACTAACTGCTTGCTGTTTCACTATCACAGGCACTAAATTGCTAGGCTAAAGCTATTCTCACACTGTTTTGGGTACTGACTGCTTGTTGTTTCACGATCTCAGGCATTAAATTGCTAGGCCAAAGCTACTCTCATACTGTCTTGTGTACTGACTGCTTGCTGTTTCAAGATCTCAGGCACTAAATTGCTAGGCTAAAGCTATTCTCACACTGTCTTGAATACTAACTGCTTGCTGTTTCACTATCACAGGCACTAAATTGCTAGGCTAAAGCTATTCTCACACTGTCTTGAGTACTGACTGCTTGCTGTATCAGGATCTCAGGCACTAAAGTGCTAGGCTAAAGCTATTCTCCTACTGTCTTGAGTACTGATTGCTTGCTGTTTCATGATCACAGGCACTAAATTGCTAGGCTAAAGCTATTCTCACACTGTCTTGAGTACTGATTGCTTGCTGTATCACGATCTGAGGCACTATATTGCTAGGCTCAACCTAATCTCACACTGTCTTGAGTACTGACTGCTTGCTGTTTCACTATCACAGACACTAAATTGCTAGGCTAAAGCTATTCTCCTACTGTCTTGAGTACTGACTGCTTGCTGTTTCACTATCGCAGGCACTAAATTGCTAGGCTAAAGCTATTCTCCTACTGTCTTGAGTACTCACCACTTGCTGTTTCATGATCACAGGCACTAAATTGCTAGGCTAAAGCTATTCTCACACTGTCTTGGGTACTGACTGCTTGCTGTTTCACGATCTCAGGCATTAAATTGCTAGGCTAAAGCTACTCTCATACTGTCTTTTGTACTGACTGCTTGCTGTTTCAAGATCTCAGGCACTAAATTGCTAGGCTAAAGCTATTCTCACACTGTCTTGAATACTAACTGCTTGCTGTTTCACTATCACAGGCACTAAATTGCTAGGCTAAAGATATTCTCACACTGTCTTGAGTACTGACTGCTTGCTGTTTCACGATCTCAGGCATTAAATTGTTTGGCTAAAGCTACTCTCATACTGTCCTGAGTACTGACTGCTTGCTGTTTCACGATCTCAGGCACTAAATTGCTAGGCTAAAGCTATTCTCACACTGTCTTGAATACTAACTGCTTGCTGTTTCACTATCACAGGCACTAAAATGCTAGGCTAAAGCTATTCTCACACTGTCTTGAGTACTGACTGCTTGCTGTTTCACGATCTCAGGCAGTAAATTGCTAGGCTAAAGCTACTCTCATACTGTCTTGAGTACTGACTGCTTGCTGTTTCACTATCTCAGGCACTAAATTGCTAGGCTAAAGCTATTCTCACACTGTCTTGAGTACTGACTGCTTGCTGTTTCACGATCTCAGGCACCAAAGTGCTAGGCTAAAGCTATTGTCATACTGTGTGGAGTACTGACTGCTTGCTGTTTCACGATCTCAGGCACTAAATTGCTAGGCTAAAGCTATTCTCTAACTGTCTTGAGAACTGACTGCTTGCTGTTTCACGATCTCAGGCACTAAATTGCTAGGCTAAAGCTATTCTCACACTGTGTGGAGTACTGACTGCTTGCTGTTTCACGATCTCAGGCATTAAATTGCTAGGCTAAAGCTACTCTCATACTGTCTTGAGTACTGACTGCTTGCTGTTTCACGATCTCAGGCACTAAATTGCTAGGCTAAAGCTATTCTCACACTGTCTTGAGTACTGACTGCTTGCTGTTTCACGATCTCAGGCAGTAAATTGCTAGGCTAAAGCTACTCTCATACTGTCTTGAGTACTGACTGCTTGCTGTTTCACTATCTCAGGCACTAAATTGCTAGGCTAAAGCTATTCTCACACTGTCTTGAGTACTGACTGCTTGCTGTTTCACGATCTCAGGCACCAAAGTGCTAGGCTAAAGCTATTGTCATACTGTGTGGAGTACTGTTTGCTTGCTGTTTCACGATCTCAGGCACTAAATTGCTAGGGTAAAGCTATTCTCTAACTGTCTTGAGTACTGACTGCTTGCTGTTTTACGATCTCAGGCACTAAATTGCTAGGCTAAAGCTACTCTCATACTGTCTTGAGTACTGACTGCTTGCTGTTTCACGATCTCAGGCACTAAATTGCTAGGCTAAAGCTTTTCTCACACTGTCTTGAATACTAACTGCTTGCCGTTTCACTATCACAGGCACTAAATTGCTAGACTAAAGATATTCTCACACTGTCTTGAGTACTGACTGCTTGCTGTTTCACGATCTCAGGCACTAAATTGTTAGGCTCAAGCTATTCTCCTACTGTCTTGAGTACTGACTGCTTGCTGTTTTACTATCACTGACACTAAATTACTAGGCTAAAGCTATTCTCCTACTGTCTTGAGTACTGACTGCTTGCTGTTTCACTATCACAGGCACTAAATTGCTAGGCTAAAGCTATTCTCACACTGTCTTGGGTACTGAATGCTTGCTGTTTCGCGATCTCAGGCATTAAATTGCTAGGCTAAAGGTACTCTCATACTGTCTTGAGTACTGACTGCTTGCTGTTTCACGATCTCAGGCACTAAATTGCTAGGATAAAGCTATTCTCACACTGTGTGGAGTACTGACTGCTTGCTGTTTCACGATCTCAGGCACTAAATTGCTAGGTTAAAGCTATTGTCATACTGTCTTGAGTACTGACTGCTTGCTGTTTCACGATCTCAGGCACTAAATTGTTAGGCTCAAGCTATTCTCCTACTGTCTTGAGTACTGACTGCTTGCTGTTTTACTATCACTGACACTAAATTACTAGGCTAAAGCTATTCTCCTACTGTCTTGAGTACTGACTGCTTGCTGTTTCACTATCACAGGCACTAAATTGCTAGGCTAAAGCTATTCTCCTACTGTCTTGAGTACTGACTGCTTGCTGTTTCATGATCACAGGCACTAAATTGCTAGGCTAAAGCTATTCTCCTACTGTCTTGAGTACTGACTGCTTGCTGTTTCACGATCTCAGGCATTAAATTGCTAGGCTAAAGCTACTCTCATACTGTCTTGAGTACTGACTGCTTGCTGTTTCACGATCTCAGGCACTAAATTGCTAGGCTAAAGCTATTCTCACACTGTCTTGGGTACTGAATGCTTGCTGTTTCGCGATCTCAGGCATTAAATTGCTAGGCTAAAGGTACTCTCATACTGTCTTGAGTACTGACTGCTTGCTGTTTCATGATCACAGGCACTAAATTGCTAGGCTAAAGCTATTCTCACACTGTCTTGGGTACTGACTGCTTGCTGTTTCACGATCTCAGGCATTAAATTGCTAGGCTAAAGCTACTCTCATACTGTCTTGAGTACTGACTGCTTGCTGTTTCACGATCTATGGCACTAAATTGCTAGGCTAAAGCTATTCTCACACTGTCTTGAATACTAACTGCTTGCTGTTTCACTATCACAGGCACTAAATTGCTAGGCTAAAGCTATTCTCACACTGTTTTGAGTAGTGACTGCTTGCTGTTTCACGATCTCAGGCATTAAATTGCTAGGCTAAAGCTACTCTCATACTGTCTTGAGTACTGACTGCTTGCTGTTTCACGATCTCAGGCACTAAATTGCTAGGCTAAAGCTATTCTCACACTGTCTTGAATACTAACTGCTTGCTGTTTCACTATCACAGGCACTAAATTGCTAGGCTAAAGCTATTCTCACACTGTCTTGAGTACTGACTGCTTGCTGTTTCACGATCTCAGGCACTAAAGTGCTAGGCTAAATCTATTCTCCTACTGTCTTGAGTACTGATTGCTTGCTGTTTCATGATCACAGGCACTAAATTGCTAGGCTAAAGCTATTCTCACACTGTCTTGAGTACTGATTGCTTGCTGTATCACGATCTGAGGCACTAAATTGCTAGGCTCAACCTATTCTCACACTGTCTTGAGTACTGACTGCTTGCTGTTTCACTATCACAGACAATAAATTGCTAGGCTAAAGCTATTCTCCTACTGTCTTGAGTACTGACTGCTTGCTGTTTCACTATCACAGGCACTAAATTGCTAGGCTAAAGCTATTCTCCTACTGTCTTGAGTACTGACTACTTGCTTTTTCATGATCACAGGCACTAAATTGCTAGGCTAAAGCTATTCTCCTACTGTCTTGAGTACTGACTGCTTGCTGTTTCACGATCTCAGGCATTAAATTGTTTGGCTAAAGCTACTCTCATACTGTCCTGAGTACTGACTGCTTGCTGTTTCACGATCTCAGGCACTAAATTGCTAGGCTAAAGCTATTCTCACACTGTCTTGAATACTAACTGCTTGCTGTTTCACTATCACAGGAACTAAATTGCTAGGCTAAAGATATTCTCACACTGTCTTGAGTACTGACTGCTTGCTGTTTCACGATCTCAGGCATTAAATTGCTAGGCTAAAGCTACTCTCATACTGTCTTGAGTACTGACTGCTTGCTGTTTCACGATCTCAGGCACTAAATTGCTAGGCTAAAGCTATTCTCACACTGTCTTGGGTACTGACTGCTTGCTGTTTCGCGATCTCAGGCATTAAATTGCTAAGCTAAAGTTACTCTCATACTGTCTTGAGTACTGACTGCTTGCTGTTTCATGATCACAGGCACTAAATTGCTAGGCTAAAGCTATTCTCACACTGTCTTGGGTACTGACTGCTTGCTGTTTCACGATCTCAGGCATTAAATTGCTAGGCTAAAGCTACTCTCATACTGTCATGTGTACTGACTGCTTGCTGTTTCAAGATCTCAGGCACTAAATTGCTAGGCTAAAGCTATTCTCACACTGTCTTGAATACTAACTGCTTGCTGTTTCACTATTACAGGCACTAAATTGCTAGGCCAAAGCTATTCTCCTACTGTATTGAGTACTGACTGCTTGCTGTGTCACTATCTCAGGCATTAAATTGCTAGGCTAAAGCTACTCTCATACTGTCTTGAGTACTGACTGCTTGCTGTTTCACGATCTCAGGCACTAAATTGCTAGGCTAAAGCTATTCTCACACTGTCTTGAATACTAACTGCTTGCTGTTTCACTATCACAGGCACTAAATTGCTAGGCTAAAGCTATTCTCACACTGTCTTGAGTACTGACTGCTTGCTGTTTCACGATCTCAGGCATTAAATTGCTAGGCTAAAGCTACTCTCATACTGTCTTGAGTACTGACTGCTTGCTGTTTCACGATCTCAGGCACTAAATTGCTAGGCTAAAGCTATTCTCACACTGTCTTGAATACTAACTGCTTGCTGTTTCACTATCACAGACAATAAATTGCTAGGCTAAAGCTATTCTCCTACTGTCTTGAGTACTGACTGCTTGCTGTTTCACTATCACAGGCACTAAATTGCTAGGCTAAAGCTATTCTCCTACTGTCTTGAGTACTGACTACTTGCTTTTTCATGATCACAGGCACTAAATTGCTAGGCTAAAGCTATTCTCCTACTGTCTTGAGTACTGACTGCTTGGTGTTTCACGATCTCAGGCATTAAATTGTTTGGCTAAAGCTACTCTCATACTGTCCTGAGTACTGACAGCTTGCTGTTTCCCGATCTCAGGCACTAAATTGCTAGGCTAAAGCTATTCTCACACTGTCTTGAATACTAACTGCTTGCTGTTTCACTATCACAGGCACTAAATTGCTAGGCTAAAGATATTCTCACACTGTCTTGAGTACTGACTGCTTGCTGTTTCACGATCTCTCAGGCATTAAATTGCTAGGCTAAAGCTACTCTCATACTGTCTTGAGTACTGACTGCTTGCTGTTTCACTATCTCAGGCACTAAATTGCTAGGCTAAAGATATTCTCACACTGTCTTGAGTACTGACTGCTTGCTGTTTCACGATCTCAGGCACTAAAGTGCTAGGCTAAAGCTATTGTCATACTGTGTGGAGTACTGACTGCTTGCTGTTTCACGATCTCAGGCACTAAATTGCTAGGCTAAGGCTATTCTGTAACTGTCTTGAGTACTTACTGCTTGCTGTTTCACGATCTCAGGCACTAAATTGCTAGGCTAAAGATATTCTCACACTGTGTGGAGTACTGACTGCTTGCTGTTTCACGATCTCAGGCAGTAAATTGCTAGGCTAAAGCTACTCTCATACTGTCTTGGGTACTGACTGCTTGCAGTTTCACGATCTCAGGCACTAAATTGCTAGGCTAAAGCTATTCTCACACTGTCTTGAATACTAACTGCTTGCTGTTTCACTATCACAGACACTAAATTGCTAGGCTAAAGCTATTCTCCTACTGTCTTGAGTACTGACTGCTTGCTGTTTCACGATCTCAGGCATTAAATTGCTAGGCTAAAGCTACTCTCATACTGTGTTGAGTACTGACTGCTTGCTGTTTCACGATATCAGGTACTAAATTGCTAGGCTAAAGCTATTCTCACACTGTCTTGAATACTAACTGCTTGCTGTTTCACTATCACAGGCACTAAATTGCTAGGCTAAAGCTATTCTCACACTGTCTTGGGTACTGACTGCTTGCTGTTTCACGATCTCAGGCATTAAATTGCTAGGCTAAAGCTACTCTCATACTGTCTTGTGTACTGACTGCTTGCTGTTTCAAGATCTCAGGCACTAAATTGCTAGGCTAAAGCTATTCTCACACTGTCTTGAATACTAACTGCTTGCTGTTTCACTATCACAGGCACTAAATTGCTAGGCTAAAGCTATTCTCACACTGTCTTGAGTACTGATTGCTTGCTGTATCACGATCTGAGGCACTATATTGCTAGGCTCAACCTAATCTCACACTGTCTTGAGTACTGACTGCTTGCTGTTTCACTATCACAGACACTAAATTGCTAGGCTAAAGCTATTCTCCTACTGTCTTGAGTACTGACTGCTTGCTGTTTCACTATCACAGGCACTAAATTGCTAGGCTAAAGCTATTCTCCTACTGTCTTGAGTACTCACCACTTGCTGTTTCATGATCACAGGCACTAAATTGCTAGGCTAAGGCTATTCTCCTACTGTCTTGAGTACTGACTGCTTGCTGTTTCACAGTCTCAGGCATTAAATTGTTTGGCTAAAGCTACTCTCATACTGTCCTGAGTACTGACTGCTTGCTGTTTCACGATCTCAGGCACTAAATTGCTAGGCTAAAGCTATTCTCACACTGTCTTGAATACTAACTGCTTGCTGTTTCACTATCACAGGCACTAAATTGCTAGGCTAAAGCTATTCTCACACTGTCTTGAGTACTGACTGCTTGCTGTTTCACGATCTCAGGCAGTAAATTGCTAGGCTAAAGCTACTCTCATACTGTCTTGAGTACTGACTGCTTGCTGTTTCACTATCTCAGGCACTAAATTGCTAGGCTAAAGCTACTCTCATACTGTCTTTTGTACTGACTGCTTGCTGTTTCAAGATCTCAGGCACTAAATTGCTAGGCTAAAGCTATTCTCACACTGTCTTGAATACTAACTGCTTGCTGTTTCACTATCACAGGCACTAAATTGCTAGGCTAAAGATATTCTCACACTGTCTTGAGTACTGACTGCTTGCTGTTTCACGATCTCAGGCATTAAATTGTTTGGCTAAAGCTACTCTCATACTGTCCTGAGTACTGACTGCTTGCTGTTTCACGATCTCAGGCACTAAATTGCTAGGCTAAAGCTATTCTCACACTGTCTTGAATACTAACTGCTTGCTGTTTCACTATCACAGGCACTAAAATGCTAGGCTAAAGCTATTCTCACACTGTCTTGAGTACTGACTGCTTGCTGTTTCACGATCTCAGGCAGTAAATTGCTAGGCTAAAGCTACTCTCATACTGTCTTGAGTACTGACTGCTTGCTGTTTCACTATCTCAGGCACTAAATTGCTAGGCTAAAGCTATTCTCACACTGTCTTGAGTACTGACTGCTTGCTGTTTCACGATTTCAGGCACCAAAGTGCTAGGCTAAAGCTATTGTCATACTGTGTGGAGTACTGACTGCTTGCTGTTTCACGATCTCAGGCACTAAATTGCTAGGCTAAAGCTATTCTCTAACTGTCTTGAGTACTGACTGCTTGCTGTTTCACGATCTCAGGCACTAAATTGCTAGGCTAAAGCTATTCTCACACTGTGTGGAGTACTGACTGCTTGCGGTTTCACGATCTCAGGCATTAAATTGCTAGGCTAAAGCTACTCTCATACTGTCTTGAGTACTGACTGCTTGCTGTTTCACGATCTCAGGCACTAAATTGCTAGGCTAAAGCTATTCTCACACTGTCTTGAGTACTGACTGCTTGCTGTTTCACGATCTCAGGCAGTAAATTGCTAGGCTAAAGCTACTCTCATACTGTCTTGAGTACTGACTGCTTGCTGTTTCACTATCTCAGGCACTAAATTGCTAGGCTAAAGCTATTCTCACACTGTCTTGAGTACTGACTGCTTGCTGTTTCACGATCTCAGGCACCAAAGTGCTAGGCTAAAGCTATTGTCATACTGTGTGGAGTACTGACTGCTTGCTGTTTCACGATCTCAGGCACTAAATTGCTAGGCTAAAGCTATTCTCTAACTGTCTTGAGTACTGACTGCTTGCTGTTTTACGATCTCAGGCACTAAATTGCTAGGCTAAAGCTACTCTCATACTGTCTTGAGTACTGACTGCTTGCTGTTTCACGATCTCAGGCACTAAATTGCTAGGCTAAAGCTTTTCTCACACTGTCTTGAATACTAACTGCTTGCCGTTTCACTATCACAGGCACTAAATTGCTAGACTAAAGATATTCTCACACTGTCTTGAGTACTGACTGCTTGCTGTTTCACGATCTCAGGCACTAAAGTGCTAGGCTAAAGCTATTGTCATACTGTGTGGAGTAATGACTGCTTGCTGTTTCACGATCTCAAGCACTAAATTGCTAGGCTAAAGCTATTCTCATACTGTCTTGAGTACTGACTGCTTGCTGTTTCACGATCTCAGGCACTAAATTGCTAGGATAAAGCTATTCTCACACTGTGTGGAGTACTGACTGCTTGCTGTTTCACGATCTCAGGCATTAAATTGCTAGGCTAAAGCTACTCTCATACTGTCTTGAGTACTGACTGCTTGCTGTTTCACGATCTCAGGCACTAAATTGCTAGGCTAAAGCTATTCTCCTACTGTCTTGAGTACTGACTGCTTGCTGTTTTACGATCTCAGGCACTAAATTGCTAGGCTAAAGCTACTCTCATACTGTCTTGAGTACTGACTGCTTGCTGTTTCACGATCTCAGGCACTAAATTGCTAGGATAAAGCTATTCTCACACTGTGTGGAGTACTGACTGCTTGCTGTTTCACGATCTCAGGCACTAAATTGCTAGGTTAAAGCTATTGTCATACTGTCTTGAGTACTGACTGCTTGCTGTTTCACGATCTCAGGCACTAAATTGTTAGGCTCAAGCTATTCTCCTACTGTCTTGAGTACTGACTGCTTGCTGTTTTACTATCACAGACACTAAATTGCTAGGCTAAAGCTATTCTCCTACTGTCTTGAGTACTGACTGCTTGCTGTTTCACTACCACAGGCACTAAATTGCTAGGCTAAAGCTATTCTCCTACTGTCTTGAGTACTGACTGCTTGCTGTTTCATGATCACAGGCACTAAATTGCTAGGCTAAAGCTATTCTCCTACTGTCTTGAGTTCTGACTGCTTGCTGTTTCACGATCTCAGGCATTAAATTGCTAGGCTAAAGCTACTCTCATACTGTCTTGAGTACTGACTGCTTGCTGTTTCACGATCTCAGGCACTAAATTGCTAGGCTAAAGCTATTCTCACACTGTCTTGGGTACTGAATGCTTGCTGTTTCGCGATCTCAGGCATTAAATTGCTAGGCTAAAGGTACTCTCATACTGTCTTGAGTACTGACTGCTTGCTGTTTCATGATCACAGGCACTAAATTGCTAGGCTAAAGCTATTCTCACACTGTCTTGGGTACTGACTGCTTGCTGTTTCACGATCTCAGGCATTAAATTGCTAGGCTAAAGCTACTCTCATACTGTCATGTGTACTGACTGCTTGCTGTTTCAAGATCTCAGGCACTAAATTGCTAGGCTAAAGCTATTCTCACACTGTCTTGAATACTAACTGCTTGCTGTTTCACTATCACAAGCACTAAATTGCTAGGCTAAAGCTATTCTCCTACTGTATTGAGTACTGACTGCTTGCTGTTTCACTATCTCAGGCATTAAATTGCTAGGCTAAAGCTACTCTCATACTGTCTTGAGTACTGACTGCTTGCTGTTTCACGATCTCAGGCACTAAATTGCTAGGCTAAAGCTATTCTCACACTGTCTTGAATACTAACTGCTTGCTGTTTCACTATCACAGGCACTAAATTGCTAGGCTAAAGCTATTCTCACACTGTCTTGAGAACTGAGTGCTTGCTGTTTCACGATCTCAGGCACTAAAGTGCTAGGCTAAAGCTATTGTCATACTGGTTGGAGTACTGACTGCTTCCTGTTTCACGATCTCAGGCACTAAATTGCTAGGCTAAAGCTATTCTCACACTGTCTTGAATACTAACTGCTTGCTGTTTCACTATCACAGGCACTAAATTGCTAGGCTAAAGCTATTCTCACACTGTTTTGAGTACTGACTGCTTGCTGTTTCACGATCTCAGGCATTAAATTGCTAGGCTAAAGCTATTCTCACACTGTCTTGAGTACTGACTGCTTGCTGTTTCACGATCTCAGGCACTAAAGTGCTAGGCTAAATCTATTCTCCTACTGTCTTGAGTACTGATTGCTTGCTGTTTCATGATCACAGGCACTAAATTGCTAGGCCAAAGCTATTCTCACACTGTCTTGAGTACTGATTGCTTGCTGTATCACGATCTGAGGCACTAAATTGCTAGGCTCAACCTATTCTCACACTGTCTTGAGTACTGACTGCTTGCTGTTTCACTATCACAGACAATAAATTGCTAGGCCAAAGCTATTCTCCTACTGTCTTGAGTACTGACTGCTTGCTGTTTCACTATCACAGGCACTAAATTGCTAGGCTAAAGCTATTCTCCTACTGTCTTGAGTACTGACTACTTGCTTTTTCATGATCACAGACACTAAATTGCTAGGCTAAAGCTATTCTCCTACTGTCTTGAGTACTGACTGCTTGCTGTTTCACGATCTCAGGCATTAAATTGTTTGGCTAAAGCTACTCTCATACTGTCCTGAGTACTGACTGCTTGCTGTTTCACGATCTCAGGCACTAAATTGCTAGGCTAAAGCTATTCTCACACTGTCTTGAATACTAACTGCTTGCTGTTTCACTATCACAGGCACTAAATTGCTAGGCTAAAGATATTCTCACACTGTCTTGAGTACTGACTGCTTGCTGTTTCACGATCTCAGGCATTAAATTGCTAGGCTAAAGCTACTCTCATACTGTCTTGAGTACTGACTGCTTGCTGTTTCACGATCTCAGGCACTAAATTGCTAGGCTAAAGCTATTCTCACACTGTCTTGGGTACTGAGTGCTTGCTGTTTCGCGATCTCAGGCATTAAATTGCTAGGCTAAAGGTACTCTCATACTGTCTTGAGTACTGACTGCTTGCTGTTTCATGATCACAGGCACTAAATTGCTAGGCTAAAGCTATTCTCACACTGTCTTGGGTACTGACTGCTTGCTGTTTCACGATCTCAGGCATTAAATTGCTAGGCTAAAGCTACTCTCATACTGTCATGTGTACTGACTGCTTGCTGTTTCAAGATCTCAGGCACTAAATTGCTAGGCTTAAGCTATTCTCACACTGTCTTGAATACTAACTGCTTGCTGTTTCACTATCACAGGCACTAAATTGCTAGGCTAAAGCTATTCTCCTACTGTATTGAGTACTGACTGCTTGCTGTTTCACTATCTCAGGCATTAAATTGCTAGGCTAAAGCTACTCTCATACTGTCTTGAGTACTGACTGCTTGCTGTTTCACGATCTCAGGCACTAAATTGCTAGGCTAAAGCTATTCTCACACTGTCTTGAATACTAACTGCTTGCTGTTTCACTATCACAGGCACTAAATTGCTAGGCTAAAGCTATTCTCACACTGTCTTGAGTACTGACTGCTTGCTGTTTCACGATCTCAGGCATTAAATTGCTAAGCTAAAGCTACTCTCATACTGTCTTGAGTACTGACTGCTTGCTGTTTCACGATCTCAGGCACTAAATTGCTAGGCTAAAGCTATTCTCACACTGTCTTGAATATTAACTGCTTGCTGTTTCACTAACACAGGCACTAAATTGCTAGACTAAAGCTATTCTCACACTGTCTTGAGTACTGACTGCTTGCTGTTTCACGATCTCAGGCACTAAAGTGCTAGGCTAAATCTATTCTCCTACTGTCTTGAGTACTGATTGCTTGCTGTTTCATGATCACAGGCACTAAATTGCTAGGCTAAAGCTATTCTCACACTGTCTTGAGTACTGACTGCTTGCTGTATCACGATCTGAGGCACTAAATTGCTAGGCTCAACCTATTCTCACACTGTCTTGAGTACTGACTGCTTGCTGTTTCACTATCACTGACAATAAATTGCTAGGCTAAAGCTATTCTCCTACTGTCTTGAGTACTGACTGCTTGCTGTTTCACTATCACAGGCACTAAATTGCTAGGCTAAAGCTATTCTCCTACTGTCTTGAGTACTGACTACTTGCTTTTTCATGATCACAGGCACTAAATTGCTAGGCTAAAGCTATTCTCCTACTGTCTTGAGTACTGACTGCTTGCTGTTTCACGATCTCAGGCATTAAATTGTGTGGCTAAAGCTACTCTCATACTGTCCTGAGTACTGACTGCTTGCTGTTTCACGATCTCAGGCACTAAATTGCTAGGCTAAAGCTATTCTCACACTGTCTTGAATACTAACTGCTTGCTGTTTCACTATCACAGGCACTAAATTGCTAGGCTAAAGATATTCTCACACTGTCTTGAGTACTGACTGCTTGCTGTTTCACGATCTCAGGCATTAAATTGCTAGGCTAAAGCTACTCTCATACTGTCTTGAGTACTGACTGCTTGCTGTTTCACTATCTCAGGCACTAAATTGCTAGGCTAAAGCTATTCTCACACTGTCTTGAGTACTGACTGCTTGCTGTTTCACGATCTCAGGCACTAAAGTGCTAGGCTAAAGCTATTGTCATACTGTGTGGAGTACTGACTGCTTGCTGTTTCACGATCTCAGGCACTAAATTGCTAGGCTAAGGCTATTCTGTAACTGTCTTGAGTACTTACTGCTTGCTGTTTCACGATCTCAGGCACTAAATTGCTAGGCTAAAGATATTCTCACACTGTGTGGAGTACTGACTGCTTGCTGTTTCACGATCTCAGGCAGTAAATTGCTAGGCTAAAGCTACTCTCATACTGTCTTGAGTACTGACTGCTTGCAGTTTCACGATCTCAGGCACTAAATTGCTAGGCTAAAGCTATTCTCACACTGTCTTGAATACTAACTGCTTGCTGTTTCACTATCACAGACACTAAATTGCTAGGCTAAAGCTATTCTCCTACTGTCTTGAGTACTGACTGCTTGCTGTTTCACGATCTCAGGCATTAAATTGCTAGGCTAAAGCTACTCTCATACTGTGTTGAGTACTGACTGCTTGCTGTTTCACGATCTCAGGCACTAAATTGCTAGGCTAAAGCTATTTTCACACTCTCTTGAATACTAACTGCTTGCTGTTTCACTATCACAGGCACTAAATTGCTAGGCTAAAGCTATTCTCACACTGTCTTGAGTACTGACTGCTTGCTGTTTCACGATCTCAGGCACTAAAGTGCTAGGCTAAAGCTATTGTCATACTGTGTGGAGTACTGACTGCTTGCTGTTTCACGATCTCAGGCACTAAATTGCTAGGCTAAAGCTATTCTCATACTGTCTTGAGTACTGACTGCTTGCTGTTTCACGATCTCAGGCACTAAATTGCTAGGCTAAAGCTATTCTCACACTGTGTGGAGTACTGACTGCTTGCTGTTTCACGATCTCAGGCACTAAATTCCTAGGTTAAAGCTATTGTCATACTGTCTTGAGTACTGACTGCTTGCTGTTTCACTATCACAGACACTAAATTGCTAGGCTAAAGCTACTCTCATACTGTCTTGAGTACTGACTGCTTGCTGTTTCACGATCTCAGGCACTAAATTGCTAGGCTAAAACTATTCTCACACTTTCTTGAATACTAACTGCTTGCTGTTTCACTATCACAGGCACTAAATTGCTAGGCTAAAGCTATTCTCACACTGTCTTGAGTACTGACTGCTTGCTGTTTCACGATCTCAGGCATTAAATTGCTAGGCTAAAGCTACTCTCATACTGTCTTGAGTACTGACTGCTTGCTGTTTCACGATCAAAGGCACTAAATTGCTAGGCTAAAGCTATTCTCACACTGTCTTGAATACTAACTGCTTGCTGTTTCACTATCACAGGCACTAAATTGCTAGGCTAAAGCTATTCTCCTACTGTATTGAGTACTGACTGCTTGCTGTTCACGATCTCAGGCATTAAATTGCTTGGCTAAAGCTACTCTCATACTGTCTTGAGTACTGACTGCTTGCTGTTTCACGATCTCAGGCACTAAAGTGCTAAGCTAAAGCTATTGTCATACTGTGTGGAGTACTGACTGCTTGCTGTTTCACGATCTCAAGCACTAAATTGCTAGGCTAAAGCTATTCTCATACTGTCTTGAGTACTGACTGCTTGCTGTTTCACGATCTCAGGCACTAAATTGCTAGGATAAAGCTATTCTCACACTGTGTGGAGTACTGACTGCTTGCTGTTTCACGATCTCAGGCACTAAATTGCTAGGTTAAAGCTATTGTCATACTGTCTTGAGTACTGACTGCTTGCTGTTTCACGATCTCAGGCACTAAATTGTTAGGCTCAAGCTATTCTCCTACTGTCTTGAGTACTGACTGCTTGCTGTTTTACTATCACAGACACTAAATTGCTAGGCTAAAGCTATTCTCCTACTGTCTTGAGTACTGACTGCTTGCTGTTTCACTATCACAGGCACTAAATTGCTAGGCTAAAGCTATTCTCCTACTGTCTTGAGTACTGACTGCTTGCTGTTTCATGATCACAGGCACTAAATTGCTAGGCTAAAGCTATTCTCCTGCTGTCTTGAGTTCTGACTGCTTGCTGTTTCACGATCTCAGGCATTAAATTGCTAGGCTAAAGCTACTCTCATACTGTCTTGAGTACTGACTGCTTGCTGTTTCACGATCTCAGGCACTAAATTGCTAGGCTAAAGCTATTCTCACACTGTCTTGGGTACAAAATGCTTGCTGTTTCGCGATCTCAGGCATTAAATTGCTAGGCTAAAGGTACTCTCATACTGTCTTGAGTACTGACTGCTTGCTGTTTCATGATCACAGGCACTAAATTGCTAGGCTAAAGCTATTCTCACACTGTCTTGGGTACTGACTGCTTGCTGTTTCACGATCTCAGGCATTAAATTGCTAGGCTAAAGCTATTCTCACACTGTGTGGAGTACTGACTGCTTGCTGTTTCAAGATCTCAGGCATTAAATTGCTAGGCTAAAGCTACTCTCATACTGTCATGTGTACTGACTGCTTGCTGTTTCAAGATCTCAGGCACTAAATTGCTAGGCTAAAGCTATTCTCACACTGTCTTGAATACTAACTGCTTGCTGTTTCACTATCACAAGCACTAAATTGCTAGGCTAAAGCTATTCTCCTACTGTATTGAGTACTGACTGCTTGCTGTTTCACTATCTCAGGCATTAAATTGCTAGGCTAAAGCTACTCTCATACTGTCTTGAGTACTGACTGCTTGCTGTTTCACGATCTCAGGCACTAAATTGCTAGGCTAAAGCTATTCTCACACTGTCTTGAATACTAACTGCTTGCTGTTTCACTATCACAGGCACTAAATTGCTAGGCTAAAGCTATTCTCACACTGTTTTGAGTACTGACTGCTTGCTGTTTCACGATCTCAGGCATTAAATTGCTAGGCTAAAGCTACTCTCATACTGTCTTGAGTACTGACTGCTTGCTGTTTCACGATCTCAGGCACTAAATTGCTAGGCTAAAGCTATTCTCACACTGTCTTGAATACTAACTGCTTGCTGTTTCACTATCACAGGCACTAAATTGCTAGGCTAAAGCTATTCTCACACTGTTTTGAGTACTGACTGCTTGCTGTTTCACGATCTCAGGCATTAAATTGCTAGGCTAAAGCTATTCTCACACTGTCTTGAGTACTGACTGCTTGCTGTTTCACGATCTCAGGCACTAAAGTGCTAGGCTAAATCTATTCTCCTACTGTCTTGAGTACTGATTGCTTGCTGTTTCATGATCACAGGCACTAAATTGCTAGGCCAAAGCTATTCTCACACTGTCTTGAGTACTGATTGCTTGCTGTATCACGATCTGAGGCACTAAATTGCTAGGCTCAACCTATTCTCACACTGTCTTGAGTACTGACTGCTTGCTGTTTCACTATCACAGACAATAAATTGCTAGGCTAAAGCTATTATCCTACTGTCTTGAGTACTGACTGCTTGCTGTTTCACTATCACAGGCACTAAATTGCTAGGCTACAGCTATTCTCCTACTGTCTTGAGTACTGATTACTTGCTTTTTCATGATCACAGGCACTAAATTGCTAGGCTAAAGCTATTCTCCTACTGTCTTGAGTACTGACTGCTTGCTGTTTCACGATCTCAGGCATTAAATTGTTTGGCTAAAGCTACTCTCATACTGTCCTGAGTACTGACTGCTTGCTGTTTCACGATCTCAGGCACTAAATTGCTAGGCTAAAGCTATTCTCACACTGTCTTGAATACTAACTGCTTGCTGTTTCACTATCACAGGCACTAAATTGCTAGGCTAAAGATATTCTCACACTGTCTTGAGTACTGACTGCTTGCTGTTTCACGATCTCAGGCATTAAATTGCTAGGCTAAAGCTACTCTCATACTGTCTTGAGTACTGACTGCTTGCTGTTTCACGATCTCAGGCACTAAATTGCTAGGCTAAAGCTATTCTCACACTGTCTTGGGTACTGAGTGCTTGCTGTTTCGCGATCTCAGGCATTAAATTGCTAGGCTAAAGGTACTCTCATACTGTCTTGAGTACTGACTGCTTGCTGTTTCATGATCACAGGCACTAAATTGCTAGGCTAAAGCTATTCTCACACTGTCTTGGGTACTGACTGCTTGCTGTTTCACGATCTCAGGCATTAAATTGCTAGGCTAAAGCTACTCTCATACTGTCATGTGTACTGACTGCTTGCTGTTTCAAGATCTCAGGCACTAAATTGCTAGGCTAAAGCTATTCTCACACTGTCTTGAATACTAACTGCTTGCTGTTTCACTATCACAGGCACTAAATTGCTAGGCTAAAGCTATTCTCCTACTGTATTGAGTACTGACTGCTTGCTGTTTCACTATCTCAGGCATTAAATTGCTAGGCTAAAGCTACTCTCATACTGTCTTGAGTACTGACTGCTTGCTGTTTCACGATCTCAGGCACTAAATTGCTAGGCTAAAGCTATTCTCACACTGTCTTGAATACTAACTGCTTGCTGTTTCACTATCACAGGCACTAAATTGCTACGCTAAGGCTATTCTCACACTGTCTTGAGTACTGACTGCTTGCTGTTTCACGATCTCAGGCATTAAATTGCTAGGCTAAAGCTACTCTCATACTGTCTTGAGTACTGACTGCTTGCTGTTTCACGATCTCAGGCACTAAATTGCTAGGCTAAAGCTATTCTCACACTGTCTTGAATATTAACTGCTTGCTGTTTCACTAACACAGGCACTAAATTGCTAGACTAAAGCTATTCTCACACTGTCTTGAGTACTGACAGCTTGCTGTTTCACGATCTCAGGCACTAAAGTGCTAGGCTAAATCTATTCTCCTACTGTCTTGAGTACTGATTGCTTGCTGTTTCATGATCACAGGCACTAAATTGCTAGGCTAAAGCTATTCTCACACTGTCTTGAGTACTGATTGCTTGCTGTATCACGATCTGAGGCACTAAATTGCTAGGCTCAACCTATTCTCACACTGTCTTGAGTACTGACTGCTTGCTGTTTCACTATCACTGACAATAAATTGCTAGGCTAAAGCTATTCTCCTACTGTCTTGAGTACTGACTGCTTGCTGTTTCACTATCACAGGCACTAAATTGCTAGGCTAAAGCTATTCTCCTACTGTCTTGAGTACTGAATACTTGCTTTTTCATGATCACAGGCACTAAATTGCTAGGCTAAAGCTATTCTCCTACTGTCTTGAGTACTGACTGCTTGCTGTTTCACGATCTCAGGCATTAAATTGTTTGGCTAAAGCTACTCTCATACTGTCCTGAGTACTGACTGCTTGCTGTTTCACGATCTCAGGCACTAAATTGCTAGGCTAAAGCTATTCTCACACTGTCTTGAATACTAACTGCTTGCTGTTTCACTATCACAGGCACTAAATTGCTAGGCTAAAGATATTCTCACACTGTCTTGAGTACTGACTGCTTGCTGTTTCACGATCTCAGGCATTAAATTGCTAGGCTAAAGCTACTCTCATACTGTCTTGAGTACTGACTGCTTGCTGTTTCACTATCTCAGGCACTAAATTGCTAGGCTAAAGCTATTCTCACACTGTCTTGAGTACTGACTGCTTGCTGTTTCACGATCTCAGGCACTAAAGTGCTAGGCTAAAGCTATTGTCATACTGTGTGGAGTACTGACTGCTTGCTGTTTCACGATCTCAGGCACTAAATTGCTAGGCTAAGGCTATTCTGTAACTGTCTTGAGTACTTACTGCTTGCTGTTTCACGATCTCAGGCACTAAATTGCTAGGCTAAAGATATTCTCACACTGTGAGGAGTACTGACTGCTTGCTGTTTCACGATCTCAGGCAGTAAATTGCTAGGCTAAAGCTACTCTCATACTGTCTTGAGTACTGACTGCTTGCAGTTTCACGATCTCAGGCACTAAATTGCTAGGCTAAAGCTATTCTCACACTGTCTTGAATACTAACTGCTTGCTGTTTCACTATCACAGACACCAAATTGCTAGGCTAAAGCTATTCTCCTACTGTCTTGAGTACTGACTGCTTGCTGTTTCACGATCTCAGGCATTAAATTGCTAGGCTAAAGCTACTCTCATACTGTGTTGAGTACTGACTGCTTGCTGTTTCACGATCTCAGACACTAAATTGCTAGGCTAAAGCTATTTTCACACTCTCTTGAATACTAACTGCTTGCTGTTTCACTATCACAGGCACTAAATTGCTAGGCTAAAGCTATTCTCACACTGTCTTGAGTACTGACTGCTTGCTGTTTCACGATCTCAGGCACTAAAGTGCTAGGCTAAAGCTATTGTCATACTGTGTGGAGTACTGACTGCTTGCTGTTTCACGATCTCAGGCACTAAATTGCTAGGCTAAAGCTATTCTCATACTGTCTTGAGTACTGACTGCTTGCTGTTTCACGATCTCAGGCACTAAATTGCTAGGCTAAAGCTATTCTCACACTGTGTGGAGTACTGACTGCTTGCTGTTTCACGATCTCAGGCACTAAATTGCTAGGTTAAAGCTATTGTCATACTGTCTTGAGTACTGACTGCTTGCTGTTTCACTATCACAGACACTAAATTGCTAGGCTAAAGCTACTCTCATACTGTCTTGAGTACTGACTGCTTGCTGTTTCACGATCTCAGGCACTAAATTGCTAGGCTAAAGCTATTCTCACACTGTCTTGAATACTAACTGCTTGCTGTTTCACTATCACAGGCACTAAATTGCTAGGCTAAAGCTATTCTCACACTGTCTTGAGTACTGACTGCTTGCTGCTTCACGATCTCAGGCATTAAATTGCTAGGCTAAAGCTACTCTCATACTGTCTTGAGTACTGACTGCTTGCTGTTTCACGATCAAAGGCACTAAATTGCTAGGCTAAAGCTATTCTCACACTGTCTTGAATACTAACTGCTTGCTGTTTCACTATCACAGGCACTAAATTGCTAGGCTAAAGCTATTCTCCTACTGTATTGAGTACTGACTGCTTGCTGTTTCACGATCTCAGGCATTAAATTGCTTGGCTAAAGCTACTCTCATACTGTCTTGAGTACTGACTGCTTGCTGTTTCACGATCTCAGGCACTAAATTGCCAGGCGAAAGCTATTCTCACACTTTGTGGAGTACTGACTGCTTGCTGTTTCACGATCTCAGGCACTAAATTGCTAGGTTAAAGCTATTCTCATACTGTCTTGAGTACTGACTGCTTGCTGTTTCACGATCTCAGGCACTAAATTGTTAGGTTAAAGCTATTGTCATACTGTGTGGAGTACTGACTGCTTGCTGTTTCACTATCACAGGCACTAAAGTGCTAGGCTAAAGCTATTCTCATACTGTCTTAAGTACTGACTGCTAGCTGTTTCACGATCTCAGGCACTAAATTGCTAGGCTAAGGCTGTTCTCACACTGTCTTGAATACTAACTGCTTGCTGTTTCACGATCTCAGGCACTAAAATGTTAGGCTAAAAATATTCTCACACTGTTTTGAGTACTGACTGCTTGTTGTTTCACGATGTCAGGCATTAAAGTGCTAGACTAAAGCTATTCCCACACTGTCTTGAGTACTGACTGCTTGCTGTTTCATGATCACAGGCACTAAATTGCTAGGCTAAAGCTATTCTCCTACTGTCTTGAGTACTGACTGCTTGCTGTTTCACGATCTCAGGCACTAAATTGCTAGGCTAAAGCTATTCTCCTACTGTCTTGAGTACTGACTGCTTGCTGTTTCTTAATCACAGGCACTAAATTGCTAGGCTAAAGCTATTCTCCTACTGTCTTGAGTACTGACTGCTTGCTGTTTCACGATCTCAGGCATTAAATTGCTAGGCTAAAGCTACTCTCATACTGTCTTGTGTACTGACTGCTTGCTGTTTCACGATCTCAGGCACTAAATTGCTAGGCTAAAGCTATTCTCACACTGTCTTCAATACTAACTGCTTGCTGTTTCACTATCACAGGCACTAAATTGCTAGGCTAAAGCTATTCTCCTACTGTATTGAGTACTGACTGCTTGCTGTTTCACGATCTCAGGCATTAAATTGCTAGGCTAAAGCTACTCTCATACTGTTTTGAGTACTGACTGCTTGCTGTTTCACGATCTCAGGCACTAAATTGCTAGGCTAAAGCTATTCTCACACTGTCTTGAATACTAACTGCTTGCTGTTTCACTATCACAGGCACTAAATTGCTAGGCTAAAGCTATTCTCACACTGTCTTGAGTACTGACTGCTTGCTGTTTCACGATCTCAGGCATTAAATTGCTAGGCTAAAGCTATTCTCACACTGTCTTGAGTACTGACTGCTTGCTGTTTCACGATCTCAGGCACTAAAGTGCTAGGCTAAAGCTATTCTCCTACTGTCTTGAGTACTGATTGCTTGCTGTTTCATGATCACAGGCACTAAATTGCTAGGCTAAAGCTATTCTCCTACTGTCTTGAGTACTGACTGCTTGCTGTTTCACGATCTCAGGCATTAAATTGTTTGGCTAAAGCTACTCTAATACTGTCCTGAGTACTGACTGCTTGCTGTTTCACGATCTCAGGCACTAAATTGCTAGGCTAAAGCTATTCTCACACTGTCTTGAATACTAACTGCTTTCTGTTTCACTATCACAGGCACTAAATTGCTAGGCTAAAGCTATTCTCACACTGTCTTGAGTACTGACTGCTTGCTGTTTCACGATCTCAGGCATTAAATTGCTAGGCTAAAGCTACTTTCATACTGTCTTGAGTACTGACTGCTTGCTGTTTCACTATCTCAGGCACTAAAGTGCTAGGCTAAAGCTATTTTCATACTGTGTGGAGTACTGACTGCTTGCTGTTTCACGATCTCAGGCACTAAATTGCTAGGCTAAAGCTATTCTCACACTGTCTTGAATACTAACTGCTTGCTGTTTCACTATCACAGGCACTAAATTGCTAGGCTAAAGCTATTCTCACACTGTCTTGAGTACTGACTGCTTGCTGTTTCACGATCTCAGGCACTAAAGTGCTAGGCTAGAACTATTGTCATACTGTGTGGAGTACTGACTGCTTGCTGTTTCACAATCTCAGGCACTAAATTGCTAGGCTAAAGCTATTCTCCTACTGTCTTGAGTACTGACTGCTTGCTGTTTCACGATCTCAGGCACTAAATTGCTAGGCTAAAGCTATTCTCCTGCTGTCTTGAGTACTGACTGCTTGCTGTTTCACTATCACAGGCACTAAATTGCTAGGCTAAAGCTATTCTCCTACTGTCTTGAGTACTGATTGCTTGCTGTTTCATGATCACAGGCACTAAATTGCTAGGCTAAAGCTATTCTCACACTCTCTTGAGTACTGATTGCTTGCTGTATCACGATCTGAGGCACTAAATTGCTAGGCTCAACCTATTCTCACACTGTCTTGAGTACTGACTGCTTGCTGTTTCACTATCACAGACACTAAATTGCTATCCTAAAGCTATTCTCCTACTGTCTTGAGTACTGACTACTTGCTGTTTCACTAACACAGGCACTAAATTGCTAGGCTAAAGCTATTCTCCTACTGTCTTGAGTACTGACTACTTGCTGTTTCATGATCACAGGCACTAAATTGCTAGGCTAAAGCTATTCTCCTACTGTCTTGGGTACTGACTGCTTGCTGTTTCACGATCTCAGGCATTAAATTGTTTGGCTAAAGCTACTATCATACTGTCCTGAGTACTGACTGCTTGCTGTTTCACGATCTCAGGCACTAAATTGCTAGGCTAAAGCTATTCTCACACTGTCTTGAGTACTGACTGCTTGCTGTTTCACGATCTCAGGCATTAAATTGCTAGGCTAAAGCTACTCTCATACTGTCTTGAGTACTGACTGCTTGCTGTTTCACTATCTCAGGCACTAAATTGCTAGGCTAAAGCTATTCTCACACTGTCTTGAGTACTGACTGCTTGCTGTTTCACGATCTCAGGCACTAAAGTGCTAGGCTAAAGCTATTGTCATACTGTGTGGAGTACTCACTGCTTGCTGTTTCACGATCTCAGGCACTAAATTGCTAGGCTAAAGCTATTCTCACACTGCCTTGAGTACTGACTGCTTGCAGTTTCACGATGTCAGGCATTAAATGGCTAGGCTAAAGCTATTCTCACACTGTCTTGAGTACTGACTGCTTGCTGTTTCACGATCTCAGGCGCTAAAGTGCTAGGCTAAAGCTATTATCATACTGTGTGGAGTACTGACTGCTTGCTGTTTCACGATCTCAGGCACTAAATTGCTAGGCTAAAGCTATTCTCACACTTTGTGGAGTACTGACTGCTTGCTGTTTCACGATCTCAGGCACTAAATTGCTAGGTTAAAGCTATTGTCATACTGTCTTGAGTACTGACTGCTTGCTGTTTCACGATCTCAGGCACTAAATTGCTGGGCTAAAGCTATTCTCATACTGTCTTGAGTACTGACTGCTTGCTGTTTCACGATCTCAGGCACTAAATTGTTAGGTTAAAGTTATTGTCATACTGTGTGGAGTACTGACTGCTTGCTGTTTCACTATCACAGGCACTAAAGTGCTAGGCTAAAGCTATTCTCATACTGTCTTAAGTACTGACTGCTTGCTGTTTCACGATCTCAGGCACTAAATTGCTAGGCTAAGGCTGTTCTCACACTGTCTTGAATACCAACTGCTTGCTGTTTCACGATCTCAGGTACTAAAATGTTAGGCTAAAAATATTCTCACACCGTCTTGAGTACTGACTGCTTGTTGTTTCACGATGTCAGGCATTAAAGTGCTAGACTAAAGCTATTCTCACACTGTCTTGAGTACTGACTGCTTGCTGTTTCACGATTTCAGGCATTAAATTGCTAGGCTAAAGCTATTCTCACACTGTCTTGGGTACTGACTGCTTGCTGTTTCACGATCTCAGGCATTAAATTGCTAGGCTAAAGCTATTCTCACACAGTCTTGAGTACTGACTGCCTGCTGTTTCATGATGTCAGGCATTAAATTGCTAGGCTAAAGCTATTCTCACACTGTCTTGAGTACCGACTGCTTGCTGTTTCACGATGTCAGGCATTAAAGTGCTAGACTAAAGCTATTCTCACTCTGTCTTGAGTTCTGACTGCTTGCTGTTTCACGATGTCAGGCACTAAAGTGTTAGGCTAAAGCTATTCTCACACTGTCTTGAGTACTGACTGCCTGCTGTTTCATGAAGTCAGGCACTAAAGTGTTAGGCTAAAGCTATTCTCCTACTGTCTTGAGCACTGACTGCCTGCTGTTTCACGATGTCAGGCATTAAATTGCTAGGCTAAAGCTATTCTCACACTGTCTTGAGTACTGACTGCTTGCTGTTTCATGATCACAGGCACCAAATTGCTAGGCTAAAGCTATTCTCCTACTGTCTTGAGTACTGACTGCTTGCTGTTTCACGATCTCAGTAACTAAATTGCTAGGCTAAAGCTATTCTCCTACTGTCTTGAGTACTGACTGCTTGCTGTTTCATGATCATAGGCACTAAATTGCTAGGCTAAAGCTATTCTCCTACTGTCTTGAGTACTGACTGCTTGCTGTTTCACGATCTCAGGCATTAAATTGCTAGGCTAAAGCTACTCTCATACTGTCTTGAGTACTGACTGCTTGCTGTTTCACGATCTCAGGCACAAAATTGCTAGGCTAAAGCTATTCTCACACTCTCTTGAGTACTGATTTCTTGCTGTATCACGATCTGAGGCACTAAATTGCTAGGCTCAACCTATTCTCACACTGTCTTGAGTACTGACTGCTTGCTGTTTCACTATCACAGACACTAAATTGCTAGGCTAAAGCTATTCTCCTACTGTCTTGAGTACTGACTGCTTGCTGTTTCACTATCACAGGCACTAAATTGCTAGGCTAAAGCTATTCTCCTACTGTCTTGAGTACTGACTACTTGCTGTTTCATGATCACAGGCACTAAATTGCTAGGCTAAAGCTATTCTCACACTGTCTTGAGTACTGACTGCTTGCTGTTTCACGATCTCAGGTACTAAAGTGCTAGGCTAAAGCTATTGTCATACTGGTTGGAGTACTGACTGCTTCCTGTTTCACGATCTCAGGCACTAAATTGCTAGGCTAAAGCTATTCTCACACTGTCTTGAATTCTAACTGCTTGCAGTTTCACTATCACAGGCACTAAATTGCTAGGCTAAAGCTATTCTCACACTGTCTTGAGTACTGACTGCTTGCTGTTTCACGATCTCAGGCACTAAAGTGCTAGGCTAAAGCTATTGTCATACTGTGTGGAGTACTGACTGCTTGCTGTTTCACGATCTCAGGCACTAAATTGCTAGGCTAAAGCTATTCTCATACTGTCTTGAGTACTGACTGCTTGCTGTTTCACGATCTCAGGCACTAAATTGCTAGGCTAAAGCTATTCTCCTGCTGTCTTGAGTACTGACTGCTAGCTGTTTCACTATCACAGGCACTAAATTGCTAGGCTAAAGCTATTCTCCTACTGTCTTGAGTACTGATTGCTTGCTGTTTCATGATCACAGGCACTAAATTGCTACGATAAAGCTATTCTCACACTGTCTTGAGTACTGATTGCTTGCTGTATCACGATCTGAGGCACTAAATTGCTAGGCTCAACCTATTCTCACACTGTCTTGAGTACTGACTGCTTGCTGTTTCACTATCACAGACACTAAATTGCTAGGCTAAAGCTATTCTCCTACTGTCTTGAGTACTGACTGCTTGCTGTTTCTCTATCACAGGCACTAAATTGCTAGGCTAAAGCTATTCTCCTACTGTCTTGAATACTAACTGTTTGCTGTTTCACTATCTCAGGCACTAAATTGCTAGGCTAAAGCTATTCTCACACTGTCTTGAGTACTGCATGCTTGCTGTTTCACGATCTCAGGCATTAAATTGCTAGGCTAAAGCTACTCTCATACTGTCCTGAGTACTGACTGCTTGCTGTTTCACTATCTCAGGCACTAAATTGCTAGGCTAAAACTATTCTCACACTGTCTTGAGTACTGACTGCTTGCTGTTTCACGATCTCAGGCACTAAAGTGCTAGGCTAAAGCTATTGTTATACTGTGTGGAGTACTGACTGCTTGCTGTTTCACGATCTCAGGCACTAAATTGCTAGGCTAAAGCTATTCTCACACTGTCTTGAGTACTGACTGCTTGCTGTTTCACGATGTCAGGCATTAAATTGCTAGGCTAAAGCTATTCTCACACTGTGTGGAGTACTGACTGCTTGCTGTTTCACGATCTCAGGCATTAAATTGCTAGGCTAAGGCTACTCTCACACTGTCTTGAATACTAACTGCTTGCTGTTTCACTATCATAGACACTAAATTGCTAGGCTAAAGCTATTCTCACACTGTCTTGAATACTAACTGCTTGATGTTTCACTATCACAGGCACTAAATTGCTAGGCTAAACCTATTCTCCTACTGTCTTGAGTACTGACTGCTTGCTATTTCACGTTCTCAGGCATTAAATTGCTAGGCTAAAGCTACTCTCATACTGTCTTGAGTACTGACTGCTTGCTGTTTCACGATCTCAGGCACTAAATTGCTAGGCTAAAGCTATTCTCCTAGTGTGTTGAGTACTGACTGCTTGCTGTTTTACGATCTCAGGCACTAAATTGCTGGGATAAAGCTACTCTCATACTGTCTTGAGTACTGAGTGCTTGCTGTTTCACGATCTCAGGCACTAAATTGCTAGGCTAAAGCTATTCTCACACTGTCTTGAATACTAACTGCTTGCTGTTTCACTATCACAGGCACTAAATTGCTAGGCTAAAGCTATTCTCACACTGACTTGAGTACTGACTGCTTGATGTTTCACAATCTCAGGCATTAAATTGCTAGGCTAAAGCTACTCTCATACTGTCTTGAGTACTGACTGCTTGCTGTTTCACGATCTCAGGCACTAAATTGCTAGGCTAAAGCTATTCTCACACTGTCTTGAATACTAACTGCTTGCTGTTTCACTATCACAGCCACTAAATTGCTAGGCTAAAGCTATTCTCACACTGTCTTGAGTACTGACTGCTTGCTGTTTCACGATCTCAGGCACTAAAGTGCTAGGCTAAAGCTATTCTCCCACTGTCTTGAGTACTGATTGCTTGCTGTTTCATGATCACAGGCACTAAATTGCTAGGCTAAAGCTATTCTCACACTATCTTGAGTACTGATTGCTTGCTGTATCACGATCTGAGGCACTAAATTGCTAGGCTCAACCTATTCTCACACTGTCTTGAGTACTGACAGCTTGCTGTTTCACTATCACAGACACTAAATTGCTAGGCTAAAGCTATTCTCCTACTGTCTTGAGTACTGACTGCTTGCTGTTTCACTATCACAGGCACTAAATTGCTAGGCTAAAGCTATTCTCCTACTGTCTTGAGTACTGACTACTTGCTGTTTCAGGATCACAGGCACTAAATTGCTAGGCTAAAGCTATTCTCCTACTGTCTTGAGTACTGACTGCTTGCTGTTTCACGATCTCAGACATTAAATTGTTTGGCTAAAGCTACTCTCATACTGTCCTGAGTACTGACTGCTTGATGTTTCACGATCTCAGGCACTAAATTGCTAGGCTAAAGCTATTCTCACACTGTCTTGAATACTAACTGCTTTCTGTTTCACTATCACAGGCACTAAATTGCTAGGCTAAAGCTATTCTCACACTGTCTTGAGTACTGACTGCTTGCTGTTTCACGATCTCAGGCATTAAATTGCTAGGCTAAAGCTACTCTCATACTGTCTTGAGTACTGACTTCTTGCTGTTTCACTATCTCAGGCACTAAATTGCTAGGCTAAAGCTATTCTCACACTGTCTTGAGTACTGACTGCCTGCTGTTTCACGATCTCAGGCACTAAAGTGCTAGGCTATAGCTATTGTCATACTGTGTGGAGTACTGACTGCTTGCTGTTTCACCATCTCAGGCACTAAATTGCTAGGCTAAAGCTATTCTCTAACTGTCTTGAGTACTGACTGCTTGCTGTTTCACGATCTCAGGCACTAAATTGCTAGGGTAAAGCTATTCTCACACTGTGTGGAGTACTGACTGCTTGCTGTTTCACGATCACAGGCATTAAATTGCTAGGCTAAAGCTACTCTCATACTGTCTTGAGTACTGACTGCTTGCTGTTTCACGATCTCAGGCACTAAATTGCTAGGCTAAAGCTATTCTCACACTGTCATGAATACTAACTGCTTGCTGTTTCACTATCACAGACACTAAATTGCTAGGCTAAAGCTATTCTCACACTGTCTTGAATACTAACTGCTTGATGTTTCACTATCACAGGCACTAAATTGCTAGGCTAAAGCTATTCTCCTACTGTCTTGAGTACTGGCTGCTTGCTGTTTCACGATCTCAGGCATTAAATTGCTAGGCTAAAGCTACTCTCATACTGTCTTGAGTACTGCCTGCTTGCTGTTTCACGATCTCAGGCACTAAATTGCTAGGCTAAAGCTATTCTCCTACTGTGTTGAGTACTGACTGCTTGCTGTTTTACGATATCAGGCACTAAATTGCTAGGCTAAAGCTACTCTCATACTGTCTTGAGTACTGACTGCTTGCTGTTTCACGATCTCAGGCACTAAATTGCTAGGCTAAAGCTATTCTCACACTGTCTTGAATACTAACTGCTTGCTGTTTCACTATCACAGGCACTAAATTGCTAGACTAAAGCTATTCTTACACTGTCTTGAGTACTGACTGCTTGCTGTTTCACGATCTCAGGCACTAAAGTGCTAGGCTAAAGCTATTGTCATACTGTGTGGAGTACTGACTGCTTGCTGTTTCACGATCTCAGGCACTAAATTGCTAGATTAAAGCTATTCTCATACTGTCTTGAGTACTGACTGCTTGCTGTTTCACGATCTCAGGCACTAAATTGCTAGGATAAAGCTATTCTCACACTGTGTGGAGTACTGACTGCTTGCTGTTTCACGATCTCAGGCACTAAATTGCTAGGTTAAAGCTATTGTCATACTGTCTTTAGTACTGACTGCTTGCTGTTTCACGATCTCAGGCACTAAATTGTTAGGCTCAAGCTATTCTCCTACTGTCTTGAGTACTGACTGCTTGCTGTTTTACTATCACAGACACTAAATTGCTAGGCTAAAGCTATTCTCCTACTGTCTTGAGTACTGACTGCTTGCTGTTTCATGATCACAGGCACTAAATTGCTAGGCTAAAGCTATTCTCCTACTGTCTTGAGTACTGACTGCTTGTTGTTTCACGATCTCAGGCATTAAATTGCTAGGCTAAAGCTACTCACATACTGTCTTGTGTACCCACTGCTTGCTGTTTCACGATCAAAGGCACTAAATTGCTAGGCTAAAGCTATTCTCACACTGTCTTGAGTACTGACTGCTTGCTGTTTCAGGATCTCAGGCACTAAAGTGCTAGGCTAAAGCTATTGTCATACTGTGTGGAGTACTGGCTGCTTGCTGTTTCACGATCTCAGGCACTAAATTGCTAGGCTAAAGCTATTCTCTAACTGTCTTGAGTACTGACTGCTTGCTGTTTCACGATCTCAGGCACTATATTGCTAGGCTAAAGCTATTCTAACACTGTGTGGAGTATTGACTGCTTGCTGTTTCACGATCTCAGGCATTAAATTGCTAGGCTAAAGCTACTCTCATACTGTCTTGAGTACTGACTGCTTGCTGTTTCACTATCACAGACACTAAATTGCTAGGCTAAAGCTATTCTCACACTGTCTAATTACTAACTGCTTGATGTTTCACTATCACAGGCAATAAATTGCTAGGCTAAAGCTATTCTCCTACTGTCTTGAGTACTGACAGCTTGCTGTTTTACTTACGATCTCAGGCACTAAATTGCTAGGCTAAAGCTACTCTCATACTGTCTTGAGTACTGACTGCTTGCTGTTTCACGATCTCAGGCACTAAATTGCTAGGCTAAAGCTATTCTCACACTGTCTTGAATACTAACTGCTTGCTGTTTCACTATCACAGGCACTAAATTGCTAGACTAAAGCTATTCTCACACTGTCTTGAGTACTGACTGCTTGCTGTCTCACGATCTCAGGCACTAAAGTGCTAGGCTAAAGCTATTGTCATACTGTGTGGAGTACTGACTGCTTGCTGTTTCACGATCTCAGGCACTAAATTGCTAGGCTAAAGCTATTCTCATACTGTCTTGAGTACTGACTGCTTGCTGTTTCACCATCTCAGGCACTAAATTGCTAGGCTAAAGCTATTCTCACACTGTCTTGAGCACTGACTGCTTGCTGTTTCATGATCACAGGCACTAAATTCCTAGGCTAAAGCTATTCTCCTACTGTCTTGAGTACTGACTGCTTGCTGTTTCACGATCTCAGTAACTAAATTGCTAGGCTAAAGCTATTCTCCTACTGTCTTGAGTACTGACTGCTTGCTGTTTCATGATCACAGGCACTAAATTGCTAGGCTAAAGCTATTCTCCTACTGTCTTGAGTACTGACTGCTTGCTGTTTCACGATCTCAGGCATTAAATTGCTAGGCTAAAGCTACTCTCATACTGTCTTGAGTACTGCCTGCTTGCTGTTTCACGATCTCAGGCACAAAATTGCTAGGTTAAAGCTATTCTCACACTGTCTTGAATACTAACTGCTTGCTGTTTCACTATCACAGGCACTAAATTGCTAGGCAAAAGCTATTCTCACACTGTTTTGGGTACTGACTGCTTGCTGTTTCACGATCTCAGGCACTAAATTGCTAGGCTAAAGCTACTCTCATACTGTCTTGTGTACTGACTGCTTGCTGTTTCAAGATCTCAGGCACTAAATTGCTAGGCTAAAGCTATTCTCACACTGTCTTGAATACTAACTGCTTGCTGTTTCACTATCACAGGCACTAAATTGCTAGGCTAAAGCTATTCTCCTACTGTATTGAGTACTGACTGCTTGCTGTTTCACGATCTCAGGCATTAAATTGCTAGGCTAAAGCTACTCTCATACTGTTTTGAGTACTGACTGCTTGCTGTTTCACGATCTCAGGCACTAAATTGCTAGGCTAAAGCTATTCTCACACTGTCTTGAATACTAACTGCTTGCTGTTTCACTATCACAGGCACTAAATTGCTAGGCTAAAGCTATTCTCACACTGTCTTGAGTACTGCCTGCTCGCTGTTTCACGATCTCAGGCATTAAATTGCTAGGCTAAAGCTACTCTCATACTGTCTTGAGTACTGACTGCTTTCTGTTTCACGATCTCAGACACTAAATTGCGAGGCTAAAGCTATTCTCACACTGTCTTGAATACTAACTGCTTGCTGTTTCACTATCACAGGCACTAAATTGCTAGGCTAAAGCTATTCTCAAACTGTCTTGAGTACTGACTGCTTGCTGTTTAACGATCTCAGGCACTAAAGTGCTAGGCTAAAGCTATTCTCCTACTGTCTTGAGTACTGATTGCTTGCTGTTTCTCTATCACAGGCACTAAATTGCTAGGCTAAAGCTATTCTCACACTATCTTGAGTACTGATTGCTTGCTGTATCACGATCTGAGGCACTAAATTGCTAGGCTCAACCTATTCTCACACTGTCTTGAGTACTGACTTCTTGCTGTTTCACTATCACAGACACTAAATTGCTACGCTAAAGCTATTCTCCTACTGTCTTGAGTACTGCCTGCTTGCTGTTTCACTATCACAGGCACTAAATTGCTAGGCTAAAGCTATTCTCCTACTGTCTTGAGTACTGACTACTTGCTGTTTCATGATCACAGGCACTAAATTGCTAGGCTAAAGCTATTCTCCTACTGTCTTGAGTACTGACTGCTTGCTGTTTCACGATCTCAGGCATTAAATTGTTTGGCTAAAGCTACTCTCATACTGTCCTGAGTACTGACTGCTTGCTGTTTCACGATCTCAGGCACTAAATTGCTAGGCTAAAGCTATTCTCACACTGTCTTGAATACTAACTGCTTTCTGTTTCACTATCACAGGCACTAAATTGCTAGGCTAAAGCTATTCTCACACTGTCTTGAGTACTGACTGCTTGCTCTTTCACGATCTCAGGCATTAAATTGCTAGGCTAAAGCTACTCTCATACTGTTTTGAGTACTGACTGCTTGCTGTTTCACTATCTCAGGCACTAAATTGCTAGGCTAAAGCTATTCTCACACTGTCTTGAGTACTGACTGCTTGCTGTTTCACGATCTCAGGCACTAAATTGCTAGGCTAAAGCTATTCTCACACTGTCTTGAGTACTGACTGCTTGCTGTTTCACTATCTCAGGCACTAAATTGCTAGGCTAAAGCTATTCTCACACTGTCTTGAGTACTGACTGCTTGCTGTTTCACTATCTCAGGCACTAAATTGCTAGGCTAAAGCTATTCTCACACTGTCTTGAGAACTGACTGCTTGCTGTTTCACGATCTCAGGCACTAAAGTGCTAGGCTAAAGCTATTGTCATACTGGTTGGAGTACTGACTGCTTCCTGTTTCACGATCTCAGGCACTAAATTGCTAGGCTAAAGCTATTCTCACACTGTCTTGAATACTAACTGCTTGCACTTTCACTATCACAGGCACTAAATTGCTAGGCTAAAGCTATTCTCACACTGTCTTGAGTACTGACTGCTTGCTGTTTCACGATCTCAGGCACTAAAGTGCTAGGCTAGAGCTATTGTCATACTGTGTGGAGTACTGACTGCTTGGGGTTTCACGATCTCAGGCACTAAATTGCTAGGCTAAAGCTATTCTCATACTGTCTTGAGTACTGACTGCTTGCTGTTTCACGATCTCAGGCACTAAATTGCTAGGCTAAAGCTTTTCTCCTGCTGTCTTGAGTACTGACTGCTTGCTGTTTCACTATCACAGGCACTAAATTGCTAGGCTAAAGCTATTCTCCTACTGTCTTGAGTACTGATTGCTTGCTGTTTCATGATCACAGGCATAAATTGCTAGGCTAAAGCTATTCTCACACTGTCTTGAGTACTGATTGCTTGCTGTATCACGATCTGAGGCACTAAATTCTAGGCTCAACCTATTCTCACACTGTCTTGAGTACTGACTGCTTGCTGTTTCACTATCACAGACACTAAATTGCTAGGCTAAAGCTATTCTCCTACTGTCTTGAGTACTGACTGCTTGCTGTTTCTCTATCACAGGCACTAAATTGCTAGGCTAAAGCTATTCTCCTACTGTCTTGAATAATAACTGCTTGCTGTTTCACTATCTCAGGCACTAAATTGCTAGGCTAAAGCTATTCTCACACTGTCTTGAGTACTGACTGCTTGCTGTTTCACGATCTCAGGCATTAAATTGCTAGGCTAAAGCTACTCTCACACTGTCTTGAGTACTGACTGCTTGCTGTTTCACGATCTCAGGCACTAAAGTGCTAGGCTAAAGCTATTGTCATACTGTGTGGAGTACTGACTGCTTGCTGTTTCACGATCTCAGGCACTAAATTGCTAGGCTAAAGCTATTCTCACACTGTCTTGAGTACTGACTGCTTGCTGTTTCACGATGTCAGGCATTAAATTGCTAGGCTAAAGCTATTCTCACACTGTGTGGAGTACTGACTGCTTGCTGTTTCACGATCTCAGGCATTAAATTGCTAGGCTAAAGCTACTCTCACACTGTCTTGATACTAACTGCTTGCTGTTTCACTATCATAGACACTAAATTGCTAGGCTAAAGCTATTCTCACACTGTCTTGAATACTAACTGCTTGATGTTTCACTATCACAGGCACTAAATTGCTAGGCTAAACCTATTCTCCTACTGTCTTGAGTACTGACTGCTTGCTGTTTCACGATCTCAGGCATTAAATTGCTAAGCTAAAGCTACTCTCATACTGTCTTGAGTACTGACTGCTTGCTGTTTCACGATCTCAGGCACTAAATTGCTAGGCTAAAGCTATTCTCACACTGTCTTGAATACTAACTGCTTGCTGTTTCACTATCACAGGCACTAAATTGCTAGACTAAAGCTATTCTCACACTGTCTTGAGTACTGACTGCTTGCTGTTTCACGATCTCAGGCACTAAAGTGCTAGGTTGAAGCTATTGTCATACTGTGTGGAGTACTGACTGCTTGCTGTTTCACGATCTCAGGCACTAAATTGCTAGGCTAAAGCTATTCTCATACTGTCTTCAGTACTGACTGCTTGCTGTTTCACGATCTCAGGCACTAAATTGCTAGGATAAAGCTATTCTCACACTGTGTGGAGTACTGACTGCTTGCTGTTTCACGATCTCAGGCACTAAATTGCTAGGTTAAAGCTATTGTCATACTGTCTTGAGTACTGACTGCTTGCTGTTTCACGATCTCAGGCACTAAATTGTTAGGCTCAAGCTATTCTCCTACTGTCTTGAGTACCGACTGCTTGCTGTTTTACTATCACAGACACTAAATTGCTAGGGTAAAGCTATTCTCCTACTGTCTTGAGTACTGACTGCTTGCTGTTTCACGATCTCAGGCATTAAATTGCTAGGCTAAAACTACTATCATACTGTCTTGAGTACTGACTGCTTGCTGTTTCACGATCTCAGGCACTAAATTGCTAGGCTAAAGCTATTCTCACACTGTCTTGATTACTAACTGCTTGCTGTTTCACTATCACAGGCACTAAATTGCTAGGCTAAAGCTATTCTCCTACTGTATTGAGTACTGACTGCTTGCTGTTTCACGATCGAAGGCACTAAAGTGCTAGGCTAAAGCTATTGTCATACTGGTTGGAGTACTGACTGCTTCCTGTTTCACGATCTCAGGCACTAAATTGCTAGGCTAAAGCTATTCTCACACTGACTTGAGTACTGACTGCTTGCTGTTTCACGATCTCAGGCATTAAATTGCTAGGCTAAAGCTACTCTCATACTGTCTTGAGTACTGACTGCTTGCTGTTTCACGATCTCAGGCACTAAATTGCTAGGCTAAAGCTATTCTCACACTGTCTTGAATACTAACTGCTTGCTATTTCACTATCACAGGCACTAAATTGCTAGGCTAAAGCTATTCTCACACTGTCTCGAGTACTGACTGCTTGCTGTTTCACGATCTCAGGCACTAAAGTGCTAGGCTAAAGCTATTCTCCTACTGTCTTGAGTACTGATTGCTTGCTGTTTCATGATCACAGGCACTAAATTGCTAGGCTAAAGCTATTCTCACACTATCTTGAGTACTGATTGCTTGCTGTATCACGATCTGAGGCACTAAAATGCTAGGCTCAACCTATTCTCACACTGTCTTGAGTACTGACTGCTTGCTGTTTCACTATCACAGACACTAAATTGCTAGGCTAAAGCTATTCTCCTACTGTCTTGAGTACTGACTGCTTGCTGTTTCTCTATCACAGGCACTAAATTGCTAGGCTAAAGCTATTCTCCTACTGTCTTGAATACTAACTGCTTGCTGTTTCACTATCTCAGGCACTAAATTGCTAGGCTAAAGCTATTCTCACACTGTCTTGAGTACTGACTGCTTGCTGTTTCACGATCTCAGGCATTAAATTGCTAGGCTAAAGCTACTCTCACACTGTCTTGAGTACTGACTGCTTGCTGTTTCACTATCACAGGCACTAAATTGCTAGGCTAAAGCTATTCTCACACTGTCTTGAGTACTGACTGCTTGCTGTTTCACGATCTCAGGCACTAAAGTGCTAGGCTAAAGCTATTGTCATACTGTGTGGAGTACTGACTGCTTGCTGTTTCACGATCTCAGGCACTAAATTGCTAGGCTAAAGCTATTCTCACACTGTCTTGAGTACTGACTGCTTGCTGTTTCACGATGTCAGGCATTAAATTGCTAGGCTAAAGCTATTCTCACACTGTGTGGAGTACTGACTGCTTGCTGTTTCACGATCTCAGGCATTAAATTGCTAGGCTAAAGCTACTCTCACACTGTCTTGAATACTAACTGCTTGCTGTTTCACTATCATAGACACTAAATTGCTAGGCTAAAGCTATTCTCACACTGTCTTGAATACTAACTGCTTGATGTTTCACTATCACAGGCACTAAATTGCTAGGCTAAACCTATTCTCCTACTGTCTTGAGTACTGACTGCTTGCTGTTTCACGATCTCAGGCATTAAATTGCTAAGCTAAAGCTACTCTCATACTGTCTTGAGTACTGACTGCTTGCTGTTTCACGATCTCAGGCACTAAATTGCTAGGCTAAAGCTATTCTCCTACTGTGTTGAGTACTGACTGCTTGCTGTTTTACGATCTCAGGCACTAAATTGCTAGGCTAAAGCTACTCTCATACTGTCTTGAGTACTGAGTGCTTGCTGTTTCACGATCTCAGGCACTAAATTGCTAGGCTAAAGCTATTCTCGCACTGTCTTGAATACTAACTGCTTGCTGTTTCACTATCACAGGCACTAAATTGCTAGACTAAAGCTATTCTCACACTGTCTTGAGTACTGACTGCTTGCTGTTTCACGATCTCAGGCACTAAAGTGCTAGGTTGAAGCTATTGTCATACTGTGTGGAGTACTGACTGCTTGCTGTTTCACGATCTCAGGCATTAAATTGCTAGGCTAAAGCTATTCTCATACTGTCTTCAGTACTGACTGCTTGCTGTTTCACGATCTCAGGCACTAAATTGCTAGGATAAAGCTATTCTCACACTGTGTGGAGTACTGACTGCTTGCTGTTTCACGATCTCAGGCACTAAATTGCTAGGTTAAAGCTATTGTCATACTGTCTTGAGTACTGACTGCTTGCTGTTTCACGATCTCAGGCACTAAATTGTTAGGCTCAAGCTATTCTCCTACTGTCTTGAGTACCGACTGCTTGCTGTTTTACTATCACAGACACTAAATTGCTAGGCTAAAGCTATTCTCCTACTGTCTTGAGTACTGACTGCTTGCTGTTTCACGATCTCAGGCATTAAATTGCTAGGCTAAAACTACTCTCATACTGTCTTGAGTACTGACTGCTTGCTGTTTCACGATCTCAGGCACTAAATTGCTAGGCTAAAGCTATTCTCACACTGTCTTGAATACTAACTGCTTGCTGTTTCACTATCACAGGCACTAAATTGCTAGGCTAAAGCTATTCTCCTACTGTATTGAGTACTGACTGCTTGCTGTTTCACGATCGAAGGCATTAAATTGCTAGGCTAAAGCTACTCTAATTCTGTTTTGAGTACTGACTGCTTGCTGTTTCACGATCTCAGGCAATAAATTGCTAGGCTAAAGCTATTCTCACACTGTCTTGAATACTAACTGCTTGCTGTTTCACTATAACAGGCACTAAATTGCTAGGCTAAAGCTATTCTCACACTGTCTTGAGTACTGACTGCTTACTGTTTCACGATCTCAGGCATTAAATTGCTAGGCTAAAGCTACTCTCATACTGTCTTGAGTACTGACTGCTTGCTGTTTCACGATCTCAGGCACTAAATTGCTAGGCTAAAGCTATTCTCACACTGTCTTGAATACTAACTGCTTGCTATTTCACTATCACAGGCACTAAATTGCTAGGCTAAAGCTATTCTCACACTGTCTTGAGTACTGACTGCTTGCTGTTTCACGATCTCAGGCACTAAAGTGCTAGGCTAAAGCTATTCTCCTACTGTCTTGAGTACTGATTGCTTGCTGTTTCATGATCACAGGCACTAAATTGCTAGGCTAAAGCTATTCTCACACTATCTTGAGTACTGATTGCTTGCTGTATCACGATCTGAGGCACTAAATTGCTATGCTCAACCTATTCTCACACTGTCTTGAGTACTGACTGCTTGCTGTTTCACTATCACAGACACTAAATTGCTAGGCTAAAGCTATTCTCCTACTGTCTTGAGTACTGACTGCTTGCTGTTTCACTATCACAGGCACTAAATTGCTAGGCTAAAGCTATTCTCCTACTGTCTTGAGTACTGACTACTTGCTGTTTCATGATCACAGGCACTAAATTGCTAGGCTAAAGCTATTCTCCTACTGTCTTGAGTACTGACTGCTTGCTGTTTCACGATCTCAGGCATTAAATTGTTTGGCTAAACCTACTCTCATACTGTCCTGAGTACTGACTGCTTGCAGTTTCACGATCTCAGGCACTAAATTGCTAGGCTAAAGCTATTCTCACACTGTCTTGAATACTAACTGCTTTCTGTTTCACTATCACAGGCACTAAATTGCTAGGCTAAAGCTATTCTCACACTGTCTTGAGTACTGACTGCTTGCTGTTTCACGATCTCAGGCATTAAATTGCTAGGCTAAAGCTACTCTCATACTGTCTTGAGTACTGACTGCTTGCTGTTTCACTATCTCAGGCACTAAATTGCTAGGCTAAAGCTATTCTCACACTGTCTTGAGTACTGACTGCTTGCTGTTTCACGATCTCAGGCACTAAAGTGCTAGGCTAAAGCTATTCTCACACTGTCTTGAGTACTGACTGCTTGCTGTTTTACTATCACAGACACTAAATTGCTAGGCTAAAGCTATTCTCCTACTGTCTTGAGTACTGACTGCTTGCTGTTTCATGTTCACAGGCACTAAATTGCTAGGCTAAAGCTATTCTCCTATTGTCTTGAGTACTGACTGCTTGTTGTTTCACGATCTCAGGCATTAAATTGCTAGGCTAAAGCTACTCTCATACTGTCTTGTGTACTGACTGCTTGCTGTTTCACGATCTGAGGCACTAAATTGCTAGGCTAAAGCTATTCTCACACTGTCTTGAGTACTGACTGCTTGCTGTTTCACGATCTCAGGCACTAAATTGCTAGGCTAAAGCTATTCTCACACTGTCTTGAGTACTGACTGCTTGCTGTTTCACGATCTCAGGCACTAAAGTGCTAGGCTAAAGCTATTGTCATACTGTGAGGAGTACTGACTGCTTGCTGTTTCACGATCTCAGGCACTAAATTGCTAGGCTAAAGCTATTCTCACACTGTCTTGAATACTAACTGCTTGCCTTTTTCACTATCACAGGCACTAAATTGCTAGGCTAAAGCTATTCTCACACTGTCTTGAGTACTGACTGCTTGCTGTATCACGATCTCAGGCATTAAATTGCTAGGCTAAAGCTACTCTCATACTGTCTTGAGTACTGACTGCTTGCTGTTTCACTATCTCAGGCACTAAATTGCTAGGCTAAAGCTATTCTCACACTGTCTTGAGTACTGACTGCTCTCTGTTTCACGATCTCAGGAGTAAAGTGCTAGGCTAAAGCTATTGTCATACTGTGTGGAGTACTGACTGCTTGCAGTTTCACGATCTCAGGCACTAAATTGCTAGGCTAAAGCTATTCTCACACTCTCTTGAGTACTGACTGCTTGCTGTTTCACTATCACAGACACTAAATTGCTAGGCTAAAGCTATTCTCACACTGTCTTGAGTACTGACTGCTTGCTGTTTCACTATCACAGACACTAAATTGCTAGGCTAAAGCTATTCTCACACTGTCTTGAGTACTGACTGCTTGCTGTTTCACTATCACAGACACTAAATTGCTAGGCTAAAGCTATTCTCCTACTGTCTTGAGTACTGACTGCTTGCTGTTTCACTATCACAGGCACTAAATTGCTAGGCTAAAGCTATTCTCCTACTGTCTTGAGTACTGACTACTTGCTGTTTCATGATCACAGGCACTAAATTGCTAGGCTAAAGCTATTCTCCTACTGTCTTGAGTACTGACTGCTTGCTGTTTCACGATCTCAGGCATTAAATTGTTTGGCTAAACCTACTCTCATACTGTCCTGAGTACTGACTGCTTGCTGTTTCACGATCTCAGGCACTAAATTGCTATGCTAAAGCTATTCTCACACTGTCTTGAATACTAACTGCTTTCTGTTTCACTATCACAGGCACTAAATTGCTGGGCTAAAGCTATTCTCACACTGTCTTGAGTACTGACTGCTTGCTGTTTCACGATCTCAGGCATTAAATTGCTAGGCTAAAGCTACTCTCATACTGTCTTGAGTACTGACTGCTTGCTGTTTCACTATCTCAGGCACTAAATTGCTAGGCTAAAGCTATTCTCACACTGTCTTGAGTACTGACTGCTTGCTGTTTCACGATCTCAGGCACTAAAGTGCTAGGCTAAAGCTATTGTCATACTGTGTGGAGTACTGACTGCTTGCTGTTTCACGATCTCAGGCACTAAATTGCTAGGCTAAAGCTATTCTCTAACTGTCTTGAGTACTGACTGCTTGCTGTTTCACGATCTCAGGCACTAAATTGCTAGGCTAAAGCTATTCTCACACTGTGTGGAGTACTGACTGCTTGCTGTTTCACGATCTCAGGCATTAATTGCTAGGCTAAAGCTACTCTCATACTGTCTTGAGTACTGACTGCTTGCTGTTTCACGATCTCAGGCACTAAATTGCTAGGCTAAAGCTATTCTCACACTGTCTTGAATACTAACTGCTTGCTGTTTCACTATCACAGACACTAAATTGCTAAGCTAAAGCTATTCTCACACTGTCTTGAATACTAACTGCTTGATGTTTCACTATCACAGGCACTAAATTGCTAGGCTAAAGCTATTCTCCTACTGTCTGGAGTACTGACTGCTTGCTGTTTCACGATCTCAGGCATTAAATTGCTAGGCTAAAGCTACTCTCATACTGTCTTGAGTACTGCCTGCTTGCTGTTTCACGATCTCAGGCACTAAATTGCTAGGCTAAAGCTATTCTCCTACTGTGTTGAGTACTGACTGCTTGCTGTTTTACGATATCAGGCACTAAATTGCTAGGCTAAAGCTACTCTCATACTGTCTTGAGTACTGACTGCTTGCTGTTTCACGATCTCAGGCACTAAATTGCTAGGCTAAAGCTATTCTCACACTGTCTTGAATACTAACTGCTTGCTGTTTCACTATCACAGGCACTAAATTGCTAGACTAAAGCTATTCTCACACTGTCTTGAGTACTGACTGCTTGCTGTTTCACGATCTCAGGCACTAAAGTGCTAGGCTAAAGCTATTGTCATACTGTGTGGAGTACTGACTGCTTGCTGTTTCACGATCTCTGGCACTAAATTGCTAGATTAAAGCTATTCTCATACTGTCTTGAGTACTGACTGCTTGCTGTTTCACGATCTCAGGCACTAAATTGTTAGGATAAAGCTATTCTCACACTGTGTGGAGTACTGACTGCTTCCTGTTTCACGATCTCAGGCACTAAATTGCTAGATTAAAGCTATTCTCATACTGTCTTGAGTACTGACTGCTTGCTGTTTTACTATCACAGACACTAAATTGCTAGGCTAAAGCTATTCTCCTACTGTCTTGAGTACTGACTACTTGCTGTTTCATGATCACAGGCACTAAATTGCTAGGCTAAAGCTATTCTCCTACTGTCTTGAGTACTGACTGCTTGCTGTTTCACGATCTCAGGCATTAAATTGTTTGGCTAAACCTACTCTCATACTGTCCTGAGTACTGACTGCTTGCTGTTTCACGATCTCAGGCACTAAATTGCTAGGCTAAAGCTATTCTCACACTGTCTTGAATACTAACTGCTTTCTGTTTCACTATCACAGGCACTAAATTGCTAGGCTAAAGCTATTCTCACACTGTCTTGAGTACTGACTGCTTGCTGTTTCACGATCTCAGGCATTAAATTGCTAGGCTAAAGCTACTCTCATACTGTCCTGAGTACTGACTGCTTGCTGTTTCACTATCTCAGGCACTAAATTGCTAGGCTAAAGCTATTCTCACACTGTCTTGAGTACTGACTGCTTGCTGTTTCACGATCTCAGGCACTAAAGTGCTAGGCTAAAGCTATTGTCATACTGTGTGGAGTACTGACTGCTTGCTGTTTCACGATCTCAGGCACTAAATTGCTAGGCTAAAGCTATTCTCTAACTGTCTTGAGTACTGACTGCTTGCTGTTTCACGATCTCAGGCACTAAATTGCTAGGCTAAAGCTATTCTCACACTGTGTGGAGTACTGACTGCTTGCTGTTTCACGATCTCAGGCATTAAATTGCTAGGCTAAAGCTACTCTCATACTGTCTTGAGTACTGACTGCTTGCTGTTTCACGATCTCAGGCACTAAATTGCTAGGCTAAAGCTATTCTCACACTGTCTTGAATAAAAACTGCTTGCTGTTTCACTATCACAGACACTAAATTGCTAGGCTAAAGCTATTCTCACACTGTCTTGAATACTAACTGCTTGATGTTTCACTATCACAGGCACTAAATTGCTAGGCTAAAGCTATTCTCCTACTGTCTGGAGTACTGACTGCTTGCTGTTTCACGATCTCAGGCATTAAATTGCTAGGCTAAAGCTACTCTCATACTGTCTTGAGTACTGCCTGCTTGCTGTTTCACGATCTCAGGCACTAAATTGCTAGGCTAAAGCTATTCTCCTACTGTGTTGAGTACTGACTGCTTGCTGTTTTACGATATCAGGCACTAAATTGCTAGGCTAAAGCTACTCTCATACTGTCTTGAGTACTGACTGCTTGCTGTTTCACGATCTCAGGCACTAAATTGCTAGGCTAAAGCTATTCTCACACTGTCTTGAATACTAACTGCTTGCTGTTTCACTATCACAGGCACTAAATTGCTAGACTAAAGCTATTCTCACACTGTCTTGAGTACTGACTGCTTGCTGTTTCACGATCTCAGGCACTAAAGTGCTAGGCTAAAGCTATTGTCATACTGTGTGGAGTACTGACTGCTTGCTGTTTCACGATCTCAGGCACTAAATTGCTAGATTAAAGCTATTCTCATACTGTCTTGAGTACTGACTGCTTGCTGTTTCACGATCTCAGGCACTAAATTGTTAGGATAAAGCTATTCTCACACTGTGTGGAGTACTGACTGCTTGCTGTTTCACGATCTCAGGCACTAAATTGCTAGGCTAAAGCTATTCTCACACTGTCTTGAGTACTGACTGCTTGCTGTTTTACTATCACAGACACTAAATTGCTAGGCTAAAGCTATTCTCCTACTGTCTTGAGTACTGACTGCTTGCTGTTTCATGATCACAGGCACTAAATTGCTAGGCTAAAGCTATTCTCCTATTGTCTTGAGTACTGACTGCTTGTTGTTTCACGATCTCAGGCATTAAATTGCTAGGCTAAAGCTACTCTCATACTGTCTTGTGTACTGACTGCTTGCTGTTTCACGATCTCAGGCACTAAATTGCTAGGCTAGAGCTATTCTCACACTGTCTTGAGTACTGACTGCTTGCTGTTTCACGATCTCAGGCACTAAATTGCTAGGCTAAAGCTATTCTCACACTGTCTTGAGTACTGACTGCTTGCTGTTTCACGATCTCAGGCACTAAAGTGCTAGGCTAAAGCTATTGTCATACTGTGTGGAGTACTGACTGCTTGCTGTTTCACGATCTCAGGCACTAAATTGCTAGGCTAAAGCTATTCTCCTACTGTCTTGAGTACTGACTGCTTGCTGTTTCACTATCACAGGCACTAAATTGCTAGGCTAAAGCTATTCTCACACTGTCTTGAGTACTGACTGCTTGCTGTTTCACGATCTCAGGCACTAAAGTGCTAGGCTAAAGCTATTGTCATACTGTGTGGAGTACTGACTGCTTGCTGTTTCACGATCTCAGGCACTAAATTGCTAGGCTAAAGCTATTCTCTAACTGTCTTGAGTACTGACTGCTTGCTGTTTCACGATCTCAGGCACTAAATTGCTAGGCTAAAGCTATTCTCACACTGTCTTGGGTACTGACTGCTTGCTGTTTCACGATCTCAGGCATTAAATTGCTAGGCTAAAGCTACTCTCATACTGTCTTGAGTACTGACTGCTTGCTGTTTCACGATCTCAGGCACTAAATTGCTAGGCTAAAGCTATTCTCACACTGTCTTGAATACTAACTGCTTGCTGTTTCACTTCACAGACACTAAATTGCTAGGCTAAAGCTATTCTCACACTATCTAATTACTAACTGCTTGATGTTTCACTATCACAGGCACTAAATTGCTAGGCTAAAGCTATTCTCCTACTGTCTTGAGTACTGACAGCTTGCTGTTTTACTTACGATCTCAGGCACTAAATTGCTAGGCTAAAGCTACTCTCATACTGTCCTGAGTACTGACTGCTTGCTGTTTCACGATCTCAGGCACTAAATTGCTAGGCTAAAGCTATTCTCACACTGTCTTGAATACTAACTGCTTGCCTTTTTCACTATCACAGGCACTAAATTGCTAGGCTAAAGCTATTCTCACACTGTCTTGAGTACTGACTGCTTGCTGTATCACGATCTCAGGCATTAAATTGCTAGGCTAAAGCTACTCTCATACTGTCTTGAGTACTGACTGCTTGCTGTTTCACTATCTCAGGCACTAAATTGCTAGGCTAAAGCTATTCTCACACTGTCTTGAGTACTGACTGCTCTCTGTTTCACGATCTCAGGCACTAAAGTGCTAGGCTAAAGCTATTGTCATACTGTGTGGAGTACTGACTGCTTGCTGTTTCACGATCTCAGGCACTAAATTGCTAGGCTAAAGCTATTCTCACACTGTCTTGAGTACTGACTGCTTGCTGTTTCACGATGTCAGGCATTAAATTGCTAGGCTAAAGCTATTCTCACACTGTGTGGAGTACTGACTGCTTGCTGTTTCACGATCTCAGGCATTAAATTGCTAGGACAAAGCTACTCTCATACTGTCTTGAGTACTGACTGCTTGCTGTTTCACGATCTCAGGCACTAAATTGCTAGGCTAAAGCTATTCTCACACTGTCTTGAATACTAACTGCTTGCTGTTTCACTATCACAGACACTAAATTGCTAGGCTAAAGCTATTCTCACACTATCTAATTACTAACTGCTTGATGTTTCACTATCACAGGCACTAAATTGCTAGGCTAAAGCTATTCTCCTACTGTCTTGAGTACTGACAGCTTGCTGTTTTACTTACGATCTCAGGCACTAAATTGCTAGGCTAAAGCTACTCTCATACTGTCTTGAATACTAACTGCTTGATGTTTCACTATCACAGGCACTAAATTGCTAGGCTAAACCTATTCTCCTACTGTCTTGAGTACTGACTGCTTGCTGTTTCACGATCTCAGGCATTAAATTGCTAGGCTAAAGCTACTCTCATACTGTCTTGAGTACTGACTGCTTGCTGTTTCACGATCTCAGGCACTAAATTGCTAGGCTAAAGCTATTCTCCTACTGTGTTGAGTACTGACTGCTTGCTGTTTTACGATCTCAGGCACTAAATTGCTAGGCTAAAGCTACTCTCATACTGTCTTTAGTACTGAGTGCTTGCTGTTTCACGATCTCAGGCACTAAATTGCTAGGCTAAAGCTATTCTCACACTGTCTTGAATACTAACTGCTTGCTGTTTCACTATCACAGGCACTAAATTGCTAGACTAAAGCTATTTTCACACTGTCTTGAGTACTGACTGCTTGTTTTTCACGATCTCAGGCACTAAAGTGCTAGGCTAAAGCTATTGTCATACTGTGTGGAGTACTGACTGCTTGCTGTTTCACGATCTCAGGCACTAAATTGCTAGACTAAAGCTATTCTCATACTGTCTTCAGTACTGACTGCTTGCTGTTTCACGATCTCAGGCACTAAATTGCTAGGATAAAGCTATTCTCACACTGTGTGGAGTACTGACTGCTTGCTGTTTCACGATCTCAGGCACTAAATAGCTAGGTTAAAGCTATTGTCATACTGTCTTGAGTACTGACTTCTTGCTGTTTCACGATCTCGGGCACTAAATTGTTAGGCTCAAGCTATTCTCCTACTGTCTTGAGTACCGACTGCTTGCTGTTTTACTATCACAGACACTAAATTGCTAGGCTAAAGCTATTCTCCTACTGTCTTGAGTACTGACTGCTTGCTGTTTCACTATTACAGGCACTAAATTGCTAGGCTAAAGCTATTCTCCTACTGTTTTGAGTACTGACTGCTTGCTGTTTCATGATCTTAGGCACTAAATTGCTAGGCTAAAGCTATTCTCCTACTGTCTTGAGTACTGACTGCTTGCTGTTTCACGATCTCAGGCAATAAATTGCTAGGCTAAAGCTACTCTCATACTGTCTTGAGTACTGACTGCTTACTGTTTCACGATCTCAGGCACTAAATTGCTAGGCTAAAGCTATTCTCACACTGTCTTGAATACTAACTGCTTGCTGTTTCACTATCACAGGCACTAAATTGCTAGGCTAAAGCTATTCTCACACTGTCTTGGGTACTGACTGCTTGCTGTTTCACGATCTCAGGCATTAAATTGCTAGGCTAAAGCTACTCTCATACTGTCTTGTGTACTGACTGCTTGCTGTTTCAAGATCTCAGGCACTAAATTGCTAGGCTAAAGCTATTCTCACACTGTCTTGAATACTAACTGCTTGCTGTTTCACTATCACAGGCACTAAATTGCTAGGCTAAAGCTATTCTCCTACTGTATTGAGTACTAACTGCTTGCTGTTTCACGATCTCAGGCATTAAATTGCTAGGCTAAAGCTACTCTCATACTGTTTTGAGTACTGACTGCTTGCTGTTTCACGATCTCAGGCACTAAATTGCTAGGCTAAAGCTATTCTCACACTGTCTTGAATACTAACTGCTTGCTGTTTCACTATCACAGGCACTAAATTGCTAGGCTAAAGCTATTCTCACACTGTCTTGAGTACTGACTGCTTGCTGTTTCACGATCTCAGGCATTAAATTGCTAGGCTAAAGCTATTCTCATACTGTCTTGAGTACTGACTGCTTGCTGTTTCACGATCTGAGGCACTAAATTGCTAGGCTAAAGCTATTCTCACACTGTCTTGAATACTAACTGCTTGCTGTTTCACTATCACAGGCACTAAATTGCTAGTCTAAAGCTATTCTCACACTGTCTTGAGTACTGACTGCTTGCTGTTTCACGATCTCAGGCACTAAAGTGCTAGGCTAAAGCTATTCTCCTACTGTCTTGAGTACTGATTGCTTGCTGTTTCATGATCACAGGCACTAAATTGCTAGGCTAAAGCTATTCTCACACTATCTTGAGTACTGATTGCTTGCTGTATCACGATCTGAGGCACTAAATTGCTAGGCTCAACCTATTCTCACACTGTCTTGAGTACTGACTGCTTGCTGTTTCACTATCACAGGCACTAAATTGCTAGGCTAAAGCTATTCTCCTACTGTCTTGAGTACTGACTACTTGCTGTTTCATGATCACAGGCACTAAATTGCTAGGCTAAAGCTATTCTCCTACTGTCTTGAGTACTGACTGCTTGCTGTTTCACGATCTCAGGCACTAAATTGCTAGGCTAAAGCTATTCTCACACTGTCTTGAATACTAACTGCTTTCTGTTTCACTATCACAGGCACTAAATTGCTAGGCTAAAGCTATTCTCACACTGTCTTGAGTACTGACTGCTTGCTGTTTCACGATCTCAGGCATTAAATTGCTAGGCTAAAGCTACTCTCATACTGTCTTAAGTACTGACTGCTTGCTGTTTCACTATCTTAGGCACTAAATTGCTAGGCTAAAGCTATTCTCACACTGTCTTGAGTACTGACTGCTTGCTGTTTCACGATCTCAGGCACTAAGGTGCTAGGCTAAAGCTATTGTCATACTGTGTGGAGTACTGACTGCTTGCTGTTTCACGAACTCAGGCACTAAATTGCTAGGCTAAAGCTATTCTCTAACTGTCTTGAGTACTGACTGCTTGCTGTTTCACGATCTCAGGCACTAAATTGCTAGGCTAAAGCTATTCTTACACTGTGTGGAGTACTGACTGCTTGCTGTTTCACGATCTCAGGCATTAAATTGCTAGGCTAAAGCTACTCTCATACTGTCTTGAGTACTGACTGCTTGCTGTTTCACGATCTCAGGCACTAAATTGCTAGGCTAAAGCTATTCTCACACTGTCTTGAATACTAACTGCTTGCTGTTTCACTATCACAGACACTAAATTGCTAGGCTAAAGCTATTCTCACACTGTCTTGAATACTAACTGCTTGATGTTTCACTATCACAGGCACTAAATTGCTAGGCTAAAGCTATTCTCCTACTGTCTTGCGTACTGACTGCTTGCTGTTTCACGATCTCAGGCATTAAATTGCTAGGCTAAAGCTACTCTCATACTGTCTTGAGTACTGCCTGCTTGCTGTTTCACGATCTCTGGCACTAAATTGCTAGGTTAAAGCTATTCTCCTACTGTCTTGAGTACTGACTGCTTGCTGTTTTACGATCTCAGGCACTAAATTGCTAGGCTAAAGCTACTCTCATACTGTCTTGAGTACTGACTGCTTGCTGTTTCACGATCTCAGGCACTAAATTGCTAGGCTAAAGCTATTCTCACACTGTCTTGAATACTAACTGCTTGCTGTTTCACTATCACAGGCACCAAATTGCTAGAGTAAAGCTATTCTCACACTGTCTTGAGTACTGACTGCTTGCTGTTTCACGATCTCAGGCACTAAAGTGCTAGGCTAAAGCTATTGTCATACTGTGTGGAGTACTGACTGCTTGCTGCTTCACGATCTCAGGCACTAAATTGCTAGATTAAAGCTATTCTCATACTGTCTTGAGTACTGACTGCTTGCTGTTTCACGATCTCAGGCACTAAATTGCTAGGATGAAGCTATTCTCACACTGTGTGGAGTACTGACTGCTTGCTGTTTCACGATCTCAGGCACTAAATTGCTAGGTTAAAGCTATTGTCATACTGTTTTGAGTACTGACTGCTTGCTGTTTCACGATCTCAGGCACTAAATTGTTAGGCTCAAGCTATTCTCCTACTGTCTTGAGTACTGATTGCTTGCTGTTTTACTATCACAGACACTAAATTGCTAGGCTCAAGCTATTCTCCTACTGTCTTGAGTACTGACTGCTTGCTGTTTCACTATCACAGGCACTAAATTGCTAGGCTAAAGCTATTCTCCTACTGTCTTGAGTACTGACTGCTTGCTGTTTCATGATCACAGGCACTAAATTGCTAGGCTAAAGCTATTCTCCTACTGTCTTGAGTACTGACTGCTTGTTGTTTCACGATCTCAGGCATTAAATTGCTAGGCTAAAGCTACTCTCATACTGTCTTGTGTACTGACTGCTTGCTTTTTCACGATCTCAGGCACTAAATTGCTATGCTAAAGCTATTCTCACACTGTCTTGAATACTAACTGCTTTCTGTTTCACTATCACAGGCACTAAATTGCTAGGCTAGAGCTATTCTCACACTGTCTTGAGTACTGACTGCTTGCTGTTTCACGATTTCAGGCATTAAATTGCTAGGCTAAAGCTACTCTCATACTGTCTTGAGTACTGACTGCTTGCTGTTTCACTATCTCAGGCACTAAATTGCTAGGCTAAAGCTATTCTCACACTGTCTTGAGTACTGACTGCTTGCTGTTTCACGATCTCAGGAACTAAAGTGCTAGGCTAAAGCTATTGTCATAGTGTGTGGAGTACTGACTGCTTGCTGTTTCACGATCTCAGGCATTAAATTGCTAGGCTAAAGCTACTCTCATACTGTCTTGAGTACTGACTGCTTGCTGTTTCACGATCTCAGGCACTAAATTGCTAGGCTAAAGCTATTCTCACACTGTCTTGAATACTAACTGCTTGCTGTTTCACTATCACAGACACTAAATTGCTAGGCTAAAGCTATTCTCACACTGTCTTGAATACTAACTGCTTGATGTTTCACTATCACAGGCACTAAATTGCTAGGCTAAAGCTATTCTCCTACTGTCTTGAGTACAGACAGCTTGCTGTTTTACTTACGATCTCAGGCACAAAATTGCTGGGCTAAAGCTACTCTCATACTGTCTTGAGTACTGACTGCTTGCTGTTTCACGATCTCAGGCACTAAATTGCTAGGATAAAGCTATTCTCACACTGTGTGGAGTACTGACTGCTTGCTGTTTCACGATCTCAGGCACTAAATTGCTAGGTTAAAGCTATTGTCATACTGTCTTGAGTACTGACTGCTTGCTGTTTCACGATCTCAGGCACTAAAGTGTTAGGCTCAAGCTATTCTCCTACTGTCTTGAGTACTGACTGCCTGCTGTTTTACTATCACAGACACTAAATTGCTAGGCTAAAGCTATTCTCCTACTGTCTTGAGTACTGACTGCTTGCTGTTTCACTATCACAGGCATTAAATTGTTTGGCTAAAGCTATTCTCCTACAGCCTTGAGTACTGACTGCTTGCTGTTTTACTATCACAGGCACTAAACTGCTAGGCTAAAGCTATTCTCCTACTGTCTTGAGTACTGACTGCTTGCTGTTTCATGATCACAGGCACTAAATTGCTAGGCTAAAGCTATTCTCCTACTGTCTTGAGTACTGACTGCTTGCTGTTTCACGATCTCAGGTATTAAATTGCTAGGCTAAAGCTACTCTCATACTGTCCTGAGTACTGACTGCATGCTGTTTCACGTGCTCAGGCACTAAATTGCAAGGCTAAAGCTATTCTCACACTGTCTTGAATACTAACTGCTTGCTGTTTCACTATCACAGGCACTAAATTGCTAGGCTAAAGCTATTCTCACACTGTCTTGGGTACTGACTGCTTCCTGTTTCACGATCTCAGGCATTAAATTGCTAGGCTAAAGCTACTCTCATACTGTCTTGTGTACTGACTGCTTGCTGTTTCAATATCTCAGGCACTAAATTGCTAGGCTAAAGCTATTCTCCCACTGTCTTGAATACTAACTGCTTACTGTTTCACTATCACAGGCACTAAATTGCTAGGCTAAAGCTATTCTCACACTGTCTTGAATACTAACTGCTTGCTGTTTCACTATCACAGGCACTAAATTGCTAGGCTAAAGCTATTCTCACACTGTCTTGAGTACTGACTGCTTGCTGTTTCACGATCTCAGGCACTAAAGTGCTAGGCTAAAGCTATTGTATACTGTGTGGAGTACTGACTGCTTGCTGTTTCACGAATTTAGGCACTAAATTGCTAGGCTAAAGCTATTCTCATACTGTCTTGAGTACTGACTGCTTGCTGTTTCACGATCTCAGGCACTAAATTGCTAGGCTAAAGCTATTCTCACACTGTGTGGAGTACTGATTGCTTGCTGTTTCACGATCTCTGGCATTAAATTGCTAGGTTAAAGCTATTGTCATACTGTCTTGAGTACTGACTGCTTGCTGTTTCACGATCTCAGGCACTAAATTGCTAGGCTAAAGCTATTCTCATACTGTCTTGAGTACTGACTGCTTGCTGTTTCACGATCACAGCCACTAAATTGCTAGGCTTAAGCTATTCTCACACTGTCTTGAGTACTGACTGCTTGCTGTTTCACGATCTCTGGCACTAAATTGCTAGGCTATGGCTATTGTCATACTGTGTGGAGTACTGACTTCTTGCTGTTTCACGATCTCAGGCACTAAATTGCTAGGCTAAAGCTATTCTCCTACTGTCTTGAGTACTGACTGCTTGCTGTTTCACGATCTCAGGCACTAAATTGCTAGGCTAAAGCTATTCTCTCACTGTCTTGAGTACTGACTGCCTGCTGTTTCACGATGTCAGACGCTAGTGTACTAGGTTAAAGCTATTCTCATACTGTCTTGAGTACTGACTGCTTGCTGTATCAGGATCTCAGGCACTAAAGTGCTAGGCTAAAGCTATTCTCACACTGTCTTGAGTACTGACAGCTTGCTGTTTCACGATCTCAGGCACTAAAGTACTAGACTAAAGCTGTTCTCCTACTGTCTTGAGTACTGACTGCTTGCTGTTTCACGATCTCAGGCACTAAATTGCTAGCCTAAAGCTATTCTCACACCTTCTTGAATACTAACTGCTTGCTGTTTCACGATCACAGGCACTAAATTGCTAGGCTAAAGCTATTCTCCTACTGTCTTGGTACTGACTGCTTGCTGTATCACGATCTCAGGCACTAAATTGCTAGGCTAAAGCTATTGTCATACTGTCTTGAATACTAACTGCTTGCTGTTTCACGATCACAGGCACTAAAGTGCTAGGCTAAAGCTATTCTCATACTGTCTGGAGTACTGACTGCTTGCGGTTTCACGATCTCAGGCACTAAATTGTTAGGCTAAAGCTATTGTCATACTGTGTGGAGTACTGACTGCTTGCTGTTTCACGATCTCAGGCACTAAATTGCTAGGCTATAGCTATTCTCATACTGTCTTGGTACTGACTGCTTGCTGTTTCACGATCTCAGGCATTAAATTGCTAGGCTAAAGCTACTCTCATACTGTCTTGAGTACTGACTGCTTGCTGTTTCACGATCTCAGGCACTAAATTGCTAGGCTAAAGCTATTCTCCTACTGTCTTGAGTACTGATTGCTTGCTGTTTCACGATCTCAGGCACTAAATTGCTAGGCTAAAGCTATTCTCACACTGTCTTGAGTAGTGACTGCCTGCTGTTTCACGATGTCAGACGCTAGTGTACTAGGTTAAAGCTATTCTCATACTGTCTTGAGTACTGACTGCTTGCTGTATCACGATCTCAGGCACTAAAGTGCTAGGCTAAAGCTATTTTCACACTGTCTTGAGTACTGACTGCTTGCTGTTTCACGATCTCAGGCACTAAATTGCTAGGCTAAAGCTATTCTCATACTGTCTTTAGTACTGACTGCTTGCTGTTTCACGATCAAAGGCACTAAATTGCTAGGCTAAAACTATTCTCCTACTGTCTTGAGTACTGACTGCTTGCTGTATCACGATCTCAGGCACCAAAGTGCTAGGCTAAAGCTATTCTCACACTGTCTTGAGTACTGACTGCTTGCTGTTTCACGATCTCAGGCACTAATTCGCTAGGCTAAAGCTATTCTCATACTGTCTTGAGTACTGACTGCTTGCTGTTTCACGATCTCAGGCACTAAATTGCTGGGCTAAGGCTGTTCTCACACTGTCTTGAGTACTGACTGCTTGCTGTTTCACGATCTCAGGCACTAAATTGCTAGGATAAAGCTATTCTCACACTGTGTGGAGTACTGACTGCTTGCTGTTTCACGATCTCAGGCACTAAATTGTTAGGCTAAAGCTATTGTCATACTGTGTGGAGTACTGACTGCTTGCTGTTTCATTATCACAGGCACTAAATTGTTAGGCTAAAGCTATTCTCACACTGTCTTGAGTACTGACTGCTTGCTGTTTCACGATCTCTGGCACTAAATTGCTAGGCTATGGCTATTGTCATACTGTGTGGAGTACTGACTGCTTGCTGTTTCACGATCTCAGGCACTAAATTGCTAGGCTAAAGCTATTCTCCTACTGTCTTGAGTACTGACTGCTTGCTGTTTCATTATCACAGGCACTAAATTGTTAGGCTAAAGCTATTCTCACACTGTCTTGAGTACTGACTGCTTGCTGTTTCACGATCTCTGGCACTAAATTGCTAGGCTATGGCTATTCTCACACTGTGTGGAGTACTGACTGCTTGCTGTTTCACGATCTCAGGCATTAAATTGCTAGGCTAAAGCTACTCTCATACTGTCTTGAGTACTGACTGCTTGCTGTTTCACGATCTCAAGCACTAAATTGCTAGGCTAAAGCTATTCTCACACTGTCTTGAATACTAACTGCTTGCTGTTTCACTATCACAGACACTAAATTGCTAGGCTAAAGCTATTCTCACACTGTCTTGAATACTAACTGCTTGATGTTTCACTATCACAGGCACTAAATTGCTAGGCTAAAGCTATTCTCCTACTGTCTTGAGTACTGACAGCTTGCTGTTTTACTTACGATCTCAGGCACTAAATTGCTAGGCTAAAGCTACTCTCATACTGTCTTGAGTACTGACTGCTTGCTGTTTCACGATCTCAGGCACTAAATTGCTAGGATAAAGCTATTCTCAAACTGTGTGGAGTACTGACTGCTTGCTGTTTCACGATCTCAGGCACTAAATTGCTAGGTTAAAGCTATTGTCATACTGTCTTGAGTACTGACTGCTTGCTGTTTCACGATCTCAGGCACTAAAGTGTTAGGCTCAAGCTATTCTCCTACTGTCTTGAGTACTGACAGCCTGCTGTTTTACTATCACAGACACTAAATTGCTAGGCTAAAGCTATTCTCCTACTGTCTTGAGTACTGACTGCTTGCTGTTTCACTATCACAGGCATTAAATTGTTTGGCTAAAGCTATTCTCCTACAGTCTTGAGTACTGACTGCTTGCTGTTTTACTATCACAGGCACTAAATTGCTAGGCTAAAGCTATTCTCCTACTGTCTTGAGTACTCTCTGCTTGCTGTTTCATGATCACAGGCACTAAATTACTAGGCTAAAGCTATTCTCCTACTGTCTTGAGTACTGAGTGCTTGCTGTTTCACGATCTCAGGCATTAAATTGCTAGGCTAAAGCTACTCTCATACTGTCTTGAGTACTGACTGCTTGCTGTTGCACGATCTCAGGCACTAAATTTCTAGGCTAAAGCTATTCTCACACTGTCTTGAATACTAACTGCTTGCTGTTTCACTATCACAGGCACTAAATTGCTAGGCTAAAGCTATTCTCACACTGTCTTGGGTACTGACTGCTTCCTGTTTCACGATCTCAGGCATTAAATTGCTAGGCTAAAGCTACTCTCATACTGTCTTGTGTACTGACAGCTTGCTGTTTCAATATCTCAGGCACTAAATTGCTAGGCTAAAGCTATTCTCCCACTGTCTTGAATACTAACTGCTTACTGTTTCACTATCACAGGCACTAAATTGCTAGGCTAAAGCTATTCTCACACTGTCTTGAATACCAACTGCTTGCTGTTTCACTATCACAGGCACTAAATTGCTAGGCTAAAGCTATTCTCACACTGTCTTGAGTACTGACTGCTTGCTGTTTCACGATCTCAGGCACTAAAGTGCTAGGCTAAAGCTATTGTCATACTGTGTGGAGTACTGACTGCTTGCTGTTTCACGATCTTAGGCACTAAATTGCTAGGCTAAAGCTATTCTCATACTGTCTTGAGTACTGACAGCTTGCTGTTTCACGATCTCAGGCACTAAATTGCTAGGCTAAAGCTATTCTCACACTGTGTGGAGTACTGACTGCTTGCTGTTTCACGATCTCTGGCACTAAATTGCTAGGTTAAAGCTATTGTCATACTGTCTTGAGTACTGACTGCTTGCTGTTTCACGATCTCAGGCACTAAATTGCTAGGCTAAAGCTATTCTCATACTGTCCTGAGTACTGACTGCTTGCTGTTTCACGATCTCAGGCACTAAATTGTTAGGTTAAAGCTATTGTCATACTGTGTGGAGTACTGACTGCTTGCTGTTTCACTATCACAGGCACTAAAGTGCTAGGCTAAAGCTATTCTCATACTGTCTTAAGTACTGACTGCTTGCTGTTTCACGATCTCAGGCACTAAATTGCTAGGCTAAGGCTGTTCTAACACTGTCTTGAATACTAACTGCTTGCTGTTTCACGATCTCAGGCACTAAAATTTTAGGCTAAAAATATTCTCACACTGTCTTGAGTACTGACTGCTTGCTGTTTCACGATCTCAGGCACTAAAATGTTAGGCTAAAAATATTCTCACACTGTCTTGAGTACTGACTGCTTGCTGTTTCACGATGTCAGGCATTAAAGTGCTAGACTAAAGCTATTCTCACACTGTCTTGAGTACTGACTGCTTGCTGTTTCACGATGTCAGGCATTAAATTGCTAGGCTAAAGCTATTCTCACACTGTCTTGAGTACTGACTGCTTGCTGTTTCACGATGTCAGGCATTAAATTGCTAGGCTAAAGCTATTCTCACACTGTCTTGAGTACTGACTGCTTGCTGTTTCACGATGTCAGGCATTAAAGTGCTAGACTAAAGCTATTCTCACACTGTCTTGAGTACTGTCTGCTTGCTGTTTCACGATGTCAGGCACTAAAGTGTTAGGCTAAAGCTATTCTCACACTGTCTTGAGCACTGGCTGCCTGCTGATTCACGATGTCAGGCATTAAATTGCTAGGCTAAAGCTATTCTCACACTGTCTTGAGTACTGGCTGCTTGCTGTTTCATGATCACAGGCACTAAATTGCTAGGCTAAAGCTATTCTCCTACTGTCTTGAGTACTGACAGCTTGCTGTTTCACGATCTCAGGCACTAAATTGCTAGCCTAAAGCTATTCTCACACCTTCTTGAATACTAACTGCTTGCTTTTGCACGATCACAGCCACTAAATTGCTAGGCTAAAGCTATTCTCCTACTGTCTTGGTACTGACTGCTTGCTGTATCACGATCTCAGGCACTAAATTGCTAGGCATTAAGCTATTGTCATACTGTCTTGAATACTAACTGCTTGCTGTTTCACGATCACAGGCACTAAAGTGCTAGGCTAAAGCTATTCTCATACTGTCTGGAGTACTGACTGCTTGCGGTTTCACGATCTCAGGCACTAAATTGTTAGGCTAAAGCTATTCTCCTACTGTCTTGAGTACTGACTGCTTGCTGTTTCACGATCTCAGGCACTAAATTGCTAGGCTTAAGCTATTGTCATACTGTGTGGAGTACTGACTGCTTGTTGTTTCACGATCTCAGGCACTAAATTGCTAGGCTAAAGCTATTCTCACACTGTCTTGAGTACTGACTGCTTGCTGTTTCACGATCTCAGGCACTAAAGTGCTAGGCTAAAGCTATTGTCATACTGTGTGGAGTACTGACTGCTTGCTGTTTCACGATCTTAGGCACTAAATTGCTAGGCTAAAGCTATTCTCATACTGTCTTGAGTACTGACTGCTTGCTGTTTCACGATCTCAGGCACTAAAGTACTAGGCTAAAGCTATTCTCACACTGTGTGGAGTACTGACTGCTTGCTGTTTCACGATCAAAGGCACTAAATTGCTAGGCTAAGGCTGTTCTCACACTGTCTTGAATACTAACTGCTTGCTGTTTCACGATCTCAGGCACTAAAATGTTAGGCTAAAAATATTCTCACACTGTCTTGAGTACTGACTGCTTGCTGTTTCACGATCTCAGGCACTAAAATGTTAGGCTAAAAATATCCTCACACTGTCTTGAGTACTGACTGCTTGCTGTTTCACGATGTGAGGCATTAAAGTGCTAGACTAAAGCTATTCTCACACTGTCTTGAGTACTGACTGCTTGCTGTTTCACGATGTCAGGCATTAAATTGCTAGGCTAAAGCTATTCTCACACTGTCTTGAGTACTGACTGCTTGCTGTTTCACGATGTCAGGCATTAAATTGCTAGGCTAAAGCTATTCTCACACTGTCATGAGTACTGACTGCTTGCTGTTTCACGATGTCAGGCATTAAATTGCTAGGCTAAAGCTATTCTCACACTGTCTTGAATACTGGCTGCTTGCCGTTTCATGATCACAGGCACTAAATTGCTAGGCTAAAGCTATTCTCCTACTGTCTTGAGTACTGACTGCTTGCTGTTTCACGATCTCAGGCACTAAATTGCTAGCCTAAAGCTATTCTCACACCTTCTTGAATACTAACTGCTTGCTTTTTCACGATCACAGCCACTAAATTGCTAGGCTAAAGCTATTCTCCTACTGTCTTGGTACTGACTGCTTGCTGTATCACGATCTCAAGCACTAAATTGCTAGGCATTAAGCTATTGTCATACTGTCTTGAATACTAACTGCTTGCTGTTTCACGATCACAGGCACTAAAGTGCTAGGCTAAAGCTATTCTCATACTGTCTGGAGTACTGACTGCTTGCGGTTTCACGATCTCAGGCACTAAATTGTTAGGCTAACGCTATTCTCCTACTGTCTTGAGTACTGACTGCTTGCTGTTTCACGATCTCAGGCACTAAATTGCTAGGCTAAAGCTATTGTCATACTGTGTGGAGTACTGACTGCTTGTTGTTTCACGATTTCAGGCACTAAATTGCTAGGCTATAGCTATTCTCATACTGTCTTGGTACTGACTGCTTGCTGTTTCACGATCTCAGGCACTAAATTGCTAGGCTGAAGCTATTCTCCTGCTGTCTTGAGTACTGACTGCTTGCTGTTTCACGATCTCAGGCACTAAATTGCTAGGCTAAAGCTATTCTCCTACTGTCTTGAGTACTGATTACTTGCTATTTTACGATCTCAGGCACTAAATTGCTAGGCTAAAGCTATTCTCACACTGTCTTGAGTACTGACTGCCTGCTGTTTCACGATGTCAGACGCTAGTGTACTAGGTTAGAGCTATTCTCATACTGTCTTGAGTACTGACTGCTTGCTGTATCACGATCTCAGGCACTAAAGTGCTAGGCTAAAGCTATTCTCACACTGTCTTGAGTACTGACTGCTTTCTGTTTCACGATCTCAGGCACTAAATTGCTAGGTTAAAGCTATTCTCATACTGTCTTGAGTACTGACTGCTTGCTGTTTCACGATCAAAGGCACTAAATTGCTAGGCTAAAGCTATTCACCTACTGTCTTGAGTACTGACTGCTTGCTGTATCACGATCTCAGGCACTAAAGTGCTAGGCTAAAGCTATTCTCACACTGTCTTGAGTACTGACTGCTTGCTGTTTCACGATCTCAGGCACTAAATTGCTAGGCTAAAGCTATTCTCATACTGTCTTGAGTACTGACTGCTTGCTGTTTCACGATCTCAGGCACTAAATTGCTAGGCTAAGGCTGTTCTCACACTGTCTTGAGTACTGACTGCTTGCTGTTTCACGATCTCAGGCACTAAATTGCTAGGATAAAGCTATTCTCACACTGTGTGGAGTACTGACTGCTTGCTGTTTCACGATCTCAGGCACTAAATTGTTAGGCTAAAGCTATTGTCATACTGTGTGGAGTACTGACTGCTTGCTGTTTCATTATCACAGGCACTAAATTGTTAGGCTAAAGCTATTCTCACACTGTCTTGAGTACTGACTGCTTGCTGTTTCACGATCTCTGGCACTAAATTGCTAGGCTATGGCTATTGTCATACTGTGTGGAGTACTGACTGCTTGCTGTTTCACGATCTCTGGCACTAAATTGCTAGGCTATGGCTATTGTCATACTGTGTGGAGTACTGACTGCTTGCTGTTTCACGATCTCAGGCACTAAATTGCTAGGCTAAAGCTATTCTCATACTGTCTTGAGTACTGACTGCTTGCTGTTTCACGATCTCAGGCACTAAATTGCTAGGCTAAAGCTATTCTCATACTGTCTTGAGTACTGACTGCTTGCTGTTTCATTATCACAGGCACTAAATTGCTAGGCTATGGCTATTGTCATACTGTCTTGTGTACTGACTGCTTGCTGTTTCACGATCTCAGGCACTAAATTGCTAGGCTAAAGCTATTCTCCTACTGTCTTGAGTACTGACTGCTTGCTGTTTCATTATCACAGGCACTAAATTGTTAGGCTAAAGCTATTCTCACACTGTCTTGAGTACTGACTGCTTGCTGTTTCACGATCTCTGGCACTAAATTGCTAGGCTATGGCTATTGTCATACTGTGTGGAGTACTGACTGCTTGCTGTTTCACGATCTCAGGCACTAAATTGCTAGGCTAAAGCTATTCTCCTACTGTCTTGAGTACTGACTGCTTGCTGTTTCACGATCTCAGGCACTAAATTGCTAGGCTAAAGCTATTCTCACACTGTCTTGAGTACTGACTGCCTGCTGTTTCACGATGTCAGACGCTAGTGTACTAGGTTAAAGCTATTCTCATACTGTCTTGAGTACTGACTGCTTGCTGTATCAGGATCTCAGGCACTAAAGTGCTAGGCTAAAGCTATTCTCACACTGTCTTGAGTACTGACTGCTTGCTGTTTCACGATCTCAGGCACTAAAGTACTAGACTAAAGCTGTTCTCCTACTGTCTTGAGTACTGACTGCTTGCTGTTTCACGATCTCAGGCACTAAATTGCTAGGCTAAAGCTGTTCTCCTACTGTCTTGAGTACTGGCTGCTTGCTGTTTCACGATCTCAGGCACTAAAATGCTAGGCTAAAGCTATTCTCATACTGTCTTGAGTACTGACTGCTTGCTGTGTCACGATCTCAGGCACTAAAGTGCTAGGCTAAAGCTATATTCCTACTGTCTTGAGTACTCACTGCTGGCTCTTTCACGATGTACAAGACTAAAGCAAGTTTCAATTTTTTTAAAACTGTTGCTATGCGATTGTTATTGAAATTCCGTTCTCTTTCTAAGGTCAGGAATAAAAGAAAACGGACGAGAACTTTTTCTTTTTAGTAGAATTTAGGTACTTTAAAATTGAAACCAATAACAGAGCAGATTTTGAAAATGGACAACATTAAGGTTAATAAAATGTCATCTCCTCATCTCTGTAACAAATAGTTTATGCTTCTATTTGCTTCATGCTAATCGAGAAAAATTTGCAGAATTAGTCTTATTACTTAGTTCCTTGTAAGTAGTAGCGAAATAAGGGAGTAGCTGATGTTAAAGTGATAGTCAAAACTGGTTACTATGTGACTGAAGTTCCTTTGTTTGTATGAACAGGAGTTGTAAAAATGCTGTATGAGAAACTGAAACCAAAGCAAGGAAAATGATCAACTTTGCGAACTAAATGTACATAAGATAAATTGTGTATTTTATTAAGCTCTATTTGTTTTATTGCGTAGGTTGTTATGTTTTACACTTATGGAAAATTCCACAAAAGTCATCCAGAATAAAGAGGTCTCTAGAGGCTATTCCCAGTACATTAAAGGTACACATTTTTCTTTTGTCAGGTATCTTTAATGTACTCGTCAAAGTCATTTTTTGAGAAAATAAAAATTTTCGAAAAATTGTCCTTCGAAAATGTAGTTGGGGATTGGTGGATTTTCTTGTCGCGTCCTTGGAAGACACTGAACTTGGTATTAGAAATCTCGGTATTTAATTTTTGGGTGGAATGTAATGTCTTCTCTATACACAGAGAAAGTAATAGTGTATGACTCACGTGTTTTAGTGTTTGTACTGCCCGGTTGTTACAACTCGTATCGTAAAGGCACCGGCCAGAAGATTTGGATCGCGTGGAAAGACGAGAGAGCAAGTCGATGTTGTGACGAAAGCAAGTCCAAATGACCTTATTGGCTCAAGTGCGGACCACGGCCACGCCCACAAAACTACAAATAAACCGATACACATAAATCATGTGGCTGAGAGCAAGAGTGGCTTCACATCACCCTCTCTACAACAGTGGAATATATCCCTTGTAGTTACCAGAAACATGCGAGAATGTTACCATGGTAGCTCAGAGGTTAGAGCAACTGACTAGGCACCGCGAGAGGCTAAGGCAACGCTACTTTAAATCTGACTCTACCGATCCTGTTCTTACAACAGTTTATTCTCGTATCTGCTGCATGCTAATCGAGATAAACATTAACAGAAATTCTTTTATTGCTTTCTTCTAAGTAGAAGGGAAATATGGGAGGTTAAATTAAAATGGAAATGAAATTTATTTATAGACGCTGTTTAACAACATTTTTGAAGCGCCGACATTTGCGGGAGCAGTGCTTTGTGCCAGTAAACATTAAATATAAAAGTTTCATACTTTAATTTTACTCAGACATGGCACCAACATTTTTAGAAATAATGTCTTCGTACGTGTGTGTGTCTGTGTGTGTTTGTGGTGTGTATTTGGGGTGTGTGAATGTGTTTCTGGTATGTGTTTGTGCTGCGTATTTGTGGTGTGAGTTTATGTTTGTGGTGTGTATTTGTGGTGTGTGTGTGTGTTGGTGGTGTGTATTTGGGGTGTGTGTGTTAGTGGGTGTATTTGGGGCGTGTGTATGTTTTTCTGGTATGTGTTTGTGGTGTGTATTTGTGCTGTGTGTTTATGTATGTGGTGTGTATTTGTGGTGTGTGTGTTTGTGTTATGTATTTGGGGTGTGTGTGTTGGAGGTGTGTATTTGTGGTGTGTGTGTGTTCCTGGTATGTGTTTGTGGTGTGTATTTGTGGTGTGTGTTTATGTATGTGGTGTCTATTTGTGGTGTGTGTATTTGTGTTATGTATTTGGGGTGTGTGTGTTGGAGGTGTGTATTTGTGGTGTGTGTGTTCCTGATATGTGTTTGTGGTGTGTGTTTATGTTTGTGGTGTGTATTTGTGGTGTGTGTTGGTGGTGTGTATTTGTGGTGTGTGTGTGTTTGTGGTGTGTATTTGGTGTGTGTGTGGTGGTGGTATGTATTTTTGGTGTGTGTGTTCGTTTGTGGTGTGTATTTGTGGTATGTGTGTGTTTGTGGTGTGTATTTGGGGTGTATGTGTTGGTGGTGTGTATTTGGGGTGTGTGTGTTGGTGGTGTGTATTTGTGGTGTGTGTGGGTGTGTTTGTAGTGTGTATTTGTGGTATATGTGTGTTTGTGGTGTGTATTTGGTGTGTGTGTGTTGGTGGTGTGTATTTGTGGTGTGTTTATGTTTGTGGTGTGTATTTGTGGTGTGTGTGTTCATGGTGTGAATTTGTGGTGTGTGTATTTGTGGTGTGTGTGTTTGTGGTGTATATTTAGGCTGTGTGTGTTCGTGGTTTGAATTTGTGGTGTGTGTTTGTGGTGTGTATTTAGGGTGTGTGTGTTTGTGGTGTGTATTTAGGTTGTGTGTGTTGGTGGTGTGAATTTTTGGTGTGTGTTTGTGGTGTGTGTGTTTGTGGTGTGTGTGTGTTTGTGGTGTGTGAATTTGTGGTGTGTGTGTTAGTGGTGTGTATTTATGGTGTGTGTGTGTTGGTGGTGTGAATTTGTGGTGTGTGTGTTTGTGGTGTGTGTGTGTTTGTGGTTGTTGTGTTTGAGGTGTGTATTTAGGGTGTGTGTGTGTTGGTGGTGTGTATTTGTGGTGTGTGTGTTGGTAGTGTGAATTTGTGGTGTGTTTATGTTTGTGGTGTGTGTGTTTGTGGTGTGTATTTGGGGTGTGTGTGTTGGTGGTGTGTATTTAAGGTGTGTGTGTTTGTGGTGTGTATTTAGGGCGTGTGTGTTCGTGGTGTGAATTTGTGTTGTGTGTGTTTGTGGTGTGTATTTGGTGTGTGTGTGTTCGTGGTGTGAATTTGTGGTGTGTGTGTTTGTGGTGTGTATTTAGGGTGTGTGTGTTGGTGGTGTGAATTTGTGGTGTTTTGTGTTTGTGGTGTGTGTATGTTGGTGTGCATTTGTGGTGTGTGTGTATGTTGGTGTGTATTTGTGGTGTGAGTGTTGGTGGTGTGTATTTGTGGTATGTGTGTTTGTGGTGTGTATTTGAGTTGTGTTTATTTGTGGTGTGTGTGCGTTTGTGGTGTGTATTTGTGGTATGTGAATGTGTGGGTGTTGGTGGTGTGTATTTGTGGTATGTGTGAGTGTTTGTGGTGTGTATTTGTGGTATGTGTGTGTGTTTGTGGTGTGTATTTAGGGTGTGTGTGTTGATGGTGTGTATTTGTGGTGTGAGTGTGTGTTTGTGGTGTGTATTTAGGGTGTGTGTGTTGGTGATGTTAATTTGTGCTGTGTGTGTGTGTGTGTGTTTGTTTGTGATGTGTAATTGGGGTGTGTGTATCCGAACAACACAACAAAACCAAAAGTCGACTAAATACCAAACTTGGTGTTTACGCTCACTATTTTCTAAACAAGGCTTTTAAGAAAAATTTCTCCATCTCAAAGTTGCGTGCAACATTTTTTCAATGTTTTTTTTTTATTTACTAAAAAAGTATGAGCTATTTTTATTAAAATATCATATAGGTATTAAATATATTTAAATTATAAATGAAATGTAAATATTGAATTTTATGGGAATAGCCTCTGAAGACCTCTTTATTCTGGATGACTTTTGTCTCGTATAACTGGCAAACACATCTCGTTAAAACACACATTTTATGTCATTCTGTTTTTCTTGAAACATACTTTTTCATTGGTTTCAGTTTTCCAATGTTTACCTAGGCATGCTTTTCTTAACTGGGAAGTCCGTGTTTGTTTCTCCTGGTTTCTCAAAGAAAGAGAAGGGAAACCATCACATAGCGACAGCTTTTAAAACAATTGAGTATCGCTTGACTCTTCTGTATTCCCACTGTGTCCAGAAAGAAATACGTAACAAATTGATTATCTGGAATAACGAGAAGCAGAAGACTGACCTTTGTAGGAATAACTTATTGACCACTGGGTAGAGAAAGTCATATGACTGTAATACATATATTTTGTTCGCTGTGTTACGCAAAGCAAAGAGCCGAGTGGTTAGGCCACTTGCACCTATCTGGGCGGTCCAGGTTCGATTCCAGGTTTCTCCATTGGAATTTGTGGTGGACAAAGCAGCGTCTGTGCGGGTTTTCTCTGATTTCCCCTGCCATTCATTCCACCAATTACAATAATAATATTTTCGGTCCTATCATCAGTTGCTGATGACCCATCGTGGTTCCTCTCTGATCCAGATATTCGAGAAGGGAAGAATAATAAGAAGAAGGTGATTTAAAAAGGCCGTTATCCTCTTGTGATATGTACACTACAAGATGGCGACACATTGATCCGTGCCCGGCGCCTCCACCACTATGTAATTTACTGCTGCTCGCGTGAGAACTCCACATTCCCTGCCTCTTTTCCTACAATCATTTATAGAAATTTGCTTCACAAGAACAACCAGAATTACATTCGTGTTTCCTTTCTTCTTCAACAAATTGCGATATTCTCCGCATAACCACTCCCACCTGCCTCTCTTGTAAAATAAAATATCATGTGTTACATTCACATTACTTTCTCTACCTGCTGCAACAAATTGCGACATTCTCCGCATAACCATTCCCACCTGCCTCTCTTGTAAAATAAAATATCATATGTTACATTCAAATTACTTTCTCTACCTGCTCTGCAACAAACTATTCTTATAAGAGATTGGATGTTTTTCTATCTACTTCAAGATAAACATGAACAGAAATTGTCTTATTACTTGCTTCCTTGCAAGTAGAAGGATAAAGTGATAGTCAAATGTTTTAAAATGTGGTTGCCAAGTGATGGTCTTCTATTTGCATGGCGAGGATGAAAACAATGAATGACGAATTATTCATTAAGAAAAACGTGATACACAGGAAGACAGACGGTCAGACGGACGGATAGAAAGAACAAACTTATCCTAACAGCAACAGTGGTTTTTATAAACATATAGGTTATGAAAAACATATTAATTTAGAGATTAGAATGTGTATAGAAATAACCCTGCTATAGCTTTTTATTGTTTAATTTACAAGCCCCCTTTAACATCTAAGGTCATATTGGGGGCTTTGGTTTAGAAGCAACTGCTTCACTATAGTTCTTTTTTGTGTTGTGTTTATACTCATTCTGTTTTCTTAAACTCACACACACACTCATATACATAGTTCCAGACACTGATTCTGGCTAAAGAAACATTCCCCGCTCCTGTCCCGGGACTTGCGGCTTAAAGTTTGAGTATGGTTTAAAGTTACAATTCAGAAAATGCCAACCGATTTTCTCAAATTTTAAGGCACATGAGATATTTTGATTATGCAACACATTTATATAATACATTTAAAAATTATTTACCTATATATTGCAAAGAATGAAATTTGGTATTCATATTACCATAAAACTTAAAAAAAAATCTATACAGGAATACAGAAATTTGAAATTTCACTCCTATTGTCCCTTAAATATCAAATTTGGTAATTAAGTGAATTTTTCAATTATGCTGTTCACAGGCACATATGTACGTGTTTCTAAAAATGTATATTTTGCCTTTAAACCATGTATTTCCATTGAAATGAACTACCTTCAGCAGATTTATTTCAATGGTTGCAATTTTCTACAACAGCCTCAAGACTGCAACTACACAAACCTCATTAAAACACAATTTAAGTCCAAAGCTTTCTTTGTTGTCTACAACTAGCAATTTCCGAGCTATTCCATGTTATTGCTTTTACTTTTAAAATTCTTAAACGGGAATCCGTTTCATATCTCTTTGGTTTACTCCTGGCCGTGTAAAGAGAACCGAATTTCAATGACAATGGCAAAGCGACTACTTTTAAAAGAGTTGATTGCTATCGCTTTAGACCAATGTATTTCCCTTCAAGATTGAAAAAGTTTGTTTCAAAGTATCTTAAACATGTATCTAATAACAAGGAATACTTAGGAAATGATTAACTACACAAAACACATATTTGACATAATTTCTTGTTTTACGAGATCTACATTTTTGTGTGGTCAGTTTTTGTCTATCTCTTACAGTTTACCACTTACACAAAAGTTATCCAGAATGAACACAACTTCAGAGACTATTCCCAGAAAATTCAACATATGTATTTTATTTGTCATGAAAATAACTTTGACATACGATATTTCAATCAAAATCGCTACAGCCATTTTTCAGAAAATCAACGTTTACGAAACTTTTTTCAAATTTTTTCTTGAAAATCTTCCCAACTTTGGAAGATCCCCAAGTTAATTATCAAGTTTATTATTTAACAGCATTTTCGTTTTTGACTTGTGCTCTTTAGATACACAGACGGACATTATTTTAAAAATACTTTTTAGGATACAGGAAACCCAAAATTTTGTATTTCCGGTGAAAGCTTGGTATGTATGGAATGCAATACCTTCTCTAATTTTGTACTAAGTAGACAGAGTAAAATATTTCGTAAAGATAGTTTGATAAATGATAGAGAACAGAGAAAGTCATATGAATTTAACATGTAGGTATAATTTACAACCTGAGGGTAACAAAAGCTTTGTATTTGTTCATATAACAAGTGGCTTAAATATGTGAGTGAGAAGTTCAGTACACGCGTAACATTGTTAGAATCGTGAGGTAGATAGTGTTTTGTTCTGGTTCTTGTTTAAACTGCACCAAATAAATCAATAAATGAAAATGAAGTTTTAGATTATGGTAAAAATCTGAGGTGTTCCATTCGCATGACTTTCTCTACATCTCTGCAACAAATTATTGTTAAAAACCTTATGCTTCTATTTACTTCATGCTAATCGAAACAAAATTAGCAGAAATAGTCTTATTACTTGCTTCCTTGTAAGCAGAAGCGAAATAAGGGAGTAGCATAGGTTAAAGTGATAGTCAAAAGCTGGTTGCTATGTCACTGAGGTTCCTTTGTTTGTATGGACACGAGTTGACAAATTCCTATATGAGAAAAATACAAGTTTTTTAAAGCGGAAACCAAAAACAAGAAATATCTCAAAAACGATTAACTCCACGAAAAAAATGTGTATAACATAAATTGTATGTTTTAAAGTGCTCCACGTATTTTGTGAGGTAAGTTTTCCTCCATATCTTACGGTTTAGCAGTTATGTAAAATTCCGTAAAAGTCATACAGAATAAAGTAGTTTTCAGAGGCTATTCCCAGAAAATTCAAGATATACATTTTATTTGGCAAGTAAATATCTTTATTTTACGATATTTTAATCAAAATCTTTAGAGTCATTTTTTGAAAAAATCACAATTTTCGAAAAATGTTACATGTAAAGGGTAGTTTGGGGTGCGGAGATTTTTCTCAAAATCTTCGTGTCGCATCCCTGGAAGATACTAAACGTAAATACCAGGTTTGGTTTTTTTATCGACTTTTCGTTTGTGAGTTATCGTGTCCACACATACACACACACGGACCTTTTTCTGAAAATGCTTTCTTTTTTGTATACAGGGGACCCTAAAACATACATTTCTGGTGAAATCTCGGTATCGGATTTTTGGGTGGAGTGCAATACCTTCTCTATACACTATGGACATGGTACGTGTAGAGCAAGTAAAAAAGCTGTACTTAGTTTGTTAGCCGAAGGACTTGTATGGCAAGGCATTTTCATTATTTAAAGATTGTGAAGGGAGTTAATAAAGACAGGAAACATGAGGATAACATTGTAGACTCAATATTAGAGCTTTTGTTTCAAGTGTTGCATTCCACCCAAAAACTCACTAACGAGATTTCACTAGAACCCAAAACATGTCTGTGTGTATACACCATACCTCAAAAACGAAAATTCAGTGAAATTCCAAACTTTATATTTAAGTTTAGTATCTTCGAAGGATGGAACATGAAGACTTTCAGAAAAATCCCCCTTCGCTTAGCTACCGTTTACATGGAACATTTTTCAAAATCTAGATTTTCTAAAAATTGGCTCAAACGATTCTGATTAAGATACTTAATTTTAATACATTTTTATGAAAAGCGAAACACAGGGATTAGCCTCTGAAGAGCTCTTCATTGTGAATGACTTTTGTATAACTGGAAACCGTAAGAGGAACATTATAATTTACTACACAAAAAATGTAGATTCCGTTAAAACACAGTTTCTGTCATATGCATTTTCTCGTAGATTGAACATTTCCGAGATATTCCTTGTTGTTGTTTTAAATTTTAAATTGCGGGAATTGTCGGCTCCTACTATGTAGAGAAACACTGGCAACCATGTTTTTAAAACATTTGACTACTACCACTTTATCCCAGTGTATTCACAAGGAAGCAAGTCACAAGACAGTTTCTGTTAGTGTTTATCTTGGTTAGTATAAAGTAGATAGAAGAAAAAGCTTATTAATAATAAACTTTTACAGAGATGTAGAGAAAGTCATGTGAATGGAGATTTATTACTGCTCGGTCATTTAAAGGGTCTCTGTCCAGATAAACGACACCATATTTACTTAACTTGTGGTTTTACCTCCGTTTTCAAAATCAATATAGTCAGAGATCTGAAAATGACCTAAAATATGAGTCATCCTACTTTCTTTTTAAAATCAATGCCCCCATTTTAATGGAATTTTCACACTTTATGCCTTCAAATATTCTTAGAAAATTGTATTCTGCTTTCTAATGCATGGAGCTAATTAAGATAAACGTATCAGACATCTTATGTTTTAGTTCCTTGTAGGTAGAAGGGAATACACTAGGCTAAAGCGAGGGTCAAATGTTTTAAAGGGTTGCTACTTGATGCAATTAAAATTCCGTTCTCTATGCATGACCAGGGTGAAAAAAGTGAATAACATCTTCCCAATGGAGAAAAATCTAGTATTGGAAATTTTGAAACCAATAACAAGAAATATGTTGGAAATGTCTAACACTACAAACCGTCTGATGTGTTACATTCACAGGACTTTCTCTACCTATTCTGTAATAAACTATTCTTACAAAAAGCTTATTCTTCCATCTACTTCACGCTAATTGAAATCTTATTGCTTGCTTTCTTGTAAGTAGAAGGGAAATACTAGGCTGAAGTGATGGTCAAGTATTTTAAAAGCTGGTTGTTATGTGAAACAAATTGGCCAGGCCAAGAGTAAAACAAAAGAGATATGAAATGAATGGCACCTTAACAAAAATGAATATCACAAAAATTGTGTGCTTTAACGAGCTCGATATTTTGTGCAGTAAGTTTTTGTATATTTGTTTACCAGTTAAACAAAAAACAGCCGGACTGGACAGGTCTTGAGAGGTTATTCGCAGAAAATTCAGGAAATATATTTCATTTTCCATGGAAATATCTTAAACATACTGTATTGTAACCAAAATTGGTAGCGCCATTTTTGAGAAAATAATACAATTCTAAAAAATATCTATGTAAAGGATAGTTGGAGTGGGGGGATTTTCCTGAAAATGTAAGTGTCGCATCCTTGGAAGAAACTCAATATTAATAAGTTTTGTATACAACCGACCTTTATTGTTTTGGTTAAGCTGTTCACACACAAAAGATTTTTTTTTCTAAAAATGTATTACTTTCTCTATACGTACTATGTACATAGTGTATAGAGCAGGTCCACCCAAAAATTTTATACCGAGATTTCACTGGAAATATATATTTTGGGTCTCCCTGAATGAAAAAAAACACTTTTAGAAAAAGGTCCGTGTGTGTCTGTGGATAGCTTAGCTCAAAAACGAAAATACTTGGTATTTAAGTTTTGTATCTTCCAAGGATGCGATACGAAGGTTTTCAAGAAAATCCCCCCTCCCCAAACTACCCTTTACTAGGAACTTTTTCGAAAATGTTTATTTTCTCAAAAATGGCTCTATCGATTTTGATTAAAATATCGCATATTAAAGATATTTACTTGACAAATAAAATGTATATGTTGAATTTTCTGGGAATAGCTTCTGAAGACTACTTAATTCTGGATACATTTTATGGAATTTTGCATAACTGCTAAACTGTAAGAGATGGAATAGAACTTACCACACAAAAACAGCACGTTAAAGCACACAATTTATGTTATATAACTTTTTTAAATATTCCTTGGTTTTGTTTCAGCTTTAAAAAACTTTTACTTTTCTCATACAGGAATTTGTCAACTGCTGTCCATACAAACAAAGGAACTTCAGTCACATAGCAACCAGGTTTCGACTATCACTTTAACCTTTCGCTTCTAATTACAAGGAAGCAAGCAATAAGACTATTTCTGATAATTTTTTCTCAATTAGCATGAAGTAAATAGAAGGTTAAGCTTTTTAACAATAATTTGTTACAGAGATGTAGAGAAAGTCATGTGAATGGACACATCAGATGTTTTTTCTGTTTTCTGCTGATTTTTGTTTATTCGGAATGTCTTATATATAAATGTACGAGTGTCATCCAGAAAGTGATAGACGATTTGACATAACTAAATAATAACGAAATTGCACCACCTTACTCTATTGCTATCCAGATGTTTACTGTCACGTGGTACCAGTTTCTCAATGTCGATGTTATACTTCTCCACCGCCAAACAACTTATTCCTGTATTTTAACGCACAAAATGTTGGGCCAATCGAATGTTATATTCCAGTAACTCAAGTGTATAGTGATAATGCAATGGACGAGTCTTCAGTGAGGAAATGACGAGTAATCAAGGAAGAACATAACAGTGTGTACGATAAAGACCGTTCATCAATCGTTATGGAACAGTTGAAAGCAAATGTTGGTAAAAGAATTCAGAAAAACCGGTGTTTCACTTTGGACACCGTTCATGACTTTTTGGATGGAAAAGATTTGCCAGTCATGAAGACCTCAACATCTTGGCTCAGATGTTTAGCGGTGGAAGAGTACCACGTGACAGTAAGGTAGTGCAAGTTTGTGGTGTTTGGTGGAATTGCTCGTTTCCGAAACACAGGCTGTAATATTGTAATGAGAGTTTTGGGCGCCCTCTGGAACACAAAGCGGCCGCAAGGTGCGAACAGAGAAGACCTCCTTTATCAAAAGCATTCAACTTGGCTTTTTTGTTTAATTTGGCGGCGGGCCTTTGATGTTCGCCGCCCGCATAACAAGTTCCATATTTGCCCGAGTACTGGGGGGTCGTTACGGTCGGGAACCTCCACCAGCAGCAGCAGTAGTACCACCTTCATTTCGCGTTACTTTACTTTCTCAAGCACCCAGCAACATACAATGTACCTATATAGTAGCTACTGACATTAGAAAACATTCTGTGTGTTTGTTTAGGCCAGGCAGTAAGCCACTGAACTTGTCAAGGATATACATGTGTTTATATAAAGCTCTAGTGTTACAAAAACAAGAGAATACACATATAATACACCATTTGTTTTTGAGGCCTCTACTATACTTAATGTGCTCTATAAAAGAGCATATGTGCTTCCTTTTTGGCCTGCACATAAAAACAAAGTGTCAAAAATTAGTGTTAAAATGTATAAATAAATATAATTTCACTATATGTAACACTGATGTAATGTCAGATGATAGTTTTCTAATTATCGACATAATAGTTACTACTAGTAATTATATAAAACTAAAATATGATTATTGTATTATGTACTCTCCATAAATGTCAACAAATTACAATACATATTTACAAAGATATTATAGAATTTACAACGCAAAAATTTACAATTATGTACTAGAGTGTAAAATATCAAAACATCAGTCTTTACAGACCTTGTGTCATTGCTAAATACTAAAAAATTCATTTGACACATTCGTGCAAGTCAAAGTATAAATCAGTTAACTTGAATATAAAACACACACACACACATTAATATACAATACATTATAATACTTATAAATACAATGATTGTTGACAGTATTGTCAGACAGAGTTGTCACTTAAATATTCATTTACAGAGTAAAACGATTTATTGCAAAAGTACTCCTTAAGAGAAGCCAAAATAAATGTTTTGAAGTCTCCTTGAGTCCAAAAAAGACATTTTTAGTAAACTGTCTTCTGTGTGGACAGCATAGCCCAAAAACAAAATAGCAAACATGATGTTTAAGTTGAGCATGTTCCAAGAATGCGACACGAAAATCCTGCCACCCCAACTACATAGAAACTTCTGCATTTATCAAAACTAGCTCTACCAGTTTTCATTGAAATGCCGTATATTAAAGAAAATAAAATGTATGTTTTTAATTTTATGGCAATAGTCTCTGAAGGTCTCTGAGTTATTTGGCAAACAACTTAAAGCGTAAGCGGTAGACAAAAGTGTAGATATCGTTACAACATAACTTATGTCAGATAGGCTTTTCTTGTATAGTTCACCATTTTCGAGATATGCATTGTTATTTCAATTTTAAACTACCTTTTCTCAAAAGGCACCTTGCAAAGTGAACCGAACCTAATTGTTTAACATAGCATCCACATTTTAAAACATTTGACTACTATCAGTTTATCCTAGTGTATTCTCTTCTACTCACAAGAAAGCAAGTAATAAGACAATTTCTGTTCATGTTTATCTTGACTAACATAAGTAGAAAAAATCTAATGTGTTCCATTCATATAACTTTCTCTACATCTTGCTGACACATTGCTGTTAACAAGCTTATTCTTTTATCTACTTGATGCTAATTAAGATGAACATTAACAAAAATTGTCTTATTACTTGCTTCCTTGTGAGTAGAAGGGAATACACTAGGATAGAGTGATAGTAGTCAAATGTTTTAAAATGTGGTTGAAATCCGTTTGTTTTCGTGGCTAGGGGTTGACAAGTTCCTGTATGACAAAAGTTTAAATATTTTAAACCTGAAACTAATAACAAGAAACATTTCGAAAACGGTCAACTACAAGGAAAAATGTATATGACACAAATTGTGTGTTTTAATGAGATGTACATTTTTGTGCAGTCAGTATTTTCTCTTACGGTTTACCAGTTATACAAAACTCATTCAGAATAAAGGTGTGTCTAAATGTTGTTCCCAGAAAACTCAAATGTCAGGTAAATGTCTTAAATATAAGAAACTTTAATGAAAATCAGTAGAGCCATTTTCAGAAGAACTTTTCTCCATGTAAAGGGTAGTCGGGAGTGAGGGAAATTTTAATGAAAATCAGTAGAGCCATTTTCAGAAGAACTTTTCTCCATGTAAAGGGTAGTCGGGAGTGAGGGAAATTTTAATGAAAATCATTAGAGCCATTTTCAGAAGAACTTTTCTCCATGTAAAGGGTAGTCGGGAGTGAGGGAAATTCTGTTGAAAATGTTCCTTGGGAGATACTTAACTTAAATATCAAGTTTGGTATTCAACAGTGTTTTCGTTTTTTAGCTATGCTGACGACACATACACACGGGTACATTTTTCTTTAAAAAAGCTATTTTTGGTTTAAGGGGGTCCCAAAACATACATTTGCGGCGAAATCTCGGCATTAAATCTTTGAGTGCAATACAATACCTTGTCTATACACTATGATACATAGAATCGTTGTTTTTGAGAATATTTCCCTCAACGAGTGTGATGTCAGTCTTGCTGAGGTTTCCACGCGTTTTGGAAACAAAAAAAATCACTAGGCGCTAGGTCAGGACGTAAAACAGACACCCCTGTGCCAGATCATCTGGTGCTAAACAAGTAAACAAATCTGATGTGTTCCATTCAATGATTTTCTCTACCTCTCTGCAACAAATTACTGTCTAAAAGCTTATGCTTCTATTTCCTTCATGCCAATCGAGAAAAAATTAGCAGAAATAGTTTTATTAATTGCTTCCTTGTAAGTAGAAGCGAAATAAGAGAGTACCATAGGTTAAAGTGATAGTCAAAAGCTGGTTGCTATGTGACCGAAGTTCCTTGTTTGTATGGACACGAGCTGACAAATTCCTGTATGAGAAAAGTATAAGTAGTTTAAAGCTGAAACCAATAACAAGGAATATCTAGAAAAGGATCAACTCCACGAAAAAAAATGTATACAACATAAATTGTGTGTTTTAATGTGCTCTACATTTTTTGTATGAAAAGCTTTCGTCTATCTCTTACGGTTTAGCAGTTATGGAAAATGACTTAAATTTCATCCAGAGTAAAGAGGTCTTGAGAGGCTATTCCGAAAAATTTCAAGATATACATTTTATTTGTCAGATAAATATCTTTAATATACGACATTTTAATCAAAATCGCTAGAGCCATGTTTGAGAAAATCAAAATTTTGGAACAAAAGTCCCACGTAGAGGGTAGTTGGGGGTGGGGGATTTTCTTGAAAATCTTCGTATTGCATCCTTGGAAAATACTAAACTTAAATATCAAGTTTCGTATTTAAAGGTTTTTTCGTTTTTGAGCTATGCTGTTCACAGGCACACACACAGACACGCACACATACACACCGGAACCTTTTTCCAGATTTTTTTTTTGATTCAGGGGGAGCCAAAACATATATTTGCGGTGAAATCTCGGTATTGAATTTTTGGGTGCTTTACTATAGCTTCTCTATACACTATGTACATAGTACGTGTAGCAAAAGTAATACTTAGATTTGAAATATTACGTGCACGACAACCAAGCGGGTTGCTGTCAATATAAACACATTCCATTAGAAACGTGCCTTTCTCAATATTTCAGTGTGGCTTTTGTAAAAACAATTCAAGTCCGTAATCTGTAACAATGAATTTTTGTTACTTTCTCTACACGTACTATGTACATAGTGTATAGAGAAGATATTGTATTGCACCCAAAGTTCGATACCGGGATTTCACCGGGAATATATGTTTTGAGAGCTTCGGAATCCAAAAAAAAAAAAAAAAGTATTTTTAGAAAAAAAGTCCCCCTGTGTATCTGTCTGTGGGCAGCATAGCTCAAAAACTAAAATACCGTTAAATACCAAACAAAAAGTTAGTCAAATTTGTTTTTTTAAAAAATGGCTTTAACGATTTTGACTACATTTAGGATAGCTTTATGACAAATAATGAAATTTCTGGGAAAAACCTCTGAAGGTCTCTTTATTCTGAATGAATTTTGTCGAATTTTGCGTAACCGGTAAATCTTAAGAGATAGTCAAAAACTTACTACGCGATAAATGTAGAGCTCGCTGAAACACATAATATAGGTACTTCTTTTCGTGGAATTGTCTGTTTCTGAGATACTCCTTGTTTGTTCTGGATTTAAGATACTGAAACCTTTTCTCACACTCCTGGCCCTGCATAGAAACGGACTTCAACCAGCTCTTAAAATATTTGACTATCACTTTATCCTAGAATATTGCCTTTTTACTTATAAGGAAGCAAGAAATAAGGCAATTTCTGCTAACGTTTTTCTCGATTAGCATGAAATAAATGAAGATATGTCATGTGAATGCAATGCTGCACTAGGAAGCTGGTGGAGCAGAAAGCTACACTTACCGCACTGTTTTCAGTTTGGTATACGCTCAAACTGATTTCAAAGCTAAAAACTCAAAGAAAGATGATTAGAGGAATATTTGCGGCGTGAAGCGGAACTAAGCGATGTTTTTGCGACATCAATTGTTGCAATATTTTAAGTCTAGTTGCCGCTAGGAGGAGGAACTTGTTGGAGGCTGGTTGTTAAGTTGGCGCAGCTGTTGCTTTGTCTCACGCCAGATTTAACAAGACAAATGATCATCACAACACAAACATTGTCAGCAGGGCATGACGTCGAGACATACGTCACCAGCTTCCGCCAGAGCTCCTTGGGGGGGTGCGCTTCTCAGGGTTAGATGTCTGCAGGTCTGTCAATACTGTCAGTAGCATCAGGCATTGCTCAGGGTTAAATGTCTCTCTGGGGATGTCAGTAACCAGGTCTGTCAATACTGTCACTAGCATCAGGCATTGCTCAGGGTTAAATGTGTGTCAGGGAATGTCAGTAGCCAGGTCTGTCAATACTGTCAGTAGCATTAGGCATTGCTAAGGGTTAAATGTCACTCTGGGGATGTCAGTAGCCAGGTCTGTCAATACTGTCAGTAGCATCAGGCATTGCTCAGGGTTAAATGTCTCTCTGGGGATGTCAGTAGCCAGGTCTGTCAATACTGTCACTAGCATCAGGCATTGCTCAGGGTTAAATGTCTCTCTGGGGATGTCAGTAACCAGGTCTGTCAATACTGTCACTAGCATCAGGCATTGCTCAGGGTTAAATGTGTGTCAGGGAATGTCAGTAGCCAGGTCTGTCAATACTGTCAGTAGCATTAGGCATTGCTCAGGGTTAAATGTCTCTCTGGGGATGTCAGTAGCCAGGTCTGTCAATGCTGTCAGTAGCATCAGGCATTGCTCAGGGTTAAATGTCTCTCTGGGGATGTCAGTAACCAGGTGTGTCAATACTGTCAGTAGCATCAGGCATTGCTCAGGGTTAAATGTCTCTCTGGGGATGTCAGTAACCAGGTCTGCCTCAGGAACACGTCCTCAACAAGTAACATCAGACATTTCTCAGAGTTACCAATAGGTCTATCAGTAGGTTTGAGGAAGCCCAGTAGGACTGCCATGTAGTGTGGCAGGTGCTGCACGTGTCCCTCAGGAACTCGTCCTCAACAAGTAACATCAGACATTTCTCAGAGTTACCAATAGGTCTATCAGTAGGGTTTGAGGAAGCCCAGTTGGACTGCCATGTAGTGTGGCAGGTGCTGCACGTGTGCCTCAGGAACACGTCCTCAACAAGTAACATCAGACATTTCTCAGAGTTACCAATAGGTCTATCAGTAGGGTTTGAGGAAGCCCAGTTGGACTGCCATGTAGTGTGGTAGGTGCTGCACGTGTCCCTCAGGAACACGTCCTCAACAAGTAACATCAGACATTTCTCAGAGTTACCAATAGGTCTATCAGTAGGTTTGAGGAAGCCCAGTAGGACTGCCATGTAGTGTGGCAGGTGCTGCACGTGTCCCTCAGGAACTCGTCCTCAACAAGTAACATCAGACATTTCTCAGAGTTACCAATAGGTCTATCAGTAGGGTTTGAGGAAGCCCAGTAGGACTGCCATGTAGTGTGGCAGGTGCTGCACGTGTCCCTCAGGAACACGTCCTCAACAAGTAACATCAGACATTTCTCAGGGTTACCAATAGGTCTATCAGTAGGGTTTGAGGAAGCCCAGTAGGACTGCCATGTAGTGTGGCAGGTGCTGCACGTGTGCCTCAGGAACACGTCCTCAACAAGTAACATCAGACATTTCTCAGAGTTACCAATAGGTCTATCAGTAGGTTTGAGGAAGCCCAGTAGGACTGCCATGTAGTGTGGCAGGTGCTGCACGTGTGCCTCAGGAACTCGTCCTCAACAAGTAACATCAGACATTTCTCAGAGTTACCAATAGGTCTATCAGTAGGTTTGAGGAAGCCCAGTAGGACTGCCATGTAGTGTGGCAGGTGCTGCACGTGTGCCTCAGGAACTCGTCCTCAACAAGTAACATCAGACATTTCTCAGAGTTACCAATAGGTCTATCAGTAGGGTTTGAGGAAGCCCAGTTGGACTGCCATGTAGTGTGGCAGGTGCTGCACGTGTCCCTCAGGAACACGTCCTCAACAAGTAACATCAGACATTTCTCAGAGTTACCAATAGGTCTATCAGTAGGGTTTGAGGAAGCCCAGTTGGACTGCCATGTAGTGTGGTAGGTGCTGCACGTGTCCCTCAGGAACACGTCCTCAACAAGTAACATCAGACATTTCTCAGGGTTACCAATAGGTCTATCAGTAGGGTTTGAGGAAGCCCAGTAGGCCTGCCATGTAGTGTGGCAGGTGCTGCACGTGTGCCTCAGGAACACGTCCTCAACAAGTAACATCAGACATTTCTCAGAGTTACCAATAGGTCTATCAGTAGGGTTTGAGGAAGCCCAGTTGGACTGCCATGTAGTGTGGCAGGTGCTGCACGTGTGCCTCAGGAACACGTCCTCAACAAGTAACATCAGACATTTCTCAGGGTTACCAATAGGTCTATCAGTAGGTTTGAGGAAGCCCAGTAGGACTGCCATGTAGTGTGGCAGGTGCTGCACGTGTGCCTCAGGAACTCGTCCTCAACAAGTAACATCAGACATTTCTCAGAGTTACCAATAGGTCTATCAGTAGGTTTGAGGAAGCCCAGTAGGCCTGCCATGTAGTGTGGCAGGTGCTGCACGTGTGCCTCAGGAACTCGTCCTCAACAGGTAACTCCGAATACACACAACACTGGTCTTCATCTTATTTTCTACAAACTTGTAATCCTTCATCTGCCATCTATTTTATACTTCGTAATAACGCAGCTTTAAAGGATGGATTGTTACACTCATATTCCACCACCAAAATCTGTAAACAAACGATTCATACAAAAGCTCATTCTTCTATCTGCTTCATGATAAAGATTAGCAGAAATAGTCTTATTGCTTGCTTCCTTGTAAGTACAAGCGGAGTATACTACGTTAAAGCGATAGTCATGTTTTAAAATGTGGTCGCCATGTTGTTGAACTCCATTTCTATGCTGCCCAGAGACACACTCACGTGTGCTTTACACTTACTATTGTATTGCACCCAAAAATTGTATACCGAGATTTGAATGCAAATACATCTTTTAGGTCCCCATGAATCCAAAAAGAGCATTTTTAGAAAAAAGTGTGTGTGTGTATAGCACAAAAACGAAAAGTTGCTTAAATACCATACTTGATATTTATGGTGAGTATCTCCCCAGGATGCTACACGAAGGTTTTCAAGAAAATCAACTGCCCTTTACAGGAAAATAGTTACGGAAATGTTGATTTTCTCATAACGGTGTTCATTAAAATGTCGTATATTAAAGATATCTACCTGGCAAATAAAATGTATATCTTGAGTTTTGTGGCAATAGCCTCTGAAGACCTCTTTATTCTGGATCAATTTTACGGAATTTTGCTTAACTGCTAAACCGTAAGAGATGGACAAAAACTTACAACACAAAAACTGTAGAGCACGTTAAAACACATAATTTATGCTATACATATTTTTTTCTTGGGGTAGATCGTTTTTTTTTTTTTTTTTTTTTTTTAATATTCCTTGTTATTGATTTCAGCTTTAAAAAACTTATACTTTTCTCATACAGGAATTTGTCAACTCCTGTCCATAAAAAAGGGACTTCAGTCGCATAGCAACCAGCTTTTGACTATCACTTTAACCTATGGTACTCCCTTATTTCTCTTCTACTTACAAGGAAGCAAGTAATAAGACTATTTCTGTTAATTTTTTCTCGTTTAGCATGAAGTAAATGGAAGAATAAGTTTTTGATAATAATTTTTGCAGGTATGTAGAGGAAGTAATGGAACACATATTTTTATAAACACATTATGACATTTTGAAAAATGATGAAAGTGCGGAAAGTGCTAGTTGCTCTACACAAGCACGGCCGATATATTTGTGGATTCATTTTCTGTAAAAGTGGAGGTCTCTATGTGAATACTTTTAAAAATGCTTTCTCGGGGCTAATTTTTATTAGTACAACTAATTTAGAGAGTACAAAATTATCCAAACACCATGTAAGCTGTAATTTTGATACATTACAAAAATTTCGCCATTACTATGTATAATAACTAACATTAATTACAATAAAATGTATTACATCTTGTGACCTTTCCAAATTTCACAAACATATCACCTTAAAGATACTTGTAGTGAAACTTATCATGTTAATGTAAGTGAAACATTTCATTCATAAATTATTGTTTAAAACGTATCATGTAAATAATCAAAAAGGAGCACTCGTCCGAGAATTTGAAATGAAAATCGTTGGCTCTTTGCTGCTGATATGTCAATAAATTTGATTACTCAATCAGAACGCTTTAATCTCTAACGTGAATCACTTTTACTTTTTCTAGTGCGTGTGCACATCGTAGATAGAGAAACATTGTATTCCATCCAACAATTCAATACCGAGATTTTACTGGAATACATGTTTTGATACCCCTTAATAAAATAAACAGTTTTGGAATTATATCTGTGTTTTTTCTTTCGTTCTTTTTTCTCTCTTTCCGCTTTTACTACTGTGGCACCGCAGGTGATGACACTAAAGATACATGGAATGAAGATGGAGTGGCGGGGGAAACCGGAGAAAACCTGCTCCTTCTCAGCTTTGTCCTCCACAATTCCCATATACGGTCGCCCGGGATCGAACCGAGGCCAGCTTGGTTTAACCACTCCATCACGGCGCGGCCCTGCTAAAATTCCTTAACCATTTATGCGTGTTTTTCAAAGCTGGATTGCAAAATTTGCAAACCAATTTTCTTAAAACATGTGACACGTGGTGCATTTGATTATGTGACATATTTCTATAATGAAAATCATGAGTAAGAACGTAAAATTACGGTTTTTGATTTGAGCGGGAATATTGTGAAACGAGAATCAAAAAGAAACGTAACAATGCTTTTTCTAAGAGACTTTTGTGATATTAAAAGAAAAGCAAGGAAGTGAGCAAGGGTTATAGTTGGCAATGGTTATAGCAGCAGGCCGTGATATTCTTAGAGCTGCTGCTGTCACTTATTGAACATGTGTACAACACACGTAACAAACTTACTTTACGCTTCCATTCCGTAAAAATCAAGTTTGAGCTGAGCTGAGCTCGTAAAGTACTCATTTACGCTCACTCGTGGAAAAATACTTTATAGCTCCCAAAATACGAGTAATTATTCAAATTGAGTTAAGTTTGCTGTCCAAACAGAGCAGAATTAACATAAGTAATACCAGGAGTGTTTTCATGTTGTCGATAACTCAGGACGGGAGTAAATTGTCCTGAGAGATGAAAACACGAGTTGTGTTTGATGAGCAATACACTATTATAATATATATCATTGTAATACTTGTATTAGTTCTCAATCTTTATTTACACAATGTTTTTGTCTTTCTTCACAGCCTCCTGAATTAATTTGAACCAATCGCGGTCATCTGACTGGAGCGATATTGTCGAAACATCTTATCGCAGCTGATGTTCGTTTGTTTAATCTGCTGTCTTGGTAACAAGGTGACAGTCAACCTTCACTTTTAATAACTGTCAGTTACAATGTTTATTTAAAGTTTTATCCAGCTCAAAAAAGAAGTGAAAATAATCATTATTTGTATTTCTTATGTATGAGATGAGTGCAATAACCTCAAATAAAATAACGTTTGTTTCCATTTCATGTATTAGCTATTAAAAGCTGAAATAAAATAATTGTTCCCTATTTCTATTGTTGCTGTCGATATTCGTACATTGGTGTAGACACGGTCAGCTGAGTTGAACTGATATAAAATTGTCTAATCTCGGCCATTCCATTGTCGGTTTAACATCTGAGCTGAACTGATATAAAATTGTCTAATCTCGGCCATTCCATTGTCGGTTTAACATCTGAGCTGAACTGATATAAAATTGTCTAATCTCGGCCATTCCATTGTCGGTTTAACATCTGAACTGAACTGATATAAAATTGTCTAATCTAGGCCATTCCATTGTCGGTTTAACAGCTGAGCTGAACTGATATAAAATTGTCTAATCTCGGCCATTCCATTGTCGGTTTAACATCTGAACTGAACTGATATAAAATTGTCTAATCTCGGCCATTCCATTGTCGGTTTAACATCTGAACTGAACTGATATAAAATTGTCTAATCTCGGCCATTCCATTGTCGGTTTAACATCTGAACTGAACTGATATAAAATTGTCTAATCTCGGCCATTCCATTGTCGGTTTAACATCTGAGCTGAACTGATATAAAATTGTCTAATCTCGGCCATTCCATTGTCGGTTTAACATCTGAACTGAACTGATATAAAATTGTCTAATCTCGGCCATTCCATTGTCGGTTTAACAGCTGAGCTGAACTGATATAAAATTGTCTAATCTCGGCCATTCCATTGTCGGTTTAACATCTGAACTGAACTGATATAAAGTTGTCTAATCTCGGCCATTCCATTGTCGGTTTAACATCTGAACTGAACTGATATAAAATTGTCTAATCTCGGCCATTCCATTGTCGGTTTAACAGCTGAGCTGAACTGATATAAAATTGTCTAATCTCGGCCATTCCATTGTCGGTTTAACAGCTGAGCTGAACTGATATAAAATTGTCTAATCTCGGCCATTCCATTGTCGGTTTAACAGCTGAGCTGAACTGATATAAAATTGTCTAATCTCGGCCATTCCATTGTCGGTTTAACATCTGAACTGAACTGATATAAAATTGTCTAATCTCGGCCATTCCATTGTCGGTTTAACAGCTGAGTTGAACTGATATAAAATTGTCTAATCTCGGCCATTCCATTGTCGGTTTAACAGCTGAGCTGAACTGATATAAAATTGTCTAATCTCGGCCATTCCATTGTCGGTTTAACATCTGAACTGAACTGATATAAAATTGTCTAATCTCGGCCATTCCATTGTCGGTTTAACAGCTGAGTTGAACTGATATAAAATTGTCTAATCTCGGCCATTCCATTGTCGGTTTAACAACTGAGCTGAACTGATATAAAATTTTCTAATCTCGGCCATTACATTGGCCGTTTAACAGCTGGGCTGAACTGATATAAAATTGTCTAATCTCGGCCATTCCATTGTCGGTTTAACAGCTGAGCTGAACTGATATAAAATTGTCTAATTTCGGCCATTACATTGGCCGTTTAACAGCTGGGCTGAACTGATATAAAATTGTCTAATCTCGGCCATTCCATTGTCGGTTTAACAGCTGAGCTGAACTGATATAAAATTGTCTAATTTCGGCCATTACATTGGCCGTTTAACAGCTGGGCTGAACTGATATAAAATTGTCTAATCTCGGTCATTCCATTGTCGGTTTAACAGCTGAGCTGAACTGATATAAAATTGTCTAATCTCGGCCATTACATTGGCCATTTAACAGCTGAGCTGAACTGATATAAAATTGAAGATTGGGTATGTAGACGAGGAAAGAGTGGAGCACGAATACTGAACTGATATAAAATTGAAGATTGAGCGAGAACACGAGGAAGGAGTGGAGCACGAACACTGAACTGATATAAAATTGAAGATTGAGCGAGAACACGAGGAAGGAGTGGAGCACGAACACTGAACTGATATAAAATTGAAGATTGAGCGAGAACACGAGGAAGGAGTGGAGCACGAACACTGAACTGATATAAAATTGAAGATTGAGCGAGAACACGAGGAAGGAATGGATCACGAACAAGAACACGAAGAAGGAATGGAGCAAGAACACTGAACTGATATAAAATTGAAGATTGAGCGAGAACACGAAGAAGGAGTGGAGCACGAACACTGAACTGATATAAAATTGAAGATTGAGCGAGAACACGAAGAAGGAGTGGAGCACGAACACTGAACTGATATAAAATTGAAGATTGAGCGAGAACACGAGGAAGGAGTGGAGCACGAACACTGAACTGATATAAAATTGAAGATTGAGCGAGAACACGAGGAAGGAATGGATCACGAACACTGAACTGACATAAAATTGAAGATTGAGCGAGAACACGAGGAAGGAATGGATCACGAACACTGAACTGATATAAAATTGAAGATTGAGCGAGAACACGAGGAAGGAATGGAGCACGAACAAGAACACGAAGAAGGAATAAAGCACGAACACTAAACTGATATAAAATTGAAGATTGAGCGAGAACACGAGGAAGGAATGAAGCACGAACAAGAACACGAGGAAGGAGTGGAGCACGAACACTGAACTGATATAAAATTGAAGACTGAGCGAGAACACGAAGAAGGAGTGGAGCACAAACACTGAACTGATATAAAATTGAAGATTGAGCGAGAACACGAGGAAGGAGTGGAGCACGAACACTGAACTGATATAAAATTGAAGACTGAGCGAGAACACGAAGAAGGAGTGGAGCACAAACACTGAACTGATATAAAATTGAAGATTGAGCGAGAACACGAGGAAGGAGTGGAGCACGAACACTGAACTGATATAAAATTGAAGATTGAGCGAGAACACGAGGAAGGAATGGATCACGAACAAGAACACGAAGAAGGAATGGAGCAAGAACACTGAACTGATATAAAATTGAAGATTGAGCGAGAACACGAGGAAGGAGTGGAGCACGAACACTGAACTGATATATAATTGAAGATTGAGCGAGAACACGAAGAAGGAGTGGAGCACGAACACTGAACTGATATAAAATTGAAGATTGAGCGAGAACACGAGGAAGGAATGGATCACGAACACTGAACGGGAACTGGTGATATTTTTAGCAGCTGGCTCCTCATCTTGTTAATGAAACTCTTGGCACATTGCAACTTAATGGCAAATATGTCTGTCTGTCACATCGCCTTCTCTCTTATACCTACAACCTTTCTAATTTCTCTAGCATGTATGTACAATTCACACATTGTATTCCACCCAAAAATTCGAGATTTTCGCCAAAATATAATATCTATTTAAGACCGCTGAATCGAAAAAAAAAACCAACAAACAAAAGCGTGTACATGTGAGTGTGTCAGGTACCTCAGAAACGAAAAGTCGGTTAAAAATCGAAAGTCGGTATTTAAGTTCAGTGTCTTCCAAGGTGCGACACGAAGATTTTCAAGAACCCCCCCCTCCACGTCGCAAGTTCCTTTGCATTGACAATTTTCCCAAAACATTGATTTTCTCAAAAATGGGTCTTACCATTTAGATTAAAATGCCACAGGTTTAACATATTTACAAGACAAATTGAATTTTCTGGGAATATTCTCTGAAGACCTCTTCAATGTGGATGACTTTTGTATAACTGGTAAACCGTAAGACATATACAAACAATCTGATGTATACCATTCATATGACTTTCTCTACATCTTTGCAACAAATTATTATTAAAAGCTTATACTTCTCTTTACTTCATGCTAATCAGAAAAAAATTAGCAGAAATAGCCCTATTGCTTGCTTCCTTGTATGTAGAAGTGAAATAAGGGAGTAGCATAGATTAAAGTGACAGTCAAAAGCCGGTTGCTATGTGACTGAAGTTCCTTTGTTTGTATGAACAGCAGTTGACAAAATCCTGTATGAGAAAAGTACAAGTTTTTCAAAGCAGAAACCAAAAACAAGGAATGTCTAAAAAACGATGAATTCCACGAAAAAAATGTATATACCATAAATTGTGTGTTTTAACGTGCTCTAAATGTTTCGTGTAGTAAGCTTTTATCCATCTCTTACGCTTTAGCAATTATTCAAAATTCCGTAAATTTCGTCTAGAATAAAGCACTCTTCAGAGGCTATTCCCAGAAAGTTCAAGATAAATAGCTTTAATATACGATATTTTAGTCAAAATCGTTAGAGCCATTTTTGAGAAAATAAAAATTTGCGAAAAAAGTTCCATGTAAAGGGTAGTTTGGGGTGGGGGTATTTTTCTCAAAATTTTCGTGTCGCATCCCTGGAAGATACTTAACTTAAATACCAAATTTGGTATTTTACCGACTTCTTCGTTTTTGAGTTATCGTGTTCACAGACACACGAACACACGGCTGCCTCTGTGGTGCTAACTTCATGTTCCTAAGGCGAATAGGGTGGATGTTCAAGCAATTCCAACTTTAATTCGCATTTTTGTAATGTATCAAAATTACAGCTTACATGGTGTTTGGATAATTTTGTACTCTCTAAATTAGTTGTACTAATAAAAATTAGCCCCGAGAAAGCATTTTTAAAAGTATTCACATAGAGACCTCCACTTTTACAGAAAATGAATCCACAAATATATCGGCCGTGCTTGTGTAGAGCAACTAGCACTTTCCGCACTTTCATCATTTTTCAAAATGTCATAATGTGTCTTAGATCTATGGTACTTCAAAGAACGCAATCCTGATAAAGAGGCCTCTGGGCAAAATTAAACGGTGTTTCACACCCAATTTAGAAGGGGACGCCGAGAACCATTGCAGTTAAAGAACGTTCATAAATAAAACTGCATTTCATTTTACACACATGTATTTAAGATTTGTTTAAGAGTTAACAATTTTCGTGTATTGGTTTCAATTTTAAAATTCTTAAGTAGTCCTCATCCTTCTATTCCTTTCTCTTAATTTACTCCTGGCCATGCAAAGAGAACCGAATTTCAATGAGAATCGCATAGAGACAGCTTTTAAAACATTTGACTATCACTTTATCCCAGTGTAATCCCTTCTACTTATAAGGAAGCAAGTAATAAGACAATTTCTGTTAATGTTTATCTCGATTAGCATGAAGTAGGAAGAAGAATAAGCTTTGTAAGAATATGTACATTGTTACAGAATAGTAAGAGAAAGTCATGTGAATGGAACACATCAATTTCAGCAAGAAGAGACTGAAGTGATAGTCACTTGTTTGAGACGCAGCAGCTAAATCACATTATTTCGATATCATGAGAAACAAGTGAATATCATTTTAAAATAGCAAACTGTTGAATAATTCAAAGCTATAATGAGGTAGGAGTGTAGTTAGTTGAAATAATGATGAGGTCCGCGGTTCGAATCCGTCCCGCAGTGTACTCCATACTTACTCTGGGACGTTTCCTTCTCAGTGACTACCATATCACCGCCTGTGGTGCAGTAACAACGCTTCTTAAATACATTATAACTAAAATGTTTTGAAATTTTTTAAATTAAAATTTAAACAAATACGAATTTATTTGCAACTTTATTTTCTATCCAAAACTTAGATTTTGAAATTGCACCACAAATATATGTTTAGAGACGAAATAAAAAAATATTTAAGAAGAAAAATGTTATGTGCCTCTGAAGAGAATAACACACAATTAAAAAAAATTATTTAAGGTTAATGCGTTCCAAGCATGTAACGCGGATTCTCAAGAAAATGCAATCATATTAAACACTTTTCGAACATTTTGATTTTCTTAAAATACCTCTAATGGTTTTGATTAAAATACAATATGCTCTAAACAATTTATGACAAACGAAATGTATATATTGAGTTTTCTGAGCATAGCCTCTGAAGACCTCTTCATTCTGGTGACTTTTGTATAACTGGTAAACTGTAAGAGATGCACAAAAACTTACTGCACAAGAAATGTAGATCTTGTTAAAACACACAGTTTATGTTATATACATTTTTTTCGTGGAGTTCATTGCGTTTTAAATATTCCTTATTTTTGGTTTCAGCTCTGAAAAACTTACACTTTTCTCATACAGGAATTTGTCAACTGCTGTCCATACAAACAAAGGCGCTTCAGTCACATAGCAACCAGCTTTTGACTATCACTTTAACCTATGCTACTCCCTTATTTCCCCTCTACTTACAAGGAAGCAAGCAATAAGACTGTTTCTGTTAATGTTTATCTCGATTAGCATGAAGTAAACAGAAGCGTATTTTATTATTAAAAAGCTTACGCTTTTCGATAAATCAGCAAACATTGTTGTAATATTCTGCAATTTTTGATGCCAGTTTCACATGTGAATTTAAAGTAAAAGTGACCTAAGAAGATGATTATAACGGTTCATCAGGAAACGTATTAAAATCAGTCCAAGATAAACTTTTAATCCTAGGGCGGCTGGTAAGTCCCGGGCCTCACACAGATATGGCACCACTAGGCCAGTTAGACGGTAGTTTAACTCTAGACTAGCTTGTATCCATAGTTACAGGTCAATAGCTTGTTTAGTTTTCCAATGACAGCATTTTAAACAAGACAACTGTACAGTTTTCACGAAAATGGAGCATTTGGAAAAACGAGCAGTGATTAAATACTTCCATTTGAAAGGCTTAACGCCTAAAGAAATCAAGGAGGAAATGGACAGTACATTGAAAGACTCTGCCCCTTCATATTCAATGATTAAAGGTGGGTTGCACAGTTTAAAATGGGACGTACGAGCACTAGTGATGAGCCTCGTTCTGGACGCCCTGTAGAAGTGACAACTCCAGAGATCATTGAAAAAAAATTCATCGTTTAGCACTGGAAGACCACAGATTAAAGTTGTTTGAGATAGCAGAGGCTGTAAACATATAAAAATAACGTGCAGGTAATATTTTAAGTAATGTTTTGGGCTTTCACAAGGTCTGTGCAAGATGGGTGCCGTGTTTGTTGACACCTGATCCAAAGTTGCAAAGAAAAACTGTTTCTGTTAAGAATGAGGAGCTGTACCGTAAAAATCATAGTGAAATTTTGACACGGCTTAATACCACGGATGAAACTTGGATACGTCACTACACTTCAGATACTAAATCACAGTCAAAACAGTGGATTGCGCCAGGTGAACCAACTCCAGAAAAGGCAAAGTCAATTTTGTCAGCTAACAAGGTTATGACGAGTGTTTTCTGGGAAGCACAGGGAATTATTTTTATTGATTACTTGGAAAAGGGTAAAAGTATCACTGGTGACCACAATACAAGCTTACTGCAACATTGAGTGATGAGGTGAAAAGAAAAGACCTCATTTGGCAAAAAAAAAAAAAAAAAAAAAAAAAAAAAGAATAGATATATATATATATATATATATATATATATATATATATATATAAATCTTGTTTCATCACGACAATGCTCCGGCCCATCGTTCAGTCATTGCAATGGGAAAAAATGTGCGAATTAAAGTTGGAATTGCTTGAACATCCACCCTATTCGCCAGATCTAGTACCCAGTGACTACCACCTGTTGCTCATCGTTCAGTCATTGCAATGGGAAAAATGTGCGAATTAAAGTTGGAATTGCTTGAACATCCACCCTATTCGCCAGATCTAGTACCCAGTGACTACCACCTGTTCCCAAACCTCAAAAAATGTCTTGGAGGACGAAGATTTCACAGCAACGAGGAGGTCATTGATGCGGTAAACAGCTATTTTGAGGATAAATCGCACTATAGAGATGCTTTAATGAAATTAGAACACCGATATGACAAACGTATTGACCTTTCTGGAGATTATGTTGAGAAGTAAAGCAAAAAATCATTTTTTCATTGAGAGGCCCGGGAGTTATCAGCGACCCTCGCACCTTACACAAAAGTGAAGGAAGGTTTATTTACATCATCTATAATTATTTATGTAGTTACAGATGGTGATTAGCACTAAGGGGTATTTTACGTTATATGTTTTGTTGTCTAGAAACTAAAGGAATGCGCTATGCTTAAGTGATAGTCAAATGTTTAAAGCTATTGTTGTTGCTTCTTTGCTTGGCCAGGAGTAGGAAAAAGAAAATAGAACACTTCCTGTCTGAGAACAGTATAAGCAACAAAAACTTTCTCGGAAACGGAACAAAAACGTAATGGATATGTTTTAACGAGATCTACATTTTTTGTCTATTTTTTACAGTTTACCAGTTATATAACACTCATCCAGAATAAAGAGGTCTTCAGAGGGTATTCCCAGAAAATTCAATATATACATTGTATTTAGGATGTAAATAATTTAATATACGAGATTTTAATGAAAATCGTTAGCTATTTTTTAAAAAATTAAACTTCTCGAAAAATGCTCCATGTAAAGGGTAGTTGGGAATGGGGGGGGGGGGTTCTTGAAAATCTTCGTGTCGCATCCTTGCAAGACTTAAATGCCAATAACGGTGTTTTCGTTTTTGAGCTATGCTGCACACACACAGACACAGATATTTTGCTCAAAATGCGTTTTGGGGTAATTTTTGGGTACAATACAATACCTTCTCTATGCACTACGTACACAGTACGTGTAGAGAAAGTAGAAATTCGGATTTTCTAAATTTGACACTTGCTTTACCTCAATATTGCATGCACACAAATTTGTAACTTCTTATTTTAATGAAAAACTTAGAGGTATTTTGAGATAATACATCACGAGAACGTTTCTTTTAAAGTCTGCTTGTCTTATTTAGGATTACAGGTTCCTAAAATGTTTCTGTTTAATTGAGACTCTCAAAACGTGTATTTTCAGAGAAATGTCAATAGAGAATTTTTGCTGTGCATGTAAAATGTTGAGCGTACCCTGACTATTGATTCTCATAGCACAAAATGTTGCATTAATTTATATTTAACTTTTACTTTCTCTACTACGATATTAACTAGCGCATTCCACCCAAAAACTCGGAATTGTGTTTTCACCAGAAATACATCTTTTGAGGCCCTCTTCATAAATGAAAACATAAAGTGGGACAGTGAAGAGCGCAACTGAAAGTCCGTAAAATAACAATTTTGGTATTCACGTTCAATATCTTCCAAGGGCTGCGACACCAAGATTTTCAAGAAAATCTCTCCATCCCCAACTACCCTTTACATGGAAAATGGTTACAAAATACTGATTTTATAAAACACGGATCCAGTTTCTTTGTGTTATTTTAATTAAAATACCCTACATTTACATGTGAAGCGAAATGTATATCTTGAAGTTTCTAAGAATGGTCTCTAAAGACCTCTTTATTCTGGATGAATTTTTCTGAACTTCGGTAAACCTTACTACACAAAAAATGAAGATTAACTTAAAACAAGCAAATTATGTCATATAGACTTTTTTTCGTGGAGTTGACCGTTTTCCAGACATTCCTTCTCATTGGTTTCTGTTTTTGTTGACATTTCTCATGCGGGAGCTTGTCAGCTCCTGGCCACGAAAATAAACCGATTTCAATCCCATAGCAACCACATTTTAAAACATTTGACTATCACTTTATCCTAGTGTATTCCCTTCCACTTACAAGGAAGCAAGTAATAAGACCATTTCTGTTAATGTTTATCTTGATTAGCATCAAGTAGATAGAGGAGATGTGAAGAAAGTCATGTGAATGGAACACATCAGATTTTAAAAACATTTACAACAAAAGTTCAAGTTTTGCGTAAGTTTAAGGATGTATCCATCAGTCTAATTTTTAAAACTAAACTATAGTTATTGTAGAATAAAAATTACATGATCTCTTCTGAACTCTTTCATTTTCGAAAATTACTAATTTAGTTCTCAAAATTGGAGTATCATCTCGAAAAGGTCATGTCTGCAATACAACTCTTTGATAGGCAGTACAAACATATTTACACAAATAATAAAAAATCGGATGTGTTCCATTCACATGACTTTCTCTACATCTCTTCAACAAATTATTGTTAACAAGCTTATTCTTCTATTTACTTTATGATAATCAAGATAAACATTAACAGAAATTGTGTTATTACTTGCTTGCTTGTAAGTAGAAGGCAATACACTGGGATAAAGTGATATTCAAATGTTTTAAAAACTGGTTGCTATGGGACTGAAATTCGTTTCTTTGCGTGACCAAATGTTTACAAATTGACGTATGTCAATAGCTAAACTATTTCAAAACTGAAAGCAATAAAAAGGAATATCTGAGAAATGGTGAACTCTACGAACAAATGTATATCAGATAAATTGTGACTTGCGAGATCAAAATGTTCGTGTCTTATGTTTTTACGGTTTGCCAGTTAAACTTCCAGAGACCTTTAGAGGCTATTACCAGAAAATTCAAGAAATAGATTTGATTTGTGATGGAAACATCTTTATTATTAATAAGAGATCTCAATTTAATAGTTAGCGCAATTTTTAAGAAAATGAAAATGTCCACATTTTTTCCACGTAAAAGGTACTTTGTTTCGGAAGGGGGGGGGAAGGTTTCCTCAAAATGTTCTATCGCATCCTTGGGAGATACTAAACTTAAATACCAAGTTTTGTATTTAACCAACCTTTTGTTTTTAAGTTATCCGGTTCACAGACACACGCACGCGCGCTCATGGACCTTCTCCCAAAACACTTTTTGGGGAACCTAAAACGTGTATTTCCGGTGAAATCTTGTTATCAATTTTTGGGGGGGGAGTGCAATACCTTCTCTGCCTACCATGTACTATTTAGAGAAAGTAAAAATAGTAATATTTGCAATCGTTTCTCAAATATTGGTAGCAGCGTAATCCTAAAGACGAACTTGTTTCAGAAACAAGTCACATACATATCTGGTGTTACATAAATTGTGTTTCTCTTGCTTATACAAGACATCAGTTGTTCCCACACATTGTATTTCTCATGAAAATGTCTTAAACATAACGTGCTTTAATCAAATTCCTTACAGGCATTTTGCAAACGGTAGTTGGGGGGGGGGGGTAGAGATATTTCTCAAAATCCTAGCGTCGCATCCTTGGAAGATACTAAACTTAAATACCAAGTTCGGTATTTAAACAACCTTTTGTTTTTAAATTATCGTGTTCACAGGCACACAGGCGCACGCGCCTTCTTCCAAAATACCTTATTTCCGGTGAATTCTGGGTATTGAATATTTGGATGGATTACATCCTTCTCTAGACACTATGTAATAGTAGGTGTAGAGAAAGTAAAAAGTGCATAAACTAGCAGCATATCTTACATAAACTAGCAGCATATCTTACATAAACTAGCAGCATATCTTACTTAAACTAGCAGCATATCTTACATAAAATAGCAGCATATCTTACATAAACTAGCAGCATATCTTACTTAAAATAGCAGCATATCTTACATAAAATAGCAGCATATCTTACATAAAATAGCAGCATATCTTACATAAACTAGCAGCATATCTTACTTAAAATAGCAGCATATCTTACATAAAATAGCAGCATATCTTACATAAAATAGCAGCATATCTTACATAAAATAGCAGCATATCTTACATAAACTAGCAGCATATCTTACATAAACTAGCAGCATATCTTACATAAACTAGCAGCATATCTTATTTAAACTAGCAGCATATCTTACATAAACTAGCAGCATATCTTACTTAAACTAGCAGCATATCTTACATAAAATAGCAGCATATCTTACATAAACTAGCAGCATATCTTACTTAAAATAGCAGCATATCTTACATAAAATAGCAGCATATCTTACATAAAATAGCAGCATATCTTACATAAACTAGCAGCATATCTTACATAAACTAGCAGCATATCTTACTTAAACTAGCAGCATATCTTACATAAAATAGCAGCATATCTTACATAAACTAGCAGCATATCTTACTTAAAATAGCAGCATATCTTACATAAAATAGCAGCATATCTTACATAAAATAGCAGCATATCTTACATAAACTAGCAGCATATCTTACTTAAAATAGCAGCATATCTTACATAAAACAGCAGCATATCTTACATAAAATAGCAGCATATCTTACATAAAATAGCAGCATATCTTACATAAACTAGCAGCATATCTTACATAAACTAGCAGCATATCTTACATAAACTAGCAGCATATCTTACATAAACTAGCAGCATATCTTACATAAACTAGCAGCATATCTTACATAAACTAGCAGCATATCTTACTTAAAATAGCAGCATATCTTACATAAAATAGCAGCATATCTTACATAAAATAGCAGCATATCTTACATAAAATAGCAGCATATCTTACATAAAATAGCAGCATATCTTATATAAAATAGCAGCATATCTTACATAAAATAGCAGCATATCTTACATAAACTAGCAGCATATCTTACATAAAATAGCAGCATATCTTACATAAAATAGCAGCATATCTTACATAAAATAGCAGCATATCTTACATAAAATAGCAGCATATCTTACATAAAATAGCAGCATATTATTATTATTATTATTATTATTATTATTATTATTATTATTATTATTATTATTATTATTTCTATTATAAAGTTATGAAATGTTTCATTTCCGTGAGGTTATTTGGAATATAAAGAAGCCGTGACAGGAAACCGCAGCCAAGAGTTTTGTGCAGTTATTTTTGCTGGGGAAGACAAAAGCTTCTGTGTTTAGCAAAACCGGTTTCGTGTCATGGTTAAAACCGCGCTTTGTGGTCACGGTCGAGACATCTACCGGGCCTGTGAGAACTATAGCAAGCGTTACACCAGATGGCACTAGTTGCCGGGCAGTGTTCTCAGCTTCCAGATGTCTCTGTTAGATGTCGCGAGCACACGTTGCATATCGACCTCAGAGATGGTTAGTTCCCTATTCCGCCACTTGGCACGGAAAATCAAATGTAACTTACGTATATCACTTGAAAATTTATATAAATACTCAAATATCATACAAATAACATGGAAATAGAACGTAAAAATGTTTTAATATTTTTAATAACAGTGTTTAGTTGAACATCTTTGTATTCAACTCCATTTGTCAGAAAATTATGCATTTCCGGTGAAACTAAGAGGTCGCCGATATGAACAGTAAAGCTATGGATGGAACAATTATTAAGAAAAAAAAAAAAAAAAAAAAAAAAAAAAAAAAAAAAAAAAACAATATGTATTTTATTGATGCAGTTTTTTGAAATACATGTTTCAAAGCACCATAATCTGTTTCAGCAAACTGTTTGCATCAGTTTAAGGGTATTAGGTTAGTGTGTATGATAAATTAAATGTTTCACTGCATTACACCATACACTATTCTTACAAAAGCTTGTTCTTGTATCGACGTCATACTAATCCAGATGAAGATTATTTCTTGCTTCAAGTACAAGGCTAAAGTGATAGTCACTATGTGGTGGAAATTCTTTGCATGGCCAGGAGTAAATGTAATGACAAAATTCCCGTTTGAGAAAAAAAAAAAACCCTAAAATTGAAAGTAATAAGGAATAGCCGGGAAATTGTTAGCTAAACAAACACAAACCAAAGAAATCTTTTAATGAGATCTTAATGTTCTGTGTAGTCAGGTTTTGTCTAACTCTTACAGTTTACCAGTTATGCAAAAGTAATCCAAAATGAACAGGCTATTCCCAGAAAATTCAAGATGTACATTTTATTTGTCATGTAAATATATTTATATGATATTTTAATCAAAATCGTTAGAGCCATTTTTGAGAAAATGAAAAATTCGAAAAAACCTTGTATGTAAAGGGTAGTGTGGGAATGATTTAGTTTTGCTGTCCACAGGAACGCATGGGGAGCTTTCTGTAAATATGGTTATTTTGGATTCAGGGACCTCAAAACATGTACTTTATTTGATTTTTATTGAATACAATAGCTTCTCTTCAATGAGTGTTACTCGGCAGAGGAACTAAACAGCTTATCCCGGTAAGTGGGGAGCTGGCGAGAGGGACCCACTGGCACGTTTTCACTTGAACAGCTCTGTACTGTCTGGCGACGTCTTAAGTGCTTCAATATTTACTTTCTCTATACATTGTGTATAGAGAAGCACTTCTATTGTACCCAAACATTCAATACCGAGATTTCACCACAAATACACGTTTTAGGACCCCCTGTGCCCCAAAAAAGTATTTTTAGAAAAAGGCCCACGTGTGTGACAGTGTGTCTGTAAACACGATAACTCGAACATGAAAAATTCCGCCACCGCTAAACTCTTTACGTGGAAAAAATCTCCAAAATTTTGATTTTCTCAAAAATGTCTCTAAAAATTTTTATTATACCCACCTATGGATATTTATATGTCAAATGAAATGTGTATCTTGAATGTTATTGGAGTGGCAAATGAAGCCCTCTTTATCGTGAATGTTGCGTAAGAGATAAACAAAAACGTACCACAAAAGCTGTCGATCACGTTCAAACAGACAATTTATGTCATTACAACTTTTTTTCGTTTAATTGACCATTTCTGAGATATTCCTTGTTAACTGTTTCAGATTTAAAATACTTTTCTCCCACAGAAAGCTGTAAACTCTTGGCTCTGCAAACAAACGGATTACAATCCCATAGCAACCACATTTTAAAACATTTGACTACTATCACTTTATCCTAGTGTATACTTACAAGGAAGCAAGTAATAAGACAATTTCTGTTAATGTTTATCTTGATTATCATGGTTCAGACAGAAGAATAAGCTTTATAACAATAATCTGCTATAGCTATGTAGAGAAAAGCATGTGAATGAAACACATCAGATTTTTTTTCTTTTATTATTCATTTTTGTTTATTTCTTTCTTTCTTGGTTTTAGTCAAACAAAGCGAAAGGAGTAATGCTTACGGAAACATGGAGGACACTTCTATCTCAATCTGCTTTCGTAAGAAAAGTTTGCTGACGTTTAGAAACATGGAGGACACTTCTATCTCAATCTGCTTTCGTAAGAAAAGTTTGCTGACGTTTAGAAACATGGAGGACACTTCTATCTCAATCTGCTTTCGTAAGAAAAGTTTGCTGACGTTTAGAAACATGGAGGACACTTTTATCTGAATAAGCTTTCGTAAGAAAAGTTTGCTGACGATTAGAAACATGGAGGACACTTCTATCTCAATCTGCTTTCGTAAGAAAGGTTTGCTCAGGATTAGAAACATGGAGGACACTTCTATCTGAATAAGCTTTCGTAAGAAAAGTTTGCTAGGATTGGAAACATGGAGGACACTTCTATCTCAATAAACTTTCGTAAGAAAAGTTTGCTGACGATTAGAAACATGGAGGACACTTCTATCTCAATAAACTTTCGTAAGAAAAGTTTGCTCAGGATTAGAAACATGGAGGACACTTCTATCTCAATAAACTTTCGTAAGAAAAGTTTGCTCAGGATTAGAAACATGGAGGACACTTCTATCTCAATAAACTTTCGTAAGAAAAGTTTGCTCAGGATTAGAAACATGGAGGACACTTCTATCTCAATAAACTTTCGTAAGAAAAGTTTGCTCAGGATTAGAAACATGGAGGACACTTCTATCTCAATAAACTTTCGTAAGAAAAGTTTGCTCAGGATTAGAAACATGGAGGACACTTCTATCTCAATAAACTTTCGTAAGAAAAGTTTGCTCAGGATTAGAAACATGGAGGACACTTCTATCTCAATAAACTTTCGTAAGAAAAGTTTGCTCAGGATTAGAAACATGGAGGACACTTCTATCTCAATAAACTTTCGTAAGAAAAGTTTGCTCAGGATTAGAAACATGGAGGACACTTCTATCTCAATAAACTTTCGTAAGAAAAGTTTGCTCACGATTGGAAACATGAAGGACACTTCTATCTCAATAAACTTTCGTAAGAAAAGTTTGCTGACGATTAGAAACATGGAGGACACTTCTATCTCAATAAACTTTCGTAAGAAAGGTTTGCTCAGGATTAGAAACATGGAGGACACTTCTATCTCAATAAACTTTCGTAAGAAAAGTTTGCTGACGATTGGAAACATGGAGGACACTTCTATCTCAATCTGCTTTCGTAAGAAAGGTTTGCTCAGGATTAGAAACATGGAGGACACTTCTATCTCAATAAACTTTCGTAAGAAAGGTTTGCTCAGGATTAGAAACATGGAGGACACTTCTATCTCAATAAACTTTCGTAAGAAAAGTTTGCTCAGGATTAGAAACATGGAGGACACTTCTATCTCAATAAACTTTCGTAAGAAAGGTTTGCTCAGGATTAGAAACATGGAGGACACTTCTATCTCAATAAACTTTCGTAAGAAAAGTTTGCTCACGATTGGAAACATGAAGGACACTTCTATCTCAATAAACTTTCGTAAGAAAAGTTTGCTCAGGATTAGAAACATGGAGGACACTTCTATCTCAATAAACTTTCGTAAGAAAAGTTTGCTGACGATTAGAAACATGGAGGACACTTCTATCTCAATAAACTTTCGTAAGAAAGGTTTGCTAGGATTGGAAACATGGAGGACACTTCTATCTCAATAAACTTTCGTAAGAAAAGTTTGCTCAGGATTAGAAACATGGAGGACATTTCTATCTCAATAAACTTTCGTAAGAAAAGTTTGCTGACGATTAGAAACATGGAGGACACTTCTATCTGAATAAGCTTTCGTAAGAAAAGTTTGCTGACGATTGGAAACATGGAGGACACTTCTATCTCAATAAACTTTCGTAAGAAAAGTTTGCTGACGATTGGAAACATGGAGGACACTTCTATCTCAATAAACTTTAGTAAGAAAAGTTTGCTAGGATTGGAAACATGGAGGACACTTCTATCTCAATAAACTTTCGTACGAAAGGTTTGCTAGGATTGGAAACATGGAGGACACTTCTATCCCAATCTGCTTTCGTAAGAAAAGTTTGCTGACGATTAGAAACATGGAGGACACTTCTATCTCAATCTGCTTTCGTAAGAAAAGTTTGCTGACGTTTAGAAACATGGAGGACACTTCTATCTCAATCTGCTTTCGTAAGAAAAGTTTGCTGACGATTAGAAACATGGAGGACACTTCTATCTCAATAAACTTTCGTAAGAAAGGTTTGCTAGGATTGGAAACATGGAGGACACTTCTATCTCAATAAACTTTCGTAAGAAAAGTTTGCTCAGGATTAGAAACATGGAGGACATTTCTATCTCAATAAACTTTCGTAAGAAAAGTTTGCTGACGATTAGAAACATGGAGGACACTTCTATCTGAATAAGCTTTCGTAAGAAAAGTTTGCTGACGATTGGAAACATGGAGGACACTTCTATCTCAATAAACTTTCGTAAGAACAGTTTGCTGACGATTGGATACATGGAGGACACTTCTATCTCAATAAACTTTAGTAAGAAAAGTTTGCTAGGATTGGAAACATGGAGGACACTTCTATCTCAATAAACTTTCGTACGAAAGGTTTGCTAGGATTGGAAACATGGAGGACACTTCTATCCCAATCTGCTTTCGTAAGAAAAGTTTGCTGACGATTAGAAACATGGAGGACACTTCTATCTCAATCTGCTTTCGTAAGAAAAGTTTGCTGACGTTTAGAAACATGGAGGACACTTCTATCTCAATCTGCTTTCGTAAGAAAAGTTTGCTGACGTTTAGAAACATGGAGGACACTTCTATCTCAATCTGCTTTCGTAAGAAAAGTTTGCTCAGGATTAGAAACATGGAGGACACTTCTATCTCAATAAACTTTCGTAAGAAAAGTTTGCTCAGGATTAGAAACATGGAGGACATTTCTATCTCAATCTGCTTTCGTAAGAAAGTTTGCTGACGTTTAGAAACATGGAGGACATTTCTATCTCAATCTGCTTTCGTAAGAAAAGTTTGCTGACGATTAGAAACATGGAGGACACTTCTATCTCAATCTGCTTTCGTAAGAAAAGTTTGCTCAGGATTAGAAAGAGAAAATCATGTGATTGTAACATAAGCTTTTATAGTGTTACTTGAGAACTGGGGAAGAGTGTAAAAGTGTAGAGTTCGCGATGTCAGGGGATTGTGCTTACTCTCGAATGTGACAGCTTACATGGAGGGGAGTGATCCGGCGGGGGTCACTAACGGTTCCAGATTAAACACCGCCCCTGCCCCAAGGAGTAGCAAGCAAGTGATGAACAGAGAGAAGAAACTGGGCGTCCAGTTCCCATAATCCAACAGGCATTCCGGAGAGCTTGCTCCCCCTTGAGGGTCCAACCTCCACAAAGAGTTTCCTTTTTTCCTCTGCCAAGCTGCAGCGAAACACCATCTCCGACACTTGCACCTGATATAGATGAATTAAACGATTAATGGTGAGGCAAGAAACTGCGACCCGGGCAGTTAGCGCGGGACGATCTCCCGAATACGAGGCAATTACCTGGCGACCCGGGCAGTTAGCGCGGGACGATCTCCCGAATACGAGGTAATAAGACCGTTTCTCGTAATCTTTATCTTGTTGTAAGAATGGGTAGAGATAGTCATGTGAGTGCAACACAGCTTAAAACAAGCTAGTAACGTTTTTATTAACTTTAACCTCTAAGCCTTGTACTTCATTCTCTCATATTTATGTTTTGGCAGTTATACGCTTCTGCTTCTCTCTGCCTAATTTAATTCAATTGAAAGTGAATTGTGATCTTTGAGTTAAAATTTAAATCACATTTTAATAAAATCTGAGCGCTGTAGTAAGTTTCACAAAAGGTCACCAGATGGCAGGAGTAACAGAACTGTTGCTGCCATCTGTTGTTGGTACTGCTGTACTACTGGACTGCAGCTCCGCCGGCTAGAACTCGAGTTGAGATTCCCTCAATCTTTGGAATATTCCAGAAATGACTTTGAATATGGACACTTTTTGATAAAATTAGAATATCGTATTACATTCTCATTCTTATCTCACCATTCCGATCATGGCACGTGGTCGTAGGAAGTGGTCAATCCAGTACATTGGCGCGTAAAGTTCATGCAACCACAACCCATTAGATAGATATCTCTGCATTTTAATCGTTTTTTATCACACTCATGTGCATTTGTTTTGTCTCTGAATATCAGTGTGCAGTGATATTCCCGTACATAATGGCGGAAGTTCCAGTAGACATATTAATTGCTTTGCCAAGCCAAAATAATATAATGTAGCAACACAAAGAGATGTGAAATTTATGATATGGACTTCATCGTGAGGACAATATTATTGTTCGTGTGTGTCATATTAAATACAACTTTTGTGTAGAGCTCTCCTTATGATGGTGTTACTGTGTGGGCGTCTCGTGCCTCAGCGCCGGCGCTGACGTGGGTTCCACTCCTAATTAAATTATCTCAGGGGTGTTAAAAACACTGCATGTTGCTTTACGACATTAATTTCTTTTAATATCGATTCTAGCTTGTTCCTTACGAATGTGTTATAATAAATGCAATCCCACCATTTGATTATTAATGAGGAAGCTAATCTGCCCATCGCTGCCCCACCACGTGCACACAAGCTCAGACTAACCACATAAGAGATCTGCCTTAAATAGTAAACCTGGGTGACGCCAACTTTCGCGCCATAAAATGTAACAGCATCTCTTATTGGTTAGCATCACTTCACAAGCTATGAGAATAAATTGTGCCAAGTTGTGACGTCATAGCGTGCACATGACTCGTTTGGAAATACCCAGTGGTTCCTTTTCACTTTAACATGATGCTTTCTTTGTCTGTTTTCCAACTCCCTGTGCTACTTGGAAGACAAATCACTATTCCTGTCTCACTTCTTTATATGTCTGTTCTTTTCTATCATGCATCCTTTAGCCTAAATCCTGTGCTCATTAGCAGGTGTTAACAACTTGCATTTATGCATATTTCTACTCTGGAATATTTACAATTATTTTTCCTGGCTTTTTGTAAGCTAATAATATTATATACATTTTCTCTTTTTATATAATTTGTGAGCATGTGGCATGTGCTCCTACAAGTGGAGATAACCTGGTTCAAGTTTGGAAAATATACTGCTTCAAAAAAAAAAAGTATATACATATATGTATACACACAAAATACTCATGCTATATGTTAGAGTAGGTATAATGTGAATATTGGAATTTTTCTCACTTTATATAAAGGAGCTCAACATTTAGGGAAAACTAGTGATCTGCGGAAAATGGCACCTCCACAATCTTAAATAGTCGCCCAATTTTGAGTGCAGTATTATTTTAGAGCAATAATTCTTTTTCTTTATATTGGATGCAAAATGAAATAAACTTGGGAATTATACTTTTTAGTTTTTACTGCATCGAATAAGAAACGTCAATTGTTACTATCCTATTATTGTGGGAGCAATAATGTATTTTTGCTCTCTCTACATGGTACCACACTGTAAAGAAAACGTGTTGTATTCAACCCAAATATGCAATACCTAGATTTCACCGGGAATATAACCATTTTTAAGACCCCCTGAATAAAAAAAGAAAAAAAAACCATTTTTAGAAAACTGTCGCTCAGAGTGTCTGTCTGTCAGTGTGTGCGGATTGGTGTCTGTGTATGTGGGCATTATAGCTCAAAAACAAAAAGTCCCTTAAATACCAACTTGATATTTTAGTTCAGTGTCTTCCAAGGTTGCGACACGAAAACTTTCAAGAAAAAAAAAACATTTTTAGAAAACTGTCGCTCAGAGTGTCTGTCTGTCAGTGTGTGCGGATTGGTGTGGGCATTATAGCTCAAAAACAAAAAGTCCCTTAAATACCAAACTTGATATTCTAGATCAGTGTCGTCCAAGGTTGCGACACGAAGTCTTTCAAGAAAAAAAAAAATTTTTTTAGAAAACTGTCGCTCAGAGTGTCTGTCTGTCAGTGTGTGCGGATTGGTGTCTGTGTATGTGGGCATTATAGCTCAAAAAAACAAAAAGTCCCTTAAATACCAAACTTGATATTCTAGTTCAGTGTCGTCCAAGGTTGCGACACGAAGATTTTCAAGAAAAAAAACATTTTTAGAAAACTGTCGCTCAGAGTGTCTGACTGTCAGTGTGTGCGGATTGGTGTCTGTGTATGTGGCTATTATAGCTCAAAAACAAAAAGTCCCTTAAATACCAAACTTGATATTCTAGTTCAGTGTCGTCCAAGGTTGCGACACGAAGACTTTCAAGAAAAAAAAACATTTTTAGAAAACTGTCGCTCAGAGTTTCTGTCTGTCAGTGTGTGCGGATTGGTGTCTGTGTATGTGGGCATTATAGCTCAAAAAAACAAAAAGTCCCTTAAAAAACCAAACTTGATATTCTTTTTCAGTGTCGTCCAAGGTTGCGACACGAAGACTTTCAAGAAAAAAAAACATTTTTAGAAAACTGTCGCTCAGAGTGTCTGTCTGTCAGTGTGTGCGGATTGGTGTCTGTGTATGTGGGCATTATAGCTCAAAAACAAAAAGTCCCTTAAATACCAAACTTGATATTTTAGTTCAGTGTCGTCCAAGGTTGCGATACGAAGACTTTCAAGAAAAAAAAACATTTTTAGAAAACTGTCGCTCAGAGTGTCTGTCTGTCAGTGTGTGCGGATTGGTGTCTGTGTATGTGGGCATTATAGCTCAAAAACAAAAAGTCCCGTAAATACCAAACTTGATATTTTAGTTCAGTGTCGTCCAAGGTTGCGACACGAAGACTTTCAAGAAAAAAAAACATTTTTAGAAAACTGTCGCTCGGAGTGTCTGTCTGTCAGTGTGTGCGGATTGGTGTGGGCATTATAGCTCAAAAACAAAAAGTCCCTTACATACCAAACTTGATATTTTATTTCAGTGTCTTCCAAGGTTGCGACACGAAGACTTTCAAGAAAAAAAAACATTTTTAGAAAACTGTCGCTCAGAGTGTCTGTCTGTTAGTGTGTGCGGATTGGTGTCTGTGTATGTGGGCATTATAGCTCAAAAACAAAAAGTCCCTTAAAACCCAAACTTGATATTTTAGTTCAGTGTCGTCCAAGGTTGCGACACGAAGAATTTCAAGAAAAAAAAACATTTTTAGAAAACTGTCGCTCAGAGAGTCTGTCTGTCAGTGTGGGCGGATTGGTGTCTGTGTATGTGGGCATTATAGCTCAAAAAAACAAAAAGTCCCTAAATACCAAACTGGATATTCTAGTTCAGTGTCGTCCAAGGTTGCGACACGAAGACTTTCAAGAAAAAAAAAAACATTTTTAGAAAACTGTCGCTCGGAGTTTCTGTCTGTCAGTGTGTGCGGATTGGTGTCTGTGTATGTGGGAATTATAGCTCAAAAAACAAAAAGTCCCTTAAATACCAACTTGATATTTTAGTTCAGTGTCGTCCAAGCTTGCGACACGAAGACTTTCAAGAAAAAAAACATTTTTAGAAAACTGTCGCTCAGAGTGTCTGTCTGTCAGTGTGTGCAGATTGGTGTCTGTGTATGTGGGCATTATAGCTCAAAAACAAAAAGTCCCTTAAATACCAAACTAGAGATTTTAGTTCAGTGTCGTCCAAGGTTGCGACACGAAGACTTTCAAGAAAAAAAAAACATTTTTAGAAAACTGTCGCTCAGAGTGTCTGTCTGTCAGTGTGTGCGGATTGGTGTCTGTGTATGTGGGCATTATAGCTCAAAAAAATCCCTTAAATACCAAACTTGATATTCTAGATCAGTGTCGTCCAAGGTTGCGACACGAAGACTTTCAAGAAAAAAATCATTTTTAGAAAACTGTCGCTCAGGGTGTCTGTCTGTCAGTGTGAGCGGATTGGTGTCTGTGTATGTGGGCATTATAGCTCAAAAAAACAAAAAGTCCCTAAATACCAAAGTGGATATTCTAGTTCAGTGTCGTCCAAGGTTGCGACACGAAGACTTTCAAGAAAAAAAAACATTTATAGAAAACTGTCGCTCAGAGTGTCTGTCTGTCAGTGTGTGCGGATTGGTGTCTGTGTATTTGGGCATTATAGCTCAAAAAAACAAAAAGTCCCTTAAATACCAAACTTGATATTCTAGTTCAGTGTCGTCCAAGGTTGCGACACGAAGACTTTCAAGAAAAAAAAAACATTTTTAGAAAACTGTCGCTCGGAGTTTCTGTCTGTCAGTGTGTGCGGATTGGTGTCTGTGTGTGTGGGAATTATAGCTCAAAAAACAAAAAGTCCCTTAAATACCAAACTTGATATTTTAGTTCAGTGTCGTCCAAGCTTGGGACACGAAGACTTTCAAGAAAAAAAACATTTTTAGAAAACTGTCGCCCAGAGTGTCTGTCTGTCAGTGTGTGCAGATTGGTGTCTGTGTATGTGGGCATTATAGCTCAAAAACAAAAAGTCCCTTAAATACCAAACTAGATATTTTAGTTCAGTGTAGTCCAAGGTTGCGACACGAAGACTTTCAAGAAGAAAAAAAACATTTTTAGAAAACTGTCGCTCAGAGTGTCTGTCTGTCAGTGTGTGCCAATTGGTGTCTGTTTAAGTGGGCCTTATAGCTCAAAAAAACAAAAAGTCCCTTAAATACCAAACTTGATATTTTAGTTCAGTGTCGTCCAAGGTTGCAACACGAAGACTTTCAAGAAAAAAAACATTTTTAGAAAACTGTCGCTCAGAGTTTCTGTCTGTCAGTGTGTGCGGATTGGTGTCTGTGTATGTGGGCATTATAGCTCAAAAAAACAAAAAGTCCCTTAAAAAACCAAACTTGATATTCTTTTTCAGTGTCGTCCAGGGTTGCGACACGAAGACTTTCAAGAAAAAAAAACATTTTTAGAAAACTGTCGCTCAGAGTGTCTGTCTGTCAGTGTGTGCGGATTGGTGTCTGTGTATGTGGGCATTATAGCTCAAAAACCAAAAGTCCCTTAAATACCAAACTTGATATTTTAATTCAGTGTCGTCCAAGGTTGCGATACGAAGACTTTCAAGAAAAAAAAACATTTTTAGAAAACTGTCGCTCAGATTGTCTGTCTGTCAGTGTGTGCGGATTGGTGTCTGTGTATGTGGGCATTATAGCTCAAAAACAAAAAGTCCCGTAAATACCAAACTTGATATTTTAGTTCAGTGTCGTCCAAGGTTGCGACACGAAGACTTTCAAGAAAAAAAAACATTTTTAGAAAACTGTCGCTCGGAGTGTCTGTCTGTCAGTGTGTGCGGATTGGTGTGGGCATTATAGCTCAAAAACAAAAAGTCCCTTACATACCAAACTTGATATTTTAGTTCAGTGTCTTCCAAGGTAGCGACACGAAGACTTTCAAGAAAAAAAAACATTTTTAGAAAACTGTCGCTCAGAGTGTCTGTCTGTTAGTGTGTGCGGATTGGTGTCTGTGTATGTGGGCATTATAGCTCAAAAACAAAAAGTCCCTTAAAACCCAAACTTGATATTTTAGTTCAGTGTCGTCCAAGGTTGCGACACGAAGAATTTCAAGAAAAAAAAACATTTTTAGAAAACTGTCGCTCAGAGTGTCTGTCTGTCAGTGTGTGCGGATTGGTGTCTGTGTATGTGGGCATTATAGCTCAAAAACAAAAAGTCCCTTAAATACCAAACTTGATATTTTAGTTCAGTGTCGTCCAAGGTTGCGACACAAAGACTTTCAGGAAAAAAAACATTTTTAGAAAACTGTCGCTCAGAGTGTCTGACTGTCAGTGTGTGCGGATTGGTGTCTGTGTATGTGGCTATTATAGCTCAAAAACAAAAAGTCCCTTAAATACCAAACTTAATATTCTAGATCAGTGTCGTCCAAGGTTGCGACACGAAGTCTTTCAAGAAAAAAAAAACATTTTTAGAAAACTGTCGCTCAGAGTGTCTGTCTGTCAGTGTGTGCGGATTGGTGTCTGTGTATGTGGGCATTATAGCTCAAAAAAACAAAAAGTCCCTTAAATACCAAACTTGATATTCTAGTTCAGTGTCGTGCAAGGTTGCGACACGAAGACTTTCAAGAAAAAAAAAACATTTATAGAAAACTGTCGCTCAGAGAGTCTGTCTGTCAGTGTGAGCGGATTGGTGTCTGTGTATGTGGGCATTATAGCTCAAAAAAACAAAAAGTCCCTAAATACCAAACTGGATATTCTAGTTCAGTGTCGTCCAAGGTTGCGACACGAAGACTTTCAAGAAAAAAAAACATTTTTAGAAAACTGTCGCTCAGAGTGTCTGTCTGTCAGTGTGTGCGGATTGGTGTCTGTGTATGTGGGCATTATAGCTCAAAAAAACAAAAAGTCCCTTAAATACCAAACTTGATATTCTAGTTCAGTGTCGTCCAAGGTTGCGACACGAAGACTTTCAAGAAAAAAAAAGCATTTTTAGAAAACTGTCGCTCGGAGTTTCTGTCTGTCAGTGTGTGCGGATTGGTGTCTGTGTATGTGGGAATTATAGCTCAAAAAACATATAGTCCCTTAAATACCAACTTGATATTTTAGTTCAGTGTCGTCCAAGCTTGCGACACGAAGACTTTCAAGAAAAAAAACATTTTTAGAAAACTGTCGCTCAGAGTGTCTGTCTGTCAGTGTGTGCAGATTGGTGTCTGTGTATGTGGGCATTATAGCTCAAAAACAAAAAGTCCCTTAAATACCAAACTAGAGATTTTAGTTCAGTGTCGTCCAAGGTTGCGACACGAAGACTTTCAAGAAAAAAAAAACATTTTTAGAAAACTGTCGCTCAGAGTGTCTGTCTGTCAGTGTGTGCCAATTGGTGTCTGTGTATGTGGGCATTATAGCTCAAAAACAAAAAGTCCCGTAAATACCAAACTTGATATTCTAGTTCAGTGTCGTCCAAGGTTGCGACACGAAGACTTTCAAGAAAAAAAAACATTTTTAGAAAACTGTCGCTCAGAGTGTCTGTCTGTCAGTGTGTGCGGATTGGTGTCTGTGTATGTGGGCATTATAGCTCAAAAAAATCCCTTAAATACCAAACTTGATATTCTAGATCAGTGTCGTCCAAGGTTGCGACACGAAGACTTTCAAGAAAAAAAAACATTTTTAGAAAACTGTCGCTCAGAGTGTCTGTCTGTCAGCGTGTGCGGATTGGTGTCTGTGTATGTGGGCATTATAGCTCAAAAAAACAAAAAGTCCCTTAAATACCAAACTTGATATTCTAGTTCAGTGTCGTCCAAGGTTGCGACACGAAGAATTTCAAGAAAAAAAAACATTTTTAGAAAACTGTCACTCAGAGTGTCTGTCTGTCAGTGTGTGCGGATTGGTGTCTGTGTATGTGGGCATTATAGCTCAAAAATACAAATAGTCCCTAAATACCAAACTTGATATTCTAGTTCAGTGTCGTCCAAGGTTGCGACACGAAGACTTTAAAAAAAAAAAACATTTTTAGAAAACTGTCGCTCAGAGTGTCTGTCTGTCAGTGTGTGCGGATTGGTGTGTGTGTATGTGGGCATTATAGCTCAAAAAACAAAAAGTCCCTTAAATACCAAACTTGATATTCTAGTTCAGTGTCGTCCAAGGTTGAGACACGAAGACTTTCAAGAAAAAAAAAACATTTTTAGAAAACTGTCGCTCAGAGTGACTGTCTGTCAGTGTGTGCGGATTGGTGTCTGTGTATGTGGGCATTATAGCTCAAAAACAAAAAGTCCCTTAAATACCAAACTTGATATTTTAGTTCAGTGTCGTCCAAGGTTGCGACACGAAGATTTTCAAGAAAAAAAACATTTTTAGAAGACTGTCGCTCAGAGTGTCTGTCTGTCAGTGTGTGCGGATTGGTGTGGGCATTATAGCTCAAAAACTAAAAGTCCCTTAAATACCAAACTTGATATTTTAGTTCAGTGTCGTCCAGGGTTGCGACACGAAGACTTTCAAGAAAAAAAAAACATTTTTAGAAAACTGTCGCTCACAGTGTCTGTCTGTCAGTGTGTGCGGATTGGTGTCTGTGTATGTGGGCATTATAGTTCAAAAACAAAAAGTCCCTTAAATACCAAACTTGATATTTTAGTTCAGTGTCGTCCAAGGTTGCGACAAGAAGACTTTCAAGAAAAAAAAAATTTTAGAAAACTGTCCCTCAGAGTGTCTGTCTGTCAGTGTGTGCGGATTGGTGTCTGTGTATGTGGGGATTATAGCTCAAAAACAAAAATCCCTTAAATACCAAACTTGATATTTTAGTTCAGTGTCGTCCAAGGTTGCGACACGAAGACTTTCAAGAAAAAAAAACATTTTTAGAAAACTGTCGCTCAGAGTGTCAATCTGTCAGTGTGTGCGGATTGGTGTCTGTGTATGTGGGCATTATAGCTCAAAAACAAAAAGTCCCTTAAATACCAAACTTGATATTTTAGTTCAGTGTCGTCCAAGGTTGCGACACGAAGACTTTCAAGAAATAAAAACATTTTTAGAAAACTGTCGCTCAGAGTGTCTGTCTGTCAGAGTGTGCGGTTTGGTGTCTGTGTATGTGGGCATTATAGCTCAAAAAAACAAAAAGTCCCTTAAATACCAAACTTGATATTTTAGTTCAGAGTCGTCCAAGGTTGCGACACGAAGACTTTCAAGAAAAAAAAACATTTTTAGAAAACTGTCGCTCAGAGTGTCTGTCTGTCAGTGTGTGCGGATTGGTGTCTGTGTATGTGGGCATTATAGCTCAAAAATACAAAAAGTCCCTAAATACCAAATTTGATATTCTAGTTCAGTGTCGTCCAATGTTGCGACACGAAGACTTTCAAAAAAAAAAACATTTTTAGAAAACTGTCGCTCAGAGTGTCTGTCTGTCAGTGTGTGCGGATTGGTGTTTGTGTATGTGGGCATTATAGCTCAAAAAACAAAAAGTCCCTTAAATACCAAACTTGATATTCTAGTTCAGTGTCGTCCAAGCTTGCGACAAGAAGACTTTCAAGAAAAAAATCATTTTTAGAAAACTGTCGCTCAGAGTGTCTGTCTGTCAGTGTGTGCGGATTGGTGTCTTGGTATGTGGGCATTATAGCTCAAAAACAAAAAGTCCCTTAAATACCAAACTTGATATTTTAGTTCAGTGTCGTCCAAGGTTGCGACACGAAGACTTTCAAGAAAAAAAAAACATTTTTAGAAAACTGTCGTTCACAGTGTCTGTCTGTCAGTGTGTGCGGATTGGTGTCTGTGTATGTGGGCATTATAGTTCAAAAACAAAAAGTCCCTTAAATACCAAACTTGATATTTTAGTTCAGTGTCGTCCAAGGTTGCGACAAGAAGACTTTCAAGAAAAAAAAAATTTTAGAAAACTGTCGCTCAGAGTGTCTGTCTGTCAGTGTGTGCGGATTGGTGTCTGTGTATGTGGGGATTATAGCTCAAAAACAAAAAGTCCCTTAAATACCAAACTTGATATTTTAATTCAGTGTCGTCCAAGGTTGCGACACGAAGACTTTCAAGAAAAAAAAACATTTTTAGAAAACTGTCGCTCAGAGTGTCTGTCTGTCAGTGTGTGCGGATTGGTGTCTGTGTATGTGGGCATTATAGCTCAAAAACAAAAAGTCCCTTAAATACCAAACTTAATATTTTAGTTCAGTGTCGTCCAAGGTTGCGACACGAAGACTTTCAAGAAAAAAAAAACATTTATAGAAAACTGTCGCTCAGAGAGTCTGTCTGTCAGTGTGAGCGGATTGGTGTCTGTGTATGTGGGCATTATAGCTCAAAAAAACAAAAAGTCCCTAAATACCAAACTGGATATTCTAGTTCAGTGCCGTCCAAGGTTGCGACACGAAGACTTTCAAGAAAAAAAAACATTTTTAGAAAACTGTCGCTCAGAGTGTCTGTCTGTCAGTGTGTGCGGATTGGTGTCTGTGTATGTGGGCATTATAGCTCAAAAAAACAAAAAGTCCCTAAATACCAAACTTGATATTCTAGTTCAGTGTCGTCCAAGGTTGCGACACGAAGAATTTCAAGAAAAAAAAACATTTTTAGAAAACTGTCGCTCAGAGTGTCTGTCTGTCAGTGTGTGCGGATTGGTGTCTGTGTATGTGGGCATTATAGCTCAAAAACAAAAAGTCCCTTAAATACCAAACTTGATATTTTAGTTCAGTGTCGTCCAAGGTTGCGACACGAAGACTTTCAGGAAAAAAAAACATTTTTAGAAAACTGTCGCTCAGAGTGTCTGACTGTCAGTGTGTGCGGATTGGTGTCTGTGTATGTGGCTATTATAGCTCAAAAACAAAAAGTCCCTTAAATACCAAACTTAATATTCTATTTCAGTGTCGTCCAAGGTTGCGACACGAAGACTTTCAAGAAAAAAAAAACATTTATAGAAAACTGTCGCTCAGAGAGTCTGTCTGTCAGTGTGAGCGGATTGGTGTCTGTGTATGTGGGCATTATAGCTCAAAAAAACAAAAAGTCCCTAAATACCAAACTGGATATTCTAGTTCAGTGTCGTCCAAGGTTGCGACACGAAGACTTTCAAGAAAAAAAAAAACATTTATAGAAAACTGTCGCTCAGAGTGTCTGTCTGTCAGTGTGTGCGGATTGGTGTCTGTGTATGTGGGCATTATAGCTCAAAAAAACAAAAAGTCCCTTAAATACCAAACTTGATATTCTAGTTCAGTGTCGTCCAAGGTTGCGACACGAAGACTTTCAAGAAAAAAAAAAACATTTTTAGAAAACTGTCGCTCGGAGTTTCTGTCTGTCAGTGTGTGCGGATTGGTGTCTGTGTATGTGGGAATTATAGCTCAAAAAACAAAAAGTCCCTTAAATACCAAACTTGATATTTTAGTTCAGTGTCGTCCAAGCTTGCGACACGAAGACTTTCAAGAAAAAAAACATTTTTAGAAAACTGTCGCTCAGAGTGTCTGTCTGTCAGTGTGTGCAGATTGGTGTCTGTGTATGTGGGCATTATAGCTCAAAAACAAAAAGTCCCTTAAATACCAAACTAGATATTTTAGTTCAGTGTCGTCCAAGGTTGCGACACGAAGACTTTCAAGAAAAAAAAAACATTTTTAGAAAACTGTCGCTCAGAGTGTCTGTCTGTCAGTGTGTGCCAATTGGTGTCTGTGTATGTGAGCATTATAGCTCAAAAAAAAAAGTCCCTTAAATACCAAACTTGATATTCTAGTTCAGTGTCGTCCAAGGTTGCGACACGAAGATTTTCAAGAAAAAAAGCATTTTTAGAAAACTGTCGCTCAGAGTGTCTGTCTGTCAGTGTGTGCGGATTGGTGTCTGTTTAAGTGGGCCTTATAGCTCAAAAAAACAAAAAGTCCCTTAAATACCAAACTTGATATTTTAGTTCAGTGTCGTCCAAGGTTGCGACACGAAGACTTTCAAGAAAAAAAAAACATTTTTAGAAAACTGTCGCTCAGAGTGTCTGTCTGTCAGTGTGTGCGGATTGGTGTGGGCATTATAGCTCAAAAACACAAAGTCCCTTAAATACCAAACTTGATATTTTAGTTCAGTGTCGTCCAAGGTTGCGACACGAAGACTTTCAAGAAAAAAAACATTTTTAGAAAACTGTCGCTTAGAGTTTCTGTCTGTCAGTGTGTGCGGATTGGTGTCTGTGTATGTGGGCATTATAGCTCAAAAAAACAAAAAGTCCCTTAAAAAACCAAACTTGATATTCTTTTTCAGTGTCGTCCAAGGTTGCGACACGAAGACTTTCAAGAAAAAAAAACATTTTTAGAAAACTGTCGCTCAGAGTGTCTGTCTGTCAGTGTGTGCGGATTGGTGTCTGTGTATGTGGGCATTATAGCTCAAAAACAAAAAGTCCCGTAAATACCAAACTTGATATTTTAGTTCAGTGTCGTCCAAGGTTGCGACACGAAGACTTTCAAGAAAAAAACATTTTTAAAAAACTGTCGCTCAGAGTGTCTGTCTGTCAGTGTGTGCGGATTGGTGTCTGTGTATGTGGGCATTATAGCTCAAAAACAAAAAGTCCCTTAAATACCAAACTTGATATTTTAGTTCAGTGTCGTCCAAGGTTGCGACACGAAGACTTTCAAGAAAAAAAAAACATTTTTAGAAAACTGTCGCTCAGAGTGTCTGTCTGTCAGTGTGTGCGGATTGGTGTGGGCATTATAGCTCAAAAACAAAAAGTCCCTTACATACCAAACTTGATATTTTAGTTCAGTGTCTTCCAAGGTTGCGACACGAAGACTTTCAAGAAAAAAAAACATTTTTAGAAAACTGTCGCTCAGAGTGTCTGTCTGTTAGTGTGTGCGGATTGGTGTCTGTGTATGTGGGCATTATAGCTCAAAAACAAAAAGTCCCTTAAAACCCAAACTTGATATTTTAGTTCAGTGTCGTCCAAGGTTGCGACACGAAGACTTTCAAGAAAAAAAAACATTTTTAGAAAACTGTCGCTCAGAGTGTCTGTCTGTCAGTGTGTGCGGATTGGTGTCTGTGTATGTGGGCATTATAGCTCAAAAAAACAAAAAGTCCCTAAATACCAAACTTGATATTCTAGTTCAGTGTCGTCCAAGGTTGCGACACGAAGAATTTCAAGAAAAAAAAACATTTTTAGAAAACTGTCGCTCAGAGTGTCTGTCTGTCAGTGTGTGCGGATTGGTGTCTGTGTATGTGGGCATTATAGCTCAAAAACAAAAAGTCCCTTAAATACCAAACTTGATATTTTAGTTCAGTGTCGTCCAAGGTTGCGACACGAAGACTTTCAGGAAAAAAAACATTTTTACAAAACTGTCGCTCAGAGTGTCTGACTGTCAGTGTGTGCGGATTGGTGTCTGTGTATGTGGCTATTTTAGCTCAAAAACAAAAAGTCCCTTAAATACCAAACTTGATATTCTAGTTCAGTGTCGTCCAAGGTTGCGACACGAAGACTTTCAAGAAAAAAAAAACATTTTTAGAAAACTGTCGCTCAGAGTGTCTGTCTGTCAGTGTGTGCGGATTGGTGTGGGCACAATAGCTCAAAAACAAAAAGTCCCTTAAATACCAAACTTAATATTCTAGATCAGTGTCGTCCAAGGTTGCGACACGAAGTCTTTCAAGAAAAAAAAACATTTTTAGAAAACTGTCGCTCAGAGTGTCTGTCTGTCAGTGTGTGCGGATTGGTGTCTGTGTATGTGGGCATTATAGCTCAAAAAAACAAAAAGTCCCTTAAATACCAAACTTGATATTCTAGTTCAGTGTCGTCCAAGGTTGCGACACGAAGACTTTCAAGAAAAAAAAAACATTTATAGAAAACTGTCGCTCAGAGAGTCTGTCTGTCAGTGTGTGCGGATTGGTGTCTGTGTATGTGGGCAATATAGCTCAAAAAAACAAAATGTCCCTTAAATACCAAACTTGATATTCTAGTTCAGTGTCGTCCAAGGTTGCGACACGAAGACTTTCAAGAAAAAAAAAACATTTTTAGAAAACTGTCGCTCGGAGTTTCTGTCTGTCAGTGTGTGCGGATTGGTGTCTGTGTATGTGGGAATTATAGCTCAAAAAACAAAAAGTCCCTTAAATACCAAACTTGATATTTTAGTTCAGTGTCGTCCAAACTTGCGACACGAAGACTTTCAAGAAAAAAAACATTTTTAGAAAACTGTCGCTCAGAGTGTCTGTCTGTCAGTGTGTGCAAATTGGTGTCTGTGTATGTGGGCATTATAGCTCAAAAACAAAAAGTCCCTTAAATACCAAACTAGAGATTTTAGTTCAGTGTCGTCCAAGGTTGCGACACGAAGACTTTCAAGAAAAAAAAAACATTTTTAGAAAACTGTCGCTCAGAGTGTCTGTCTGTCAGTGTGTGCCAATTGGTGTCTGTGTATGTGGGCATTATAGCTCAAAAACAAAAAGTCCCTTAAATACCAAACTTGATATTCTAGTTCAGTGTCGTCCAAGGTTGCGACACGAAGACTTTCAAGAAAAAAAAACATTTTTAGAAAACTGTCGCTCAGAGGGTCTGTCTGTCAGTGGGTGCGGATTGGTGTCTGCGTATGTGGGCATAATAGCTAAAAAAAAATCCCTTAAATACCAAACTTGATATTCTAGATCAGTGTCGTCCAAGGTTGCGACACGAAGACTTTCAAGAAAAAAAAAACATTTTTAGAAAACTGTCGCTCAGAGTGACTGTCTGTCAGTGTGTGCGGATTGGTGTCTGTGTATGTGGGCATTATAGCTCAAAAACAAAAAGTCCCTTAAATACCAAACTTGATATTTTAGTTCAGTGTCGTCCAAGGTTGCGACACGAAGATTTTCAAGAAAAAAAACATTTTTAGAAGACTGTCGCTCAGAGTGTCTGTCTGTCAGTGTGTGCGGATTGGTGTGGGCATTATAGCTCAAAAACTAAAAGTCCCTTAAATACCAAACTTGATATTTTAGTTCAGTGTCGTCCAGGGTTGCGACACGAAGACTTTCAAGAAAAAAAAAACATTTTTAGAAAACTGTCGCTCACAGTGTCTGTCTGTCAGTGTGTGCGGATTGGTGTCTGTGTATGTGGGCATTATAGTTCAAAAACAAAAAGTCCCTTAAATACCAAACTTGATATTTTAGTTCAGTGTCGTCCAAGGTTGCGACAAGAAGACTTTCAAGAAAAAAAAAATTTTAGAAAACTGTCGCTCAGAGTGTCTGTCTGTCAGTGTGTGCGGATTGGTGTCTGTTTATGTGGGGATTATAGCTCAAAAACAAAAATCCCTTAAATACCAAACTTGATATTTTAGTTCAGTGTCGTCCAAGGTTGCGACACGAAGACTTTCAAGAAAAAAAAACATTTTTAGAAAACTGTCGCTCAGAGTGTCAATCTGTCAGTGTGTGCGGATTGGTGTCTGTGTATGTGGGCATTATAGCTCAAAAACAAAAAGTCCCTTAAATACCAAACTTGATATTTTAGTTCAGTGTCGTCCAAGGTTGCGACACGAAGACTTTCAAGAAATAAAAACATTTTTAGAAAACTGTCGCTCAGAGTGTCTGTCTGTCAGAGTGTGCGGTTTGGTGTCTGTGTATGTGGGCATTATAGCTCAAAAAAACAAAAAGTCCCTTAAATACCAAACTTGATATTTTAGTTCAGAGTCGTCCAAGGTTGCGACACGAAGACTTTCAAGAAAAAAAAACATTTTTAGAAAACTGTCGCTCAGAGTGTCTGTCTGTCAGTGTGTGCGGATTGGTGTCTGTGTATGTGGGCATTATAGCTCAAAAATACAAAAAGTCCCTAAATACCAAATTTGATATTCTAGTTCAGTGTCGTCCAATGTTGCGACACGAAGACTTTCAAAAAAAAAAACATTTTTAGAAAACTGTCGCTCAGAGTGTCTGTCTGTCAGTGTGTGCGGATTGGTGTGTGTGTATGTGGGCATTATAGCTCAAAAAACAAAAAGTCCCTTAAATACCAAACTTGATATTCTAGTTCAGTGTCGTCCAAGCTTGCGACAAGAAGACTTTCAAGAAAAAAATCATTTTTAGAAAACTGTCGCTCAGAGTGTCTGTCTGTCAGTGTGTGCGGATTGGTGTCTTGGTATGTGGGCATTATAGCTCAAAAACAAAAAGTCCCTTAAATACCAAACTTGATATTTTAGTTCAGTGTCGTCCAAGGTTGCGACACGAAGACTTTCAAGAAAAAAAAAACATTTTTAGAAAACTGTCGTTCACAGTGTCTGTCTGTCAGTGTGTGCGGATTGGTGTCTGTGTATGTGGGCATTATAGTTCAAAAACAAAAAGTCCCTTAAATACCAAACTTGATATTTTAGTTCAGTGTCGTCCAAGGTTGCGACAAGAAGACTTTCAAGAAAAAAAAAATTTTAGAAAACTGTCGCTCAGAGTGTCTGTCTGTCAGTGTGTGCGGATTGGTGTCTGTGTATGTGGGGATTATAGCTCAAAAACAAAAAGTCCCTTAAATACCAAACTTGATATTTTAATTCAGTGTCGTCCAAGGTTGCGACACGAAGACTTTCAAGAAAAAAAAACATTTTTAGAAAACTGTCGCTCAGAGTGTCTGTCTGTCAGTGTGTGCGGATTGGTGTCTGTGTATGTGGGCATTATAGCTCAAAAACAAAAAGTCCCTTAAATACCAAACTTGATATTTTAGTTCAGTGTCGTCCAAGGTTGCGACACGAAGACTTTCAAGAAAAAAAAACATTTTTAGAAAACTGTCGCTCAGAGTGTCTGTCTGTCAGTGTGTAAGGATTGGTGTCTGTGTATGTGGGCATTATTGCTCAAAAAAAAAGTCCCTTAAATACCAAACTTGATATTCTAGTTCAGTGTCGTCCAAGGTTGCGACACGAAGACTTTCAAGAAAAAAAAACATTTTTAGAAAACTGTCGCTCAAAGTGTCTGTCTGTCAGTGTGTGCGGATTGGTGTGGGCATTATAGCTCAAAAACAAAAAGTCCCTTAAATACCAAACTTGATATTCTAGTTCAGTGTCGTCCAAGGTTGCGACACGAAGACTTTCAAGAAAAAAAAAACATTTATAGAAAACTGTCGCTCAGAGTGACTGTCTGTCAGTGTGTGCGGATTGGTGTCTGTGTATGTGGGCATTATTGCTCAAAAAAACAAAAAGTCCCTTAAATACCAAACTTGATATTCTAGTTCAGTGTCGTCCAAGCTTGCGACACGGAGACTTTCAAGAAAAAAATCATTTTTAGAAAACTGTCGCTCAGAGTGTCTGTCTGTCAGTGTGTGCGGATTGGTGTCTTGGTATTTGGGCATTATAGCTCAAAAACAAAAAGTCCCTTAAATACCAAACTTGATATTTTAGTTCAGTGTCGTCCAAGGTTGCGACACGAAGACTTTCAAGAAAAAAAAAACATTTTTAGAAAACTGTCGCTCAGAGTGTCTGTCTGTCAGTGTGTGCGGATTGGTGTCTGTGTATGTGGGCATTATAGCTCAAAAAAACAAAAAGTCCCTAAATACCAAACTTGATATTCTAGTTCAGTGTCGTCCAAGGTTGCGACACGAAGAATTTCAAGAAAAAAATACATTTTTAGAAAACTGTCGCTCAGAGTGTCTGTCTGTCAGTGTGTGCGGATTGGTGTCTGTGTATGTGGGCATTATAGCTCAAAAAAACAAAAAGTCCCTTAATACCAAACTCGATATTCTAGTTCAGTGTCGTCCAAGGTTGCGACACGAAGACTTTCAAGAAAAAAAACATTTTTAGAAAACTGTCGCTCAGAGTGTCTGTCTGTCAGTGTGTGCCAATTGGTGTCTGTGTATGTGGGCATTATAGCTCAAAAACACAAAGTCCCTTAAATACCAAACTTGTTATTTTGGTTCAGTGTCGTCCAAGGTTGCGACACGAAGACTTTCAAGAAAAAAAAACATTTTTAGAAAACTGTCGCTCAGAGTGTCTGTCTGTCAGTGTGTGCGGATTGGTGTCTGTGTATGTGGGCATTATAGCTCAAAAACAAAAAGTCCCTTAAATACCAAACTTAATATTTTAGTTCAGTGTCGTCCAAGTTTGCGACACGAAGACTTTCAAGAAAAAAAAAACATTTATAGAAAACTGTCGCTCAGAGAGTCTGTCTGTCAGTGTGAGCGGATTGGTGTCTGTGTATGTGGGCATTATAGCTCAAAAAAACAAAAAGTCCCTAAATACCAAACTGGATATTCTAGTTCAGTGTCGTCCAAGGTTGCGACACGAAGACTTTCAAGAAAAAAAAACATTTTTAGAAAACTGTCGCTCAGAGTGTCTGTCTGTCAGTGTGTGCGGATTGGTGTCTGTGTATGTGGGCATTATAGCTCAAAAAAACAAAAAGTCCCTAAATACCAAACTTGATATTCTAGTTCAGTGTCGTCCAAGGTTGCGACACGAAGAATTTCAAGAAAAAAAAACATTTTTAGAAAACTGTCGCTCAGAGTGTCTGTCTGTCAGTGTGTGCGGATTGGTGTCTGTGTATGTGGGCATTATAGCTCAAAAACAAAAAGTCCCTTAAATACCAAACTTGATATTTTAGTTCAGTGTCGTCCAAGGTTGCGACACGAAGACTTTCAGGAAAAAAAAACATTTTTAGAAAACTGTCGCTCAGAGTGTCTGACTGTCAGTGTGTGCGGATTGGTGTCTGTGTATGTGGCTATTATAGCTCAAAAACAAAAAGTCCCTTAAATACCAAACTTAATATTCTATTTCAGTGTCGTCCAAGGTTGCGACACGAAGACTTTCAAGAAAAAAAACATTTTTAGAAAACTGTCGCTCAGAGTGTCTGTCTGTCAGTGTGTGCAGATTGGTGTCTGTGTATGTGGGCATTATAGCTCAAAAACAAAAAGTCCCTTAAATACCAAACTAGATATTTTAGTTCAGTGTCGTCCAAGGTTGCGACACGAAGACTTTCAAGAAAAAAAAAACATTTTTAGAAAACTGTCGCTCAGAGTGTCTGTCTGTCAGTGTGTGCCAATTGGTGTCTGTGTATGTGAGCATTATAGCTCAAAAACAAAAAGTCCCTTAAATACCAAACTTGATATTCTAGTTCAGTGTCGTCCAAGGTTGCGACACGAAGATTTTCAAGAAAAAAAGCATTTTTAGAAAACTGTCGCTCAGAGTGTCTGTCTGTCAGTGTGTGCGGATTGGTGTCTGTTTAAGTGGGCCTTATAGCTCAAAAAAACAAAAAGTCCCTTAAATACCAAACTTGATATTTTAGTTCAGTGTCGTCCAAGGTTGCGACACGAAGACTTTCAAGAAAAAAAAACATTTTTAGAAAACTGTCGCTCAGAGTGTCTGTCTGTCAGTGTGTGCGGATTGGTGTGGGCATTATAGCTCAAAAACACAAAGTCCCTTAAATACCAAACTTGATATTTTAGTTCAGTGTCGTCCAAGGTTGCGACACGAAGACTTTCAAGAAAAAAAACATTTTTAGAAAACTGTCGCTTAGAGTTTCTGTCTGTCAGTGTGTGCGGATTGGTGTCTGTGTATGTGGGCATTATAGCTCAAAAAAACAAAAAGTCCCTTAAAAAACCAAACTTGATATTCTTTTTCAGTGTCGTCCAAGGTTGCGACACGAAGACTTTCAAGAAAAAAAAAACATTTTTAGAAAACTGTCGCTCAGAGTGTCTGTCTGTCAGTGTGTGCGGATTGGTGTCTGTGTATGTGGGCATTATAGCTCAAAAACAAAAAGTCCCGTAAATACCAAACTTGATATTTTAGTTCAGTGTCGTCCAAGGTTGCGACACGAAGACTTTCAAGAAAAAAAAACATTTTTAGAAAACTGTCGCTCAGAGTGTCTGTCTGTCAGTGTGTGCGGATTGGTGTCTGTGTATGTGGGCATTATAGCTCAAAAACAAAAAGTCCCTTAAATACCAAACTTGATATTTTAGTTCAGTGTCGTCCAAGGTTGCGACACGAAGACTTTCAAGAAAAAAAAAACATTTTTAGAAAACTGTCGCTCAGAGTGTCTGTCTGTCAGTGTGTGCGGATTGGTGTGGGCATTATAGCTCAAAAACAAAAAGTCCCTTACATACCAAACTTGATATTTTAGTTCAGTGTCTTCCAAGGTTGCGACACGAAGACTTTCAAGAAAAAAAAACATTTTTAGAAAACTGTCGCTCAGAGTGTCTGTCTGTTAGTGTGTGCGGATTGGTGTCTGTGTATGTGGGCATTATAGCTCAAAAACAAAAAGTCCCTTAAAACCCAAACTTGATATTTTAGTTCAGTGTCGTCCAAGGTTGCGACACGAAGACTTTCAAGAAAAAAAAACATTTTTAGAAAACTGTCGCTCAGAGTGTCTGTCTGTCAGTGTGTGCGGATTGGTGTCTGTGTATGTGGGCATTATAGCTCAAAAAAACAAAAAGTCCCTAAATACCAAACTTGATATTCTAGTTCAGTGTCGTCCAAGGTTGCGACACGAAGAATTTCAAGAAAAAAAAACATTTTTAGAAAACTGTCGCTCAGAGTGTCTGTCTGTCAGTGTGTGCGGATTGGTGTCTGTGTATGTGGGCATTATAGCTCAAAAACAAAAAGTCCCTTAAATACCAAACTTGATATTTTAGTTCAGTGTCGTCCAAGGTTGCGACACGAAGACTTTCAGGAAAAAAAACATTTTTACAAAACTGTCGCTCAGAGTGTCTGACTGTCAGTGTGTGCGGATTGGTGTCTGTGTATGTGGCTATTTTAGCTCAAAAACAAAAAGTCCCTTAAATACCAAACTTGATATTCTAGTTCAGTGTCGTCCAAGGTTGCGACACGAAGACTTTCAAGAAAAAAAAAACATTTTTAGAAAACTGTCGCTCAGAGTGTCTGTCTGTCAGTGTGTGCGGATTGGTGTGGGCACAATAGCTCAAAAACAAAAAGTCCCTTAAATACCAAACTTAATATTCTAGATCAGTGTCGTCCAAGGTTGCGACACGAAGTCTTTCAAGAAAAAAAAACATTTTTAGAAAACTGTCGCTCAGAGTGTCTGTCTGTCAGTGTGTGCGGATTGGTGTCTGTGTATGTGGGAATTATAGCTCAAAAAACAAAAAGTCCCTTAAATACCAAACTTGATATTTTAGTTCAGTGTCGTCCAAACTTGCGACACGAAGACTTTCAAGAAAAAAAACATTTTTAGAAAACTGTCGCTCAGAGTGTCTGTCTGTCAGTGTGTGCAAATTGGTGTCTGTGTATGTGGGCATTATAGCTCAAAAACAAAAAGTCCCTTAAATACCAAACTAGAGATTTTAGTTCAGTGTCGTCCAAGGTTGCGACACGAAGACTTTCAAGAAAAAAAAAACATTTTTAGAAAACTGTCGCTCAGAGTGTCTGTCTGTCAGTGTGTGCCAATTGGTGTCTGTGTATGTGGGCATTATAGCTCAAAAACAAAAAGTCCCTTAAATACCAAACTTGATATTCTAGTTCAGTGTCGTCCAAGGTTGCGACACGAAGACTTTCAAGAAAAAAAAACATTTTTAGAAAACTGTCGCTCAGAGGGTCTGTCTGTCAGTGTGTGCGGATTGGTGTCTGCGTATGTGGGCATAATAGCTAAAAAAAAATCCCTTAAATACCAAACTTGATATTCTAGATCAGTGTCGTCCAAGGTTGCGACACGAAGACTTTCAAGAAAAAAAAAACATTTTTAGAAAACTGTCGCTCAGAGTGACTGTCTGTCAGTGTGTGCGGATTGGTGTCTGTGTATGTGGGCATTATAGCTCAAAAACAAAAAGTCCCTTAAATACCAAACTTGATATTTTAGTTCAGTGTCGTCCAAGGTTGCGACACGAAGATTTTCAAGAAAAAAAACATTTTTAGAAGACTGTCGCTCAGAGTGTCTGTCTGTCAGTGTGTGCGGATTGGTGTGGGCATTATAGCTCAAAAACTAAAAGTCCCTTAAATACCAAACTTGATATTTTAGTTCAGTGTCGTCCAGGGTTGCGACACGAAGACTTTCAAGAAAAAAAAAACATTTTTAGAAAACTGTCGCTCACAGTGTCTGTCTGTCAGTGTGTGCGGATTGGTGTCTGTGTATGTGGGCATTATAGTTCAAAAACAAAAAGGCCCTTAAATACCAAACTTGATATTTTAGTTCAGTGTCGTCCAAGGTTGCGACAAGAAGACTTTCAAGAAAAAAAAAATTTTAGAAAACTGTCGCTCAGAGTGTCTGTCTGTCAGTGTGTGCGGATTGGTGTCTGTTTATGTGGGGATTATAGCTCAAAAACAAAAATCCCTTAAATACCAAACTTGATATTTTAGTTCAGTGTCGTCCAAGGTTGCGACACGAAGACTTTCAAGAAAAAAAAACATTTTTAGAAAACTGTCGCTCAGAGTGTCAATCTGTCAGTGTGTGCGGATTGGTGTCTGTGTATGTGGGCATTATAGATCAAAAACAAAAAGTCCCTTAAATACCAAACTTGATATTTTAGTTCAGTGTCGTCCAAGGTTGCGACACGAAGACTTTCAAGAAAAAAAAAACATTTTTAGAAAACTGTCGCTCAGAGTGTCTGTCTGTCAGTGTGTGCCAATTGGTGTCTGTGTATGTGGGCATTATAGCTCAAAAACAAAAAGTCCCTTAAATACCAAACTTGATATTCTAGTTCAGTGTCGTCCAAGGTTGCGACACGAAGACTTTCAAGAAAAAAAAACATTTTTAGAAAACTGTCGCTCAGAGGGTCTGTCTGTCAGTGTGTGCGGATTGGTGTCTGCGTATGTGGGCATTATAGCTCAAAAAAAATCCCTTAAATACCAAACTTGATATTCTAGATCAGTGTCGTCCAAGGTTGCGACACGAAGACTTTCAAGAAAAAAAAACATTTTTAGAAAACTGTCGCTCAGAGTGTCTGTCTGTCAGCGTGTGCGGATTGGTGTCTGTGTATGTGGGCATTATAGCTCAAAAAAACAAAAAGTCCCTTAAATACCAAACTTGATATTCTAGTTCAGTGTCGTCCAAGGTTGCGACACGAAGAATTTCAAGAAAAAAAAACATTTTTAGAAAACTGTCACTCAGAGTGTCTGTCTGTCAGTGTGTGCGGATTGGTGTCTGTGTATGTGGGCATTATAGCTCAAAAATACAAATAGTCCCTAAATACCAAACTTGATATTCTAGTTCAGTGTCGTCCAAGGTTGCGACACGAAGACTTTCAAAAAAAAAAACATTTTTAGAAAACTGTCGCTCAGAGTGTCTGTCTGTCAGTGTGTGCGGATTGGTGTGTGTGTATGTGGGCATTATAGCTCAAAAAACAAAAAGTCCCTTAAATACCAAACCTGATATTCTAGTTCAGTGTCGTCCAAGCTTGCGACACGAAGACTTTCAAGAAAAAAATCATTTTTAGAAAACTGTCGCTCAGAGTGTCTGTCTGTCAGTGTGTGCGGATTGGTGTCTTGGTATGTGGGCATTATAGCTCAAAAACAAAAAGTCCCTTAAATACCAAACTTGATATTTTAGTTCAGGTCGTCCAAGGTTGCGACACGAAGACTTTCAAGAAAAAAAAACATTTTTAGAAAACTGTCGCTCAGAGTGTCTGTCTGTCAGTGTGTGCGGATTGGTGTGGGCATTATAGCTCAAAAACAAAAAGTCCCTTACATACCAAACTTGATATTTTAGTTCAGTGTCGTCCAGGGTTGCGACTCGAAGACTTTCAAGAAAAAAAAAACATTTTTAGAAAACTGTCGCTCACAGTGTCTGTCTGTCAGTGTGTGCGGATTGGTGTCTGTGTATGTGGGCATTATAGTTCAGAAACAAAAATTCCCTTAAATACCAAACTTGATATTTTAGTTCAGTGTCGTCCAAGGTTGCGACAAGAAGACTTTCAAGAAAAAAAAAAATTTTAGAAAACTGTCGCTCAGAGTGTCTGTCTGTCAGTGTGTGCGGATTGGTGTCTGTGTATGTGGGGATTATAGCTCAAAAACAAAAATCCCTTAAATACCAAACTTGATATTTTAGTTCAGTGTCGTCCAAGGTTGCGACACGAAGACTTTCAAGAAATAAAAACATTTTTAGAAAACTGTCGCTCAGAGTGTCTGTCTGTCAGTTTGTGCGGTTTGGTGTCTGTGTATGTGGGCATTATAGCTCAAAAAACAAAAAGTCCCTTAAATACCAAACTTGATATTTTAGTTCAGAGTCGTCCAAGGTTGCGACACGAAGACTTTCAAGAAAAAAAAACATTTTTAGAAAACTGTCGCTCAGAGTGTCTGTCTGTCAGTGTGTGCGGTTTGGTGTCTGTGTATGTGGGCATTATAGCTCAAAAAACAAAAAGTCCCTTAAATACCAAACTTGATATTTTAGTTCAGAGTCGTCCAAGGTTGCGACACGAAGACTTTCAAGAAAAAAAAACATTTTTAGAAAACTGTCGCTCAGAGTGTCTGTCTGTCAGTTTGTGCGGATTGGTGTGGGCATTATAGCTCAAAAACAAAAAGCCCTTAAATACCAAACTTGATATTTTAGTTCAGTGTCGTCCAAGGTTGCGACACGAAGACTTTCAAGAAAAAAAAACATTTTTAGAAAACAGTCGCTCAGAGTGTCTGTCTGTCAGTGTGTGCGGATTGGTGTCTGTGTATGTGGGCATTATAGCTCATAAACAAAAAGTCTCTTAAATACCAAACTTGATTTTTTAGTTCAGAGTCATCCAAGGTTGCGACACGAAGACTTTCAAGAAAAAAAAACATTTTTAGAAAACTGTCGCTCAGAGTGTCTGTCTGTCAATGTGTGCGGATTGGTGTCTGTGTATGTGGGCATTATAGCTCAAAAACAAAAAGTCCCTTAAATACCAAACTTGATATTTTAATTCAGTGTCGTCCAAGGTTGCGATACGAAGACTTTCAAGAAAAAAAAACATTTTTAGAAAACTGTCGCTCAGAGTGTCTGTCTGTCAGTGTGTGCGGATTGGTGTCTGTGTATGTGGGCATTATAGCTCAAAAAAACAAAAAGTCCCTTAAATACCAAACTTGATATTCTAGTTCAGTGTCGTCCAAGGTTGCGACACGAAGACTTTCAAGAAAAAAAAAACATTTTTAGAAAACTGTCGCTCGGAGTTTCTGTCTGTCAGTGTGTGCGGATTGGTGTCTGTGTATGTGGGAATTATAGCTCAAAAAACAAAAAGTCCCTTAAATACCAAACTTGATATTTTAGTTCAGTGTCGTCCAAGCTTGCGACACGAAGACTTTCAAGAAAAAAAACATTTTTAGAAAACTGTCGCTCAGAGTGTCTGTCTGTCAGTGTGTGCAGATTGGTGTCTGTGTATGTGGGCACTATAGCTCAAAAACAAAAAGTCCCTTAAATACCAAACTAGATATTTTAGTTCAGTGTCGTCCAAGGTTGCGACACGAAGACTTTCAAGAAAAAAAAAACATTTTTAGAAAACTGTCGCTCAGAGTGTCTGTCTGTCAGTGTGTGCCAATTGGTGTCTGTGTATGTGGGCATTATAGCTCAAAAACAAAAAGTCCCTTAAATACCAAACTTGATATTTTAGTTCAGTGTCGTCCAAGGTTGCGACACGAAGACTTTCAAGAAAAAAAAACATTTTTAGAAAACTGTCGCTCAGAGTGTCTGTCTGTCAGCGTGTGCGGATTGGTGTCTGTGTATGTGGGCATTATAGCTCAAAAAAACAAAAAGTCCCTTAAATACCAAACTTGATATTCTAGTTCAGTGTCGTCCAAGGTTGCGACACGAAGAATTTCAAGAAAAAAAAACATTTTTAGAAAACTGTCACTCAGAGTGTCTGTCTGTCAGTGTGTGCGGATTGGTGTCTATGTATGTGGGCATTATAGCTCAAAAATACAAAAAGTCCCTAAATACCAAACTTGATATTCTAGTTCAGTGTCGTCCAATGTTGCGACACGAAGACTTTAAAAAAAAAAAACATTTTTAGAAAACTGTCGCTCAGAGTGTCTGTCTGTCAGTGTGTGCGGATTGGTGTGTGTGTATGTGGGCATTATAGCTCAAAAAACAAAAAGTCCCTTAAATACCAAACTTGATATTCTAGTTCAGTGTCGTCCAAGCTTGCGACAAGAAGACTTTCAAGAAAAAAATCATTTTTAGAAAACTGTCGCTCAGAGTGTCTGTCTGTCAGTGTGTGCGGATTGGTGTCTTGGTATGTGGGCATTATAGCTCAAAAACAAAAAGTCCCTTAAATACCAAACTTGATATTTTAGTTCAGTGTCGTCCAAGGTTGCGACACGAAGACTTTCAAGAAAAAAAAACATTTTTAGAAAACTGTCGCTCAGAGGGTCTGTCTGTCAGTGTGTGCGGATTGGTGTCTGTGTATGTGGGCATTATAGCTCAAAAAAACAAAAAGTCCCTAAATACCAAACTTGATATTCTGGTTCAGTGTCGTCCAAGGTTGCGACACGAAGACTTTCAAGAAAAAAAAAACATTTATAGAAAACTGTCGCTCAGAGAGTCTGTCTGTCAGTGTGAGCGGATTGGTGTCTGTGTATGTGGGCATTATAGCTCAAAAAAACAAAAAGTCCCTAAATACCAAACTGGATATTCTAGTTCAGTGTCGTCCAAGGTTGCGACACGAAGACTTTCAAGAAAAAAAAACATTTATAGAAAACTGTCGCTCAGAGTGTCTGTCTGTCAATGTGTGCGGATTGGTGTCTGTGTATGTGGGCATTATAGCTCAAAAAAAACAAAAAGTCCCTTAAATACCAAACTTGATATTCTAGTTCAGTGTCGTCCAAGGTTGCGACACGAAGACTTTCAAGAAAAAAAAAACATTTTTAGAAAACTGTCGCTCGGAGTTTCTGTCTGTCAGTGTGTGCGGATTGGTGTCTGTGTATGTGGGAATTATAGCTCAAAAAACAAAAAGTCCCTTAAATACCAAACTTGATATTTTAGTTCAGTGTCGTCCAAACTTGCGACACGAAGACTTTCAAGAAAAAAAAACATTTTTAGAAAACTGTCGCTCAGAGTGTCTGTCTGTCAGTGTGTGCAGATTGGTGTCTGTGTATGTGGGCATTATAGCTCAAAAACAAAAAGTCCCTTAAATACCAAACTAGAGATTTTAGTTCAGTGTCGTCCAAGGTTGCGACACGAAGACTTTCAAGAAAAAAAAAACATTTTTAGAAAACTGTCGCTCAGAGTGTCTGTCTGTCAGTGTGTGCCAATTGGTGTCTGTGTATGTGGGCATTATAGCTCAAAAACAAAAAGTCCCTTAAATACCAAACTTGATATTCTAGTTCAGTGTCGTCCAAGGTTGCGACACGAAGACTTTCAAGAAAAAAAAACATTTTTAGAAAACTGTCGCTCAGAGGGTCTGTCTGTCAGTGTGTGCGGATTGGTGTCTGTGTATGTGGGCATTATAGCTCAAAAAAAATCCCTTAAATACCAAACTTGATATTCTAGATCAGTGTCGTCCAAGGTTGCGACACGAAGACTTTCAAGAAAAAAAAACATTTTTAGAAAACTGTCGCTCAGAGTGTCTGTCTGTCAGCGTGTGCGGATTGGTGTCTGTGTATGTGGGCATTATAGCTCAAAAACAAAAAGTCCCTTAAATACCAAACTTGATATTCTAGTTCAGTGTCGTCCAAGGTTGCGACACGAAGAATTTCAAGAAAAAAAAACATTTTTAGAAAACTGTCACTCAGAGTGTCTGTCTGTCAGTGTGTGCGGATTGGTGTCTGTGTATATGGGCATTATAGCTCAAAAATACAAATAGTCCCTAAATACCAAACTTGATATTCTAGTTCAGTGTCGTCCAAGGTTGCGACACGAAGACTTTAAAAAAAAAATCATTTTTAGAAAACTGTCGCTCAGAGTGTCTGTCTGTCAGTGTGTGCGGATTGGTGTCTTTGTATGTGGGCATTATAGCTCAAAAACAAAAAGTCCCTTAAATACCAAACTTGATATTTTAGTTCAGGTCGTCCAAGGTTGCGACACGAAGACTTTCAAGAAAAAAAAACATTTTTAGAAAACTGTCGCTCAGGGTGTCTGTCTGTCAGTGTGTGCGGATTGGTGTCTGTGTATGTGGGCATTATAGCTCAAAAAAACAAAAAGTCCCTAAATACCAAACTTGATATTCTAGTTCAGTGTCGTCCAAGGTTGCGACACGAAGACTTTCAAGAAAAAAAAAACATTTTTAGAAAACTGTCGCTCAGAGTGTCGGTCTGTCAGTGTGTGCGGATTGGTGTGTGTGTATGTGGGCATTATAGCTCAAAAAACAAAAAGTCCCTTAAATACCAAACTTGATATTCTAGTTCAGTGTCGTCCAAGCTTGCGACACGAAGACTTTCAAGAAAAAAATCATTTTAAAAAACTGTCGCTCAGAGTGTCTGTCTGTCAGTGTGTGCGGATTGGTGTCTTTGTATGTGGGCATTATAGCTCAAAAACAAAAATCCCTTAAATACCAAACTTGATATTTTAGTTCAGTGTCGTCCAAGGTTGCGACACGAAGACTTTCAAGAAAAAAAAACATTTTTAGAAAACTGTCGCTCAGAGTGTCAATCTGTCAGTGTGTGCGGATTGGTGTCTGTGTATGTGGGCATTATAGCTCAAAAACAAAAAGTCCCTTAAATACCAAACTTGATATTTTAGTTCAGTGTCGTCCAAGGTTGCGACACGAAGACTTTCAAGAAATAAAAACATTTTTAGAAAACTGTCGCTCAGAGTGTCTGTCTGTCAGTGTGTGCGGTTTGGTGTCTGTGTATGTGGGCATTATAGCTCAAAAAACAAAAAGTCCCTTAAATACCAAACTTGATATTTTAGTTCAGAGTCGTCCAAGGTTGCGACACGAAGACTTTCAAGAAAAAAAAACATTTTTAGAAAACTGTCGCTCAGAGTGTCTGTCTGTCAGTTTGTGCGGATTGGTGTGGGCATTATAGCTCAAAAACAAAAAGCCCTTAAATACCAAACTTGATATTTTAGTTCAGTGTCGTCCAAGGTTGCGACACGAAGTCTTTCAAGAAAAAAAAACATTTTTAGAAAACTGTCGCTCAGAGTGTCTGTTTGTCAGTGTGTGCGGATTGGTGTCTGTGTATGTGGGCATTATAGCTCAAAAACAAAAAGTCCCTTAAATACCAAACTTGATATTTTGGTTCAGTGTCGTCCAAGGTTGCGACACGAAGACTTTCAAGAAAAAAAAAAATAATTTTAGAAAACTGTCGCTCAGAGTGTCTGTCTGTCAGTGTGTGCGGATTGGTGTGGGCATTATAGCTGAAAAACAAAAAGGCCCTTAAATACCAAACTTGATATTCTAGTTCAGTGTCGTCCAAGGTTGCGACACGAAGACTTTCAAGAAAAAAAAACATTTTTAGAAAACTGTCGCTCAGAGTGTCTGTCTGTCAGTGTGTGCGGATTGGTGTCTGTGTATGTGGGCATTATAGCTCATAAACAAAAAGTCCCTTAAATACCAAACTTGATATTTTAGTTCAGAGTCATCCAAGGTTGCGACACGAAGACTTTCAAGAAAAAAAAACATTTTTAGAAAACTGTCGCTCAGAGTGTCTGTCTGTCAATGTGTGCGGATTGGTGTCTGTGTATGTGGGCATTATAGCTCAAAAACAAAAAGTCCCTTAAATACCAAACTTGATATTTTAATTCATTGTCGTCCAAGGTTGCGATACGAAGACTTTCAAGAAAAAAAAACATTTTTAGAAAACTGTCGCTCAGAGTGTCTGTCTGTCAGTGTGTGCGGATTGGTGTCTGTGTATGTGGGCATTATAGCTCAAAAAAACAAAAAGTCCCTTAAATACCAAACTTGATATTCTAGTTCAGTGTCGTCCAAGGTTGCGACACGAAGACTTTCAAGAAAAAAAAAACATTTTTAGAAAACTGTCGCTCGGAGTTTCTGTCTGTCAGTGTGTGCGGATTGGTGTCTGTGTATGTGGGAATTATAGCTCAAAAAACAAAAAGTCCCTTAAATACCAAACTTGATATTTTAGTTCAGTGTCGTCCAAGCTTGCGACACGAAGACTTTCAAGAAAAAAAACATTTTTAGAAAACTGTCGCTCAGAGTGTCTGTCTGTCAGTGTGTGCAGATTGGTGTCTGTGTATGTGGGCATTATAGCTCAAAAACAAAAAGTCCCTTAAATACCAAACTAGATATTTTAGTTCAGTGTCGTCCAAGGTTGCGACACGAAGACTTTCAAGAAAAAAAAAACATTTTTAGAAAACTGTCGCTCAGAGTGTCTGTCTGTCAGTGTGTGCCAATTGGTGTCTGTGTATGTGGGCATTATAGCTCAAAAACAAAAAGTCCCTTAAATACCAAACTTGATATTTTAGTTCAGTGTCGTCCAAGGTTGCGACACGAAGACTTTCAAGAAAAAAAAACATTTTTAGAAAACTGTCGCTCAGAGTGTCTGTCTGTCAGCGTGTGCGGATTGGTGTCTGTGTATGTGGGCATTATAGCTCAAAAAAACAAAAAGTCCCTTAAATACCAAACTTGATATTCTAGTTCAGTGTCGTCCAAGGTTGCGACACGAAGAATTTCAAGAAAAAAAAAATTTTTAGAAAACTGTCACTCAGAGTGTCTGTCTGTCAGTGTGTGCGGATTGGTGTCTGTGTATGTGGGCATTATAGCTCAAAAAAACAAAAAGTCCCTAAATACCAAACTTGATATTCTAGTTCAGTGTCGTCCAATGTTGCGACACGAAGACTTTCAAAAAAAAAAACATTTTTAGAAAACTGTCGCTCAGAGTGTCTGTCTGTCAGTGTGTGCGGATTGGTGTGTGTGTATGTGGGCATTATAGCTCAAAAAACAAAAAGTCCCTTAAATACCAAACTTGATATTCTAGTTCAGTGTCGTCCAAGCTTGCGACAAGAAGACTTTCAAGAAAAAAATCATTTTTAGAAAACTGTCGCTCAGAGTGTCTGTCTGTTAGTGTGTGCGGATTGGTGTCTTGGTATGTGGGCATTATAGCTCAAAAACAAAAAGTCCCTTAAATACCAAACTTGATATTTTAGTTCAGTGTCGTCCAAGGTTGCGACACGAAGACTTTCAAGAAAAAAAAACATTTTTAGAAAACTGTCGCTCAGAGTGTCTGTCTGTCAGTGTGTGCGGATTGGTGTCTGTGTATGTGGGCATTATAGCTCAAAAAAACAAAAAGTCCCTAAATACCAAACTTGATATTCTAGTTCAGTGTCGTCCAAGGTTGCGACACGAAGACTTTCAAGAAAAAAAAAACATTTTTAGAAAACTGTCGCTCAGAGTGTCTGTCTGTCAGTGTGTGCGGATTGGTGTGTGTGTATGTGGGCATTATAGCTCAAAAAACAAAAAGTCCCTTAAATACCAAACTTGATATTCTAGTTCAGTGTCGTCCAAGGTTGCGACACGAAGACTTTCAAGAAAAAAATCATTTTTAGAAAACTGTCGCTCAGAGTGTCTGTCTGTCAGTGTGTGCGGATTGGTGTCTGTGTATGTGGGCATTATAGCTCAAAAACAAAAAGTCCCTTAAATACCAAACTTGATATTCTAGTTCAGTGTCGTCCAAGGTTGCGACACGAAGACTTTCAAGAAAAAAAACATTTTTAGAAAACTGTCGCTCAGAGTGTCTGTCTGTCAGTGTGTGCGGATTGGTGTGGGCATTATAGCTCAAAAACTAAAAGTCCCTTAAATACCAAACTTGATATTTTAGTTCAGTGTCGTCCAAGGTTGCGACACGAAGACTTTCAAGAAAAAAAAAACATTTTTAGAAAACTGTCGTTCACAGTGTCTGTCTGTCAGTGTGTGCGGATTGGTGTCTATGTATGTGGGCATTATAGTTCAAAAACAAAAAGTCCCTTATATACCAAACCTGTTATTTTAGTTCAGTGTCGTCCAAGGTTGCGAGAAGAAGACTTTCAAGAAAAAAAAAATTTTAGAAAACTGTCGCTCAGAGTGTCTGTCTGTCAGTGTGTGCGGATTGGTGTCTGTGTATGTGGGGATTATAGCTCAAAAACAAAAATCCCTTAAATACCAAACTTGATATTTTAGTTCAGTGTCGTCCAAGGTTGCGACACGAAGACTGTCAAGAAAAAAAAACATTTTTAGAAAACTGTCGCTCAGAGTGTCAATCTGTCGGTGTGCGGATTGGTGTCTGTGTATGTGGGCATTATAGCTCAAAAAAACAAAAAGTCCCTTAAATACCAAACTTGATATTTTAGTTCAGAGTCGTCCAAGGTTGCGACACGAAGACTTTCAAGAAAAAAAAACATTTTTAGAAAACTGTCGCTCAGAGTGTCTGTCTGTCAGTTTGTGCGGATTGGTGTGGGCATTATAGCTCAAAAACAAAAAGCCCTTAAATACCAAACTTGATATTTTAGTTCAGTGTCGTCCAAGGTTGCGACACGAAGACTTTCAAGAAAAAAAAACATTTTTAGAAAACTGTCGCTCAGAGTGTCTGTTTGTCAGTGTGTGCGGATTGGTGTCTGTGTATGTGGGCATTATAGCTCAAAAACAAAAAGTCCCTTAATTACCAAACTTGATATTTTGGTTCAGTGTCGTCCAAGGTTGCGACACGAAGACTTTCAAGAAAAAAAAACATTTTTAGAAAACTGTCGCTCAGAGTGTCTGTCTGTCAGTGTGTGCGGATTGGTGTGGGCATTATAGCTGAAAAACAAAAAGTCCCTTAAATACCAAACTTGATATTCTAGTTCAGTGTCGTCCAAGGTTGCGACACGAAGACTTTCAAGAAAAAAAAACATTTTTAGAAAACTGTCGCTCAGAGTGTCTGTCTGTCAGTGTGTGCGGATTGGTGTCTGTGTATGTGGGCATTATAGCTCAAAAACAAAAAGTCCCTTAAATACCAAACTTGATATTTTAATTCAGTGTCGTCCAAGGTTGCGACACGAAGACTTTCAAGAAAAAAAAACATTTTTAGAAAACTGTCGCTCAGAGTGTCTGTCTGTCAGTGTGTGCGGATTGGTGTCTGTGTATGTGGGCATTATAGCTCAAAAACAAAAAGTCCCTTAAAACCCAAACTTGATATTTTAGTTCAGTGTCGTCCAAGGTTGCGACACGAAGACTTTCAAGAAAAAAAAACATTTTTAGAAAACTGTCGCTCAGAGTGTCTGTCTGTCAGTGTGTGCGGATTGGTGTCTGTGTATGTGGGCATTATTGCTCAAAAAAAAAGTCCCTTAAATACCAAACTTGATATTCTAGATCAGTGTCGTCCAAGGTTGCGACACGAAGACTTTCAAGAAAAAAAAACAGTTTTAGAAAACTGTCGCTCAAAGTGTCTGTCTGTCAGTGTGTGCGGATTGGTGTCTTGGTATGTGGGCATTATAGCTCAAAAACAAAAAGTCCCTTAAATACCAAACTTGATATTTTAGTTCAGTGTCGTCCAAGGTTGCGACACGAAGACTTTCAAGAAAAAAAAACATTTTTAGAAAACTGTCGCTCAGAGTGTCTGTCTGTCAGTGTGTGCGGATTGGTGTCTGTGTATGTGGGCATTATAGCTCAAAAAAACAAAAAGTCCCTAAATACCAAACTTGATATTCTAGTTCAGTGTCGTCCAAGGTTGCGACACGAAGACTTTCAAGAAAAAAAAAAACATTTTTAGAAAACTGTCGCTCAGAGTGTCTGTCTGTCAGTGTGTGCGGATTGGTGTGTGTGTATGTGGGCATTATAGCTCAAAAAACAAAAAGTCCCTTAAATACCAAACTTGATATTCTAGTTCAGTGTCGTCCAAGGTTGCGACACGAAGACTTTCAAGAAAAAAATCATTTTTAGAAAACTGTCGCTCAGAGTGTCTGTCTGTCAGTGTGTGCGGATTGGTGTCTGTGTATGTGGGCATTATAGCTCAAAAACAAAAAGTCCCTTAAATACCAAACTTGATATTCTAGTTCAGTGTCGTCCAAGGTTGCGACACGAAGACTTTCAAGAAAAAAAACATTTTTAGAAAACTGTCGCTCAGAGTGTCTGTCTGTCAGTGTGTGCGGATTGGTGTGGGCATTATAGCTCAAAAACTAAAAGTCCCTTAAATACCAAACTTGATATTTTAGTTCAGTGTCGTCCAAGGTTGCGACACGAAGACTTTCAAGAAAAAAAAAACATTTTTAGAAAACTGTCGTTCACAGTGTCTGTCTGTCAGTGTGTGCGGATTGGTGTCTATGTATGTGGGCATTATAGTTCAAAAACAAAAAGTCCCTTAAATACCAAACCTGTTATTTTAGTTCAGTGTCGTCCAAGGTTGCGAGAAGAAGACTTTGAAGAAAAAAAAATTTTTAGAAAACTGTCGCTCAGAGTGTCTGTCTGTCAGTGTGTGCGGATTGGTGTCTGTGTATGTGGGGATTATAGCTCAAAAACAAAAATCCCTTAAATACCAAACTTGATATTTTAGTTCAGTGTCGTCCAAGGTTGCGACACGAAGACTGTCAAGAAAAAAAAACATTTTTAGAAAACTGTCGCTCAGAGTGTCAATCTGTCAGTGTGTGCGGATTGGTGTCTGTGTATGTGGGCATTATAGCTCAAAAAAACAAAAAGTCCCTTAAATACCAAACTTGATATTTTAGTTCAGAGTCGTCCAAGGTTGCGACACGAAGACTTTCAAGAAAAAAAAAACATTTTTAGAAAACTGTCGCTCAGAGTGTCTGTCTGTCAGTTTGTGCGGATTGGTGTGGGCATTATAGCTCAAAAACAAAAAGCCCTTAAATACCAAACTTGATATTTTAGTTCAGTGTCGTCCAAGGTTGCGACACGAAGACTTTCAAGAAAAAAAAACATTTTTAGAAAACTGTCGCTCAGAGTGTCTGTTTGTCAGTGTGTGCGGATTGGTGTCTGTGTATGTGGGCATTATAGCTCAAAAACAAAAAGTCCCTTAATTACCAAACTTGATATTTTGGTTCAGTGTCGTCCAAGGTTGCGACACGAAGACTTTCAAGAAAAAAAAACATTTTTAGAAAACTGTCGCTCAGAGTGTCTGTCTGTCAGTGTGTGCGGATTGGTGTGGGCATTATAGCTGAAAAACAAAAAGTCCCTTAAATACCAAACTTGATATTCTAGTTCAGTGTCGTCCAAGGTTGCGACACGAAGACTTTCAAGAAAAAAAAACATTTTTAGAAAACTGTCGCTCAGAGTGTCTGTCTGTCAGTGTGTGCGGATTGGTGTCTGTGTATGTGGGCATTATAGCTCAAAAACAAAAAGTCCCTTAAATACCAAACTTGATATTTTAATTCAGTGTCGTCCAAGGTTGCGACACGAAGACTTTCAAGAAAAAAAAACATTTTTAGAAAACTGTCGCTCAGAGTGTCTGTCTGTCAGTGTGTGCGGATTGGTGTCTGTGTATGTGGGCATTATAGCTCAAAAACAAAAAGTCCCTTAAAACCCAAACTTGATATTTTAGTTCAGTGTCGTCCAAGGTTGCGACACGAAGACTTTCAAGAAAAAAAAACATTTTTAGAAAACTGTCGCTCAGAGTGTCTGTCTGTCAGTGTGTGCGGATTGGTGTCTGTGTATGTGGGCATTATTGCTCAAAAAAAAAGTCCCTTAAATACCAAACTTGATATACTAGATCAGTGTCGTCCAAGGTTGCGACACGAAGACTTTCAAGAAAAAAAAACAGTTTTAGAAAACTGTCGCTCAAAGTGTCTGTCTGTCAGTGTGTGCGGATTGGTGTCTATGTATGTGGGCATTATAGTTCAAAAACAAAAAGTCCCTAAATACCAAACTTGATATTCTAGTTCAGTGTCGTCCAAGGTTGCGACACGAAGAATTTCAAGAAAAAAAAACATTTTTAGAAAACTGTCGCTCAGAGTGTCTGTCTGTCAGTGTGTGCGGATTGGTGTCTGTGTATGTGGGCATTATAACTCAAAAAAACAAAAAGTTCCTTAAATACCAAACTTGATATTCTAGTTCAGTGTCGTCCAAGGTTGCGACACGAAGACTTTCAAGAAAAAAAAAACATTTTTAGAAAACTGTCGCTCAGAGTGTCTGTCTGTCAGTGTGTGCGGATTGGTGTGGGCATTATAGCTGAAAAACTTAAAGGCCCTTAAATACCAAACTTGATATTCTAGTTCAGTGTCGTCCAAACTTGCGACACGAAGACTTTCAAGAAAAAAAAAACATTTTTAGAAAACTGTCGCTCAGAGTGTCTGACTGTCAGTGTCTGCGGATTGGTGTCTGTGTATGTGGCTATTATAGCTCAAAAACAAAAAGTCCCTTACATACCAAACTTGATATTTTAGTTCAGTGTCGTCCAAGGCTGCGACACGAAGACTTTCAAGAAAAAAAAACATTTTTAGAAAACTGTCCCGCAGAGTGTCTGTCTGTCAGTGTGTGCGGATTGGTGTGGGCATTATAGCTCAAAAACAAAAAGTCCCTTAAATACCAAACTTGATATTCTAGTTCAGTGTCGTCCAAGGTTGCGACACGAAGACTTTCAAGAAAAAAAAACATTTTTAGAAAACTGTCGCTCGGAGTGTCTCTCTGTCAGTGTGTGCGGATTGGTGTGGGCATTATAGCTCAAAAACAAAAAGTCCCTTAAATACCAAACTTGATATTTTAGTTCAGTGTCGTCCACGGTTACGACACGAAGACTTTCAAGAAAAAAAAACATTTTTAGAAAACTGTCGCTCAGGGTGTCTGTCTGTCAGTGTGTGCGGATTGGTGTCTGTGTATGTGGGCATTATAGCTCAAAAAAACAAAAAGTCCCTAAATACCAAACTTGATATTCTAGTTCAGTGTCGTCCAAGGTTGCGACACGAAGACTTTCAAGAAAAAAAAACATTTTTAGAAAACTGTCGCTCAGAGTGTCGGTCTGTCAGTGTGTGCGGATTGGTGTGTGTGTATGTGGGCATTATAGCTCAAAAAACAAAAAGTACCTTAAATACCAAACTTGATATTCTAGTTCAGTGTCGTCCAAGCTTGCGACACGAAGACTTTCAAGAAAAAAATCATTTTAAAAAACTGTCGCTCAGAGTGTCTGTCTGTCAGTGTGTGCGGATTGGTGTCTTTGTATGTGGGCATTATAGCTCAAAAACAAAAATCCCTTAAATACCAAACTTGATATTTTAGTTCAGTGTCGTCCAAGGTTGCGACACGAAGACTTTCAAGAAAAAAAAACATTTTTAGAAAACTGTCGCTCAGAGTGTCAATCTGTCAGTGTGTGCGGATTGGTGTCTGTGTATGTGGGCATTATAGCTCAAAAACAAAAAGTCCCTTAAATACCAAACTTGATATTTTAGTTCAGTGTCGTCCAAGGTTGCGACACGAAGACTTTCAAGAAATAAAAACATTTTTAGAAAACTGTCGCTCAGAGTGTCTGTCTGTCAGTGTGTGCGGTTTGGTGTCTGTGTATGTGGGCATTATAGCTCAAAAAACAAAAAGTCCCTTAAATACCAAACTTGATATTTTAGTTCAGAGTCGTCCAAGGTTGCGACACGAAGACTTTCAAGAAAAAAAAACATTTTTAGAAAACTGTCGCTCAGAGTGTCTGTCTGTCAGTTTGTGCGGATTGGTGTGGGCATTATAGCTCAAAAACAAAAAGCCCTTAAATACCAAACTTGATATTTTAGTTCAGTGTCGTCCAAGGTTGCGACACGAAGTCTTTCAAGAAAAAAAAACATTTTTAGAAAACTGTCGCTCAGAGTGTCTGTTTGTCAGTGTGTGCGGATTGGTGTCTGTGTATGTGGGCATTATAGCTCAAAAACAAAAAGTCCCTTAAATACCAAACTTGATATTTTGGTTCAGTGTCGTCCAAGGTTGCGACACGAAGACTTTCAAGAAAAAAAAAATAATTTTAGAAAACTGTCGCTCAGAGTGTCTGTCTGTCAGTGTGTGCGGATTGGTGTGGGCATTATAGCTGAAAAACAAAAAGGCCCTTAAATACCAAACTTGATATTCTAGTTCAGTGTCGTCCAAGGTTGCGACACGAAGACTTTCAAGAAAAAAAAACATTTTTAGAAAACTGTCGCTCAGAGTGTCTGTCTGTCAGTGTGTGCGGATTGGTGTCTGTGTATGTGGGCATTATAGCTCATAAACAAAAAGTCCCTTAAATACCAAACTTGATATTTTAGTTCAGAGTGATCCAAGGTTGCGACACGAAGACTTTCAAGAAAAAAAAACATTTTTAGAAAACTGTCGCTCAGAGTGTCTGTCTGTCAATGTGTGCGGATTGGTGTCTGTGTATGTGGGCATTATAGCTCAAAAACAAAAAGTCCCTTAAATACCAAACTTGATATTTTAATTCATTGTCGTCCAAGGTTGCGATACGAAGACTTTCAAGAAAAAAAAACATTTTTAGAAAACTGTCGCTCAGAGTGTCTGTCTGTCAGTGTGTGCGGATTGGTGTCTGTGTATGTGGGCATTATAGCTCAAAAAAACAAAAAGTCCCTTAAATACCAAACTTGATATTCTAGTTCAGTGTCGTCCAAGGTTGCGACACGAAGACTTTCAAGAAAAAAAAAACATTTTTAGAAAACTGTCGCTCGGAGTTTCTGTCTGTCAGTGTGTGCGGATTGGTGCCTGTGTATGTGGGAATTATAGCTCAAAAAACAAAAAGTCCCTTAAATACCAAACTTGATATTTTAGTTCAGTGTCGTCCAAGCTTGCGACACGAAGACTTTCAAGAAAAAAAACATTTTTAGAAAACTGTCGCTCAGAGTGTCTGTCTGTCAGTGTGTGCAGATTGGTGTCTGTGTATGTGGGCATTATAGCTCAAAAAACAAAAAGTCCCTTAAATACCAAACTTGATATTCTAGTTCAGTGTCGTCCAAGCTTGCGACACGAAGACTTTCAAGAAAAAAATCATTTTAAAAAACTGTCGCTCAGAGTGTCTGTCTGTCAGTGTGTGCGGATTGGTGTCTTTGTATGTGGGCATTATAGCTCAAAAACAAAAATCCCTTAAATACCAAACTTGATATTTTAGTTCAGTGTCGTCCAAGGTTGCGACACGAAGACTTTCAAGAAAAAAAAACATTTTTAGAAAACTGTCGCTCAGAGTGTCAATCTGTCAGTGTGTGCGGATTGGTGTCTGTGTATGTGGGCATTATAGCTCAAAAACAAAAAGTCCCTTAAATACCAAACTTGATATTTTAGTTCAGTGTCGTCCAAGGTTGCGACACGAAGACTTTCAAGAAATAAAAACATTTTTAGAAAACTGTCGCTCAGAGTGTCTGTCTGTCAGTGTGTGCGGTTTGGTGTCTGTGTATGTGGGCATTATAGCTCAAAAAACAAAAAGTCCCTTAAATACCAAACTTGATATTTTAGTTCAGAGTCGTCCAAGGTTGCGACACGAAGACTTTCAAGAAAAAAAAACATTTTTAGAAAACTGTCGCTCAGAGTGTCTGTCTGTCAGTTTGTGCGGATTGGTGTGGGCATTATAGCTCAAAAACAAAAAGCCCTTAAATACCAAACTTGATATTTTAGTTCAGTGTCGTCCAAGGTTGCGACACGAAGTCTTTCAAGAAAAAAAAACATTTTTAGAAAACTGTCGCTCAGAGTGTCTGTTTGTCAGTGTGTGCGGATTGGTGTCTGTGTATGTGGGCATTATAGCTCAAAAACAAAAAGTCCCTTAAATACCAAACTTGATATTTTGGTTCAGTGTCGTCCAAGGTTGCGACACGAAGACTTTCAAGAAAAAAAAAAATAATTTTAGAAAACTGTCGCTCAGAGTGTCTGTCTGTCAGTGTGTGCGGATTGGTGTGGGCATTATAGCTGAAAAACAAAAAGGCCCTTAAATACCAAACTTGATATTCTAGTTCAGTGTCGTCCAAGGTTGCGACACGAAGACTTTCAAGAAAAAAAAACATTTTTAGAAAACTGTCGCTCAGAGTGTCTGTCTGTCAGTGTGTGCGGATTGGTGTCTGTGTATGTGGGCATTATAGCTCATAAACAAAAAGTCCCTTAAATACCAAACTTGATATTTTAGTTCAGAGTCATCCAAGGTTGCGACACGAAGACTTTCAAGAAAAAAAAACATTTTTAGAAAACTGTCGCTCAGAGTGTCTGTCTGTCAATGTGTGCGGATTGGTGTCTGTGTATGTGGGCATTATAGCTCAAAAACAAAAAGTCCCTTAAATACCAAACTTGATATTTTAATTCATTGTCGTCCAAGGTTGCGATACGAAGACTTTCAAGAAAAAAAAACATTTTTAGAAAACTGTCGCTCAGAGTGTCTGTCTGTCAGTGTGTGCGGATTGGTGTCTGTGTATGTGGGCATTATAGCTCAAAAAAACAAAAAGTCCCTTAAATACCAAACTTGATATTCTAGTTCAGTGTCGTCCAAGGTTGCGACACGAAGACTTTCAAGAAAAAAAAAACATTTTTAGAAAACTGTCGCTCGGAGTTTCTGTCTGTCAGTGTGTGCGGATTGGTGCCTGTGTATGTGGGAATTATAGCTCAAAAAACAAAAAGTCCCTTAAATACCAAACTTGATATTTTAGTTCAGTGTCGTCCAAGCTTGCGACACGAAGACTTTCAAGAAAAAAAACATTTTTAGAAAACTGTCGCTCAGAGTGTCTGTCTGTCAGTGTGTGCAGATTGGTGTCTGTGTATGTGGGCATTATAGCTCAAAAACAAAAAGTCCCTTAAATACCAAACTAGATATTTTAGTTCAGTGTCGTCCAAGGTTGCGACACGAAGACTTTCAAGAAAAAAAAAACATTTTTAGAAAACTGTCGCTCAGAGTGTCTGTCTGTCAGTGTGTGCCAATTGGTGTCTGTGTATGTGGGCATTATAGCTCAAAAACAAAAAGTCCCTTAAATACCAAACTTGATATTTTAGTTCAGTGTCGTCCAAGGTTGCGACACGAAGACTTTCAAGAAAAAAAAAACATTTTTAGAAAACTGTCGCTCAGAGTGTCTGTCTGTCAGCGTGTGCGGATTGGTGTCTGTGTATGTGGGCATTATAGCTCAAAAAAACAAAAAGTCCCTTAAATACCAAACTTGATATTCTAGTTCAGTGTCGTCCAAGGTTGCGACACGAAGAATTTCAAGAAAAAAAAAATTTTTAGAAAACTGTCACTCAGAGTGTCTGTCTGTCAGTGTGTGCGGATTGGTGTCTGTGTATGTGGGCATTATAGCTCAAAAAAACAAAAAGTCCCTAAATACCAAACTTGATATTCTAGTTCAGTGTCGTCCAATGTTGCGACACGAAGACTTTCAAAAAAAAAAACATTTTTAGAAAACTGTCGCTCAGAGTGTCTGTCTGTCAGTGTGTGCGGATTGGTGTGTGTGTATGTGGGCATTATAGCTCAAAAAACAAAAAGTCCCTTAAATACCAAACTTGATATTCTAGTTCAGTGTCGTCCAAGCTTGCGACAAGAAGACTTTCAAGAAAAAAATCATTTTTAGAAAACTGTCGCTCAGAGTGTCTGTCTGTCAGTGTGTGCGGATTGGTGTCTTGGTATGTGGGCATTATAGCTCAAAAACAAAAAGTCCCTTAAATACCAAACTTGATATTTTAGTTCAGTGTCGTCCAAGGTTGCGACACGAAGACTTTCAAGAAAAAAAAACATTTTTAGAAAACTGTCGCTCAGAGTGTCTGTCTGTCAGTGTGTGCGGATTGGTGTCTGTGTATGTGGGCATTATAGCTCAAAAAAACAAAAAGTCCCTAAATACCAAACTTGATATTCTAGTTCAGTGTCGTCCAAGGTTGCGACACGAAGACTTTCAAGAAAAAAAAAACATTTTTAGAAAACTGTCGCTCAGAGTGTCTGTCTGTCAGTGTGTGCGGATTGGTGTGTGTGTATGTGGGCATTATAGCTCAAAAAACAAAAAGTCCCTTAAATACCAAACTTGATATTCTAGTTCAGTGTCGTCCAAGGTTGCGACACGAAGACTTTCAAGAAAAAAATCATTTTTAGAAAACTGTCGCTCAGAGTGTCTGTCTGTCAGTGTGTGCGGATTGGTGTCTGTGTATGTGGGCATTATAGCTCAAAAACAAAAAGTCCCTTAAATACCAAACTTGATATTCTAGTTCAGTGTCGTCCAAGGTTGCGACACGAAGACTTTCAAGAAAAAAAACATTTTTAGAAAACTGTCGCTCAGAGTGTCTGTCTGTCAGTGTGTGCGGATTGGTGTGGGCATTATAGCTCAAAAACTAAAAGTCCCTTAAATACCAAACTTGATATTTTAGTTCAGTGTCGTCCAAGGTTGCGACACGAAGACTTTCAAGAAAAAAAAAACATTTTTAGAAAACTGTCGTTCACAGTGTCTGTCTGTCAGTGTGTGCGGATTGGTGTCTATGTATGTGGGCATTATAGTTCAAAAACAAAAAGTCCCTTAAATACCAAACCTGTTATTTTAGTTCAGTGTCGTCCAAGGTTGCGAGAAGAAGACTTTCAAGAAAAAAAAAATTTTAGAAAACTGTCGCTCAGAGTGTCTGTCTGTCAGTGTGTGCGGATTGGTGTCTGTGTATGTGGGGATTATAGCTCAAAAACAAAAATCCCTTAAATACCAAACTTGATATTTTAGTTCAGTGTCGTCCAAGGTTGCGACACGAAGACTGTCAAGAAAAAAAAACATTTTTAGAAAACTGTCGCTCAGAGTGTCAATCTGTCAGTGTGTGCGGATTGGTGTCTGTGTATGTGGGCATTATAGCTCAAAAAAACAAAAAGTCCCTTAAATACCAAACTTGATATTTTAGTTCAGAGTCGTCCAAGGTTGCGACACGAAGACTTTCAAGAAAAAAAAACATTTTTAGAAAACTGTCGCTCAGAGTGTCTGTCTGTCAGTTTGTGCGGATTGGTGTGGGCATTATAGCTCAAAAACAAAAAGCCCTTAAATACCAAACTTGATATTTTAGTTCAGTGTCGTCCAAGGTTGCGACACGAAGACTTTCAAGAAAAAAAAACATTTTTAGAAAACTGTCGCTCAGAGTGTCTGTTTGTCAGTGTGTGCGGATTGGTGTCTGTGTATGTGGGCATTATAGCTCAAAAACAAAAAGTCCCTTAATTACCAAACTTGATATTTTGGTTCAGTGTCGTCCAAGGTTGCGACACGAAGACTTTCAAGAAAAAAAAACATTTTTAGAAAACTGTCGCTCAGAGTGTCTGTCTGTCAGTGTGTGCGGATTGGTGTGGGCATTATAGCTGAAAAACAAAAAGTCCCTTAAATACCAAACTTGATATTCTAGTTCAGTGTCGTCCAAGGTTGCGACACGAAGACTTTCAAGAAAAAAAAACATTTTTAGAAAACTGTCGCTCAGAGTGTCTGTCTGTCAGTGTGTGCGGATTGGTGTCTGTGTATGTGGGCATTATAGCTCAAAAACAAAAAGTCCCTTAAATACCAAACTTGATATTTTAATTCAGTGTCGTCCAAGGTTGCGACACGAAGACTTTCAAGAAAAAAAAACATTTTTAGAAAACTGTCGCTCAGAGTGTCTGTCTGTCAGTGTGTGCGGATTGGTGTCTGTGTATGTGGGCATTATAGCTCAAAAACAAAAAGTCCCTTAAAACCCAAACTTGATATTTTAGTTCAGTGTCGTCCAAGGTTGCGACACGAAGACTTTCAAGAAAAAAAAACATTTTTAGAAAACTGTCGCTCAGAGTGTCTGTCTGTCAGTGTGTGCGGATTGGTGTCTGTGTATGTGGGCATTATTGCTCAAAAAAAAAGTCCCTTAAATACCAAACTTGATATTCTAGATCAGTGTCGTCCAAGGTTGCGACACGAGAATTTCAAGAAAAAAAAAAAGTTTTAGAAAACTGTCGCTCAAAGTGTCTGTCTGTCAGTGTGTGCGGATTGGTGTCTTGGTATGTGGGCATTATAGCTCAAAAACAAAAAGTCCCTTAAATACCAAACTTGATATTTTAGTTCAGTGTCGTCCAAGGTTGCGACACGAAGACTTTCAAGAAAAAAAAACATTTTTAGAAAACTGTCGCTCAGAGTGTCTGTCTGTCAGTGTGTGCGGATTGGTGTCTGTGTATGTGGGCATTATAGCTCAAAAAAACAAAAAGTCCCTAAATACCAAACTTGATATTCTAGTTCAGTGTCGTCCAAGGTTGCGACACGAAGACTTTCAAGAAAAAAAAAACATTTTTAGAAAACTGTCGCTCAGAGTGTCTGTCTGTCAGTGTGTGCGGATTGGTGTGTGTGTATGTGGGCATTATAGCTCAAAAAACAAAAAGTCCCTTAAATACCAAACTTGATATTCTAGTTCAGTGTCGTCCAAGGTTGCGACACGAAGACTTTCAAGAAAAAAATCATTTTTAGAAAACTGTCGCTCAGAGTGTCTGTCTGTCAGTGTGTGCGGATTGGTGTCTGTGTATGTGGGCATTATAGCTCAAAAACAAAAAGTCCCTTAAATACCAAACTTGATATTCTAGTTCAGTGTCGTCCAAGGTTGCGACACGAAGACTTTCAAGAAAAAAAACATTTTTAGAAAACTGTCGCTCAGAGTGTCTGTCTGTCAGTGTGTGCGGATTGGTGTGGGCATTATAGCTCAAAAACTAAAAGTCCCTTAAATACCAAACTTGATATTTTAGTTCAGTGTCGTCCAAGGTTGCGACACGAAGACTTTCAAGAAAAAAAAAACATTTTTAGAAAACTGTCGTTCACAGTGTCTGTCTGTCAGTGTGTGCGGATTGGTGTCTATGTATGTGGGCATTATAGTTCAAAAACAAAAAGTCCCTTAAATACCAAACCTGTTATTTTAGTTCAGTGTCGTCCAAGGTTGCGAGAAGAAGACTTTCAAGAAAAAAAAAATTTTAGAAAACTGTCGCTCAGAGTGTCTGTCTGTCAGTGTGTGCGGATTGGTGTCTGTGTATGTGGGGATTATAGCTCAAAAACAAAAATCCCTTAAATACCAAACTTGATATTTTAGTTCAGTGTCGTCCAAGGTTGCGACACGAAGACTGTCAAGAAAAAAAAACATTTTTAGAAAACTGTCGCTCAGAGTGTCAATCTGTCAGTGTGTGCGGATTGGTGTCTGTGTATGTGGGCATTATAGCTCAAAAAAACAAAAAGTCCCTTAAATACCAAACTTGATATTTTAGTTCAGAGTCGTCCAAGGTTGCGACACGAAGACTTTCAAGAAAAAAAAACATTTTTAGAAAACTGTCGCTCAGAGTGTCTGTCTGTCAGTTTGTGCGGATTGGTGTGGGCATTATAGCTCAAAAACAAAAAGCCCTTAAATACCAAACTTGATATTTTAGTTCAGTGTCGTCCAAGGTTGCGACACGAAGACTTTCAAGAAAAAAAAACATTTTTAGAAAACTGTCGCTCAGAGTGTCTGTTTGTCAGTGTGTGCGGATTGGTGTCTGTGTATGTGGGCATTATAGCTCAAAAACAAAAAGTCCCTTAATTACCAAACTTGATATTTTGGTTCAGTGTCGTCCAAGGTTGCGACACGAAGACTTTCAAGAAAAAAAAACATTTTTAGAAAACTGTCGCTCAGAGTGTCTGTCTGTCAGTGTGTGCGGATTGGTGTGGGCATTATAGCTGAAAAACAAAAAGTCCCTTAAATACCAAACTTGATATTCTAGTTCAGTGTCGTCCAAGGTTGCGACACGAAGACTTTCAAGAAAAAAAAACATTTTTAGAAAACTGTCGCTCAGAGTGTCTGTCTGTCAGTGTGTGCGGATTGGTGTCTGTGTATGTGGGCATTATAGCTCAAAAACAAAAAGTCCCTTAAATACCAAACTTGATATTTTAATTCAGTGTCGTCCAAGGTTGCGACACGAAGACTTTCAAGAAAAAAAAACATTTTTAGAAAACTGTCGCTCAGAGTGTCTGTCTGTCAGTGTGTGCGGATTGGTGTCTGTGTATGTGGGCATTATAGCTCAAAAACAAAAAGTCCCTTAAAACCCAAACTTGATATTTTAGTTCAGTGTCGTCCAAGGTTGCGACACGAAGACTTTCAAGAAAAAAAAACATTTTTAGAAAACTGTCGCTCAGAGTGTCTGTCTGTCAGTGTGTGCGGATTGGTGTCTGTGTATGTGGGCATTATTGCTCAAAAAAAAAGTCCCTTAAATACCAAACTTGATATTCTAGATCAGTGTCGTCCAAGGTTGCGACACGAAGACTTTCAAGAAAAAAAAACAGTTTTAGAAAACTGTCGCTCAAAGTGTCTGTCTGTCAGTGTGTGCGGATTGGTGTCTATGTATGTGGGCATTATAGTTCAAAAACAAAAAGTCCCTAAATACCAAACTTGATATTCTAGTTCAGTGTCGTCCAAGGTTGCGACACGAAGAATTTCAAGAAAAAAAAACATTTTTAGAAAACTGTCGCTCAGAGTGTCTGTCTGTCAGTGTGTGCGGATTGGTGTCTGTGTATGTGGGCATTATAACTCAAAAAAACAAAAAGTTCCTTAAATACCAAACTTGATATTCTAGTTCAGTGTCGTCCAAGGTTGCGACACGAAGACTTTCAAGAAAAAAAAAACATTTTTAGAAAACTGTCGCTCAGAGTGTCTGTCTGTCAGTGTGTGCGGATTGGTGTGGGCATTATAGCTGAAAAACAAAAAGGCCCTTAAATACCAAACTTGATATTCTAGTTCAGTGTCGTCCAAACTTGCGACACGAAGACTTTCAAGAAAAAAAAAACATTTTTAGAAAACTGTCGCTCAGAGTGTCTGACTGTCAGTGTCTGCGGATTGGTGTCTGTGTATGTGGCTATTATAGCTCAAAAACAAAAAGTCCCTTACATACCAAACTTGATATTTTAGTTCAGTGTCGTCCAAGGCTGCGACACGAAGACTTTCAAGAAAAAAAAACATTTTTAGAAAACTGTCCCGCAGAGTGTCTGTCTGTCAGTGTGTGCGGATTGGTGTGGGCATTATAGCTCAAAAACAAAAAGTCCCTTAAATACCAAACTTGATATTCTAGTTCAGTGTCGTCCAAGGTTGCGACACGAAGACTTTCAAGAAAAAAAAACATTTTTAGAAAACTGTCGCTCGGAGTGTCTCTCTGTCAGTGTGTGCGGATTGGTGTGGGCATTATAGCTCAAAAACAAAAAGTCCCTTAAATACCAAACTTGATATTTTAGTTCAGTGTCGTCCACGGTTACGACACGAAGACTTTCAAGAAAAAAAACAGTTTTAGAAAACTGTCGCTCAGAGTGTCTGTCTGTCAGTGTGTGCGGATTGGTGTCTGTGTATGTGGGCATTATAGCTCAAAAACAAAAAGTCCCTTAGATACCAAACTTGATATTTTAGTTTAGTGTCGTCCAAGGTTGCGACACGAAGACTTTCAAGAAAAAAAAAACATTTTTAAAAAAACTGTCCCTCAGAGTGTCTGTCTGTCAGTGTGTGCGGATTGGTGTCTGTGTATGTGGGCATTATAGCTCAAAAACAAAAAGTCCCTTAAATACCAAACTTGATATTTTAGTTCAGTGTCGTCCAAGGTTGCGACACGAAGACTTTCAAGAAAAAAAACATTTTTAGAAAACTGTCGCTCAGAGTGTCTGTCTGTCAGTGTGTGCGGATTGGTGTGGGCATTATAGCTCAAAAACAAAAATCCCTTAAATACCAAACTTGATATTTTAGTTCAGTGTCGTCCAAGGTTGCGACACGAAGACTGTCAAGAAAAAAAAACATTTTTAGAAAACTGTCGCTCAGAGTGTCTGTCTGTCAGTGTGTGCGGTTTGGTGTCTGTGTATGTGGGCATTATAGCTCAAAAACAAAAAGTCCCTTAAATACCAAACTTGATATTTTGGTTCAGTGTCGTCCAAGGTTGCGACACGAAGACTTTCAAGAAAAAAAAAAAAATAATTTTAGAAAACTGTCGCTCAGAGTGTCTGTCTGTCAGTGTGTGCGGATTGGTGTGGGCATTATAGCTCAAAAACAAAAAGTCCCTTAAATACCAAACTTGATATTCTAGTTCAGTGTCGTCCAAGGTTGCGACACGAAGACTTTCAAGAAAAAAAAACATTTTTAGAAAACTGTCGCTCAGAGTGTCTGTCTGTCAGTGTGTGCGGATTGTTGTCTGTGTATGTGGGCATTATAGCTCAAAAACAAAAAGTCCCTTAAATACCAAACTTGATATTTTAATTCAGTGTCGTCCAAGGTTGCGACACGAAGACTTTCAAGAAAAAAAAACATTTTTAGAAAACTGTCGCTCAGAGTGTCTGTCTGTCAGTATGTGCGGATTGGTGTCTGTGTATGTGGGCATTATAGCTCAAAAACAAAAAGTCCCTTAAAACCCAAACTTGATATTTTAGTTCAGTGTCGTCCAAGGTTGCGACACGAAGACTTTCAAGAAAAAAAAACAGTTTTAGAAAACTGTCGCTCAAAGTGTCTGTCTGTCAGTGTGTGCGGATTGGTGTCTATGTATGTGGGCATTATAGTTCAAAAACAAAAAGTCCCTAAATACCAAACTTGATATTCTAGTTCAGTGTCGTCCAAGGTTGCGACACGAAGAATTTCAAGAAAAAAAAACATTTTTAGAAAACTGTCGCTCAGAGTGTCTGTCTGTCAGTGTGTGCGGATTGGTGTCTGTGTATGTGGGCATTATAACTCAAAAAAACAAAAAGTTCCTTAAATACCAAACTTGATATTCTAGTTCAGTGTCGTCCAAGGTTGCGACACGAAGACTTTCAAGAAAAAAAAAACATTTTTAGAAAACTGTCGCTCAGAGTGTCTGTCTGTCAGTGTGTGCGGATTGGTGTGGGCATTATAGCTGAAAAACAAAAAGGCCCTTAAATACCAAACTTGATATTCTAGTTCAGTGTCGTCCAAACTTGCGACACGAAGACTTTCAAGAAAAAAAAAACATTTTTAGAAAACTGTCGCTCAGAGTGTCTGACTGTCAGTGTCTGCGGATTGGTGTCTGTGTATGTGGCTATTATAGCTCAAAAACAAAAAGTCCCTTACATACCAAACTTGATATTTTAGTTCAGTGTCGTCCAAGGCTGCGACACGAAGACTTTCAAGAAAAAAAAACATTTTTAGAAAACTGTCCCGCAGAGTGTCTGTCTGTCAGTGTGTGCGGATTGGTGTGGGCATTATAGCTCAAAAACAAAAAGTCCCTTAAATACCAAACTTGATATTCTAGTTCAGTGTCGTCCAAGGTTGCGACACGAAGACTTTCAAGAAAAAAAAACATTTTTAGAAAACTGTCGCTCGGAGTGTCTCTCTGTCAGTGTGTGCGGATTGGTGTGGGCATTATAGCTCAAAAACAAAAAGTCCCTTAAATACCAAACTTGATATTTTAGTTCAGTGTCGTCCACGGTTACGACACGAAGACTTTCAAGAAAAAAAACAGTTTTAGAAAACTGTCGCTCAGAGTGTCTGTCTGTCAGTGTGTGCGGATTGGTGTCTGTGTATGTGGGCATTATAGCTCAAAAACAAAAAGTCCCTTAGATACCAAACTTGATATTTTAGTTTAGTGTCGTCCAAGGTTGCGACACGAAGACTTTCAAGAAAAAAAAACATTTTTAAAAAAACTGTCCCTCAGAGTGTCTGTCTGTCAGTGTGTGCGGATTGGTGTCTGTGTATGTGGGCATTATAGCTCAAAAACAAAAAGTCCCTTAAATACCAAACTTGATATTTTAGTTCAGTGTCGTCCAAGGTTGCGACACGAAGACTTTCAAGAAAAAAAACATTTTTAGAAAACTGTCGCTCAGAGTGTCTGTCTGTCAGTGTGTGCGGATTGGTGTGGGCATTATAGCTCAAAAACAAAAATCCCTTAAATACCAAACTTGATATTTTAGTTCAGTGTCGTCCAAGGTTGCGACACGAAGACTGTCAAGAAAAAAAAACATTTTTAGAAAACTGTCGCTCAGAGTGTCTGTCTGTCAGTGTGTGCGGTTTGGTGTCTGTGTATGTGGGCATTATAGCTCAAAAACAAAAAGTCCCTTAAATACCAAACTTGATATTTTGGTTCAGTGTCGTCCAAGGTTGCGACACGAAGACTTTCAAGAAAAAAAAAAAATAATTTTAGAAAACTGTCGCTCAGAGTGTCTGTCTGTCAGTGTGTGCGGATTGGTGTGGGCATTATAGCTCAAAAACAAAAAGTCCCTTAAATACCAAACTTGATATTCTAGTTCAGTGTCGTCCAAGGTTGCGACACGAAGACTTTCAAGAAAAAAAAACATTTTTAGAAAACTGTCGCTCAGAGTGTCTGTCTGTCAGTGTGTGCGGATTGGTGTCTGTGTATGTGGGCATTATAGCTCAAAAACAAAAAGTCCCTTAAATACCAAACTTGATATTTTAATTCAGTGTCGTCCAAGGTTGCGACACGAAGACTTTCAAGAAAAAAAAACATTTTTAGAAAACTGTCGCTCAGAGTGTCTGTCTGTCAGTATGTGCGGATTGGTGTCTGTGTATGTGGGCATTATAGCTCAAAAACAAAAAGTCCCTTAAAACCCAAACTTGATATTTTAGTTCAGTGTCGTCCAAGGTTGCGACACGAAGACTTTCAAGAAAAAAAAACATTTTTAGAAAACTGTCGCTCAGAGTGTCTGTCTGTCAGTGTGTGCGGATTGGTGTCTGTGTATGTGGGCATTATAGCTCAAAAACACAAAGTCCCTTAAATACCAAACTTGATATTTTAATTCAGTGTCGTCCAAGGTTGCGACACGAAGACTTTCAAGAAAAAAAAAAACATTTTTAGAAAACTGTCGCTCAGAGTGTCTGTCTGTCCGTGTGTGCGGATTGGTGTCTGTGTATGTGGGCATTATAGCTCAAAAACAAAAAGTCCCTTAAATACCAAACTTGATATTCTAGTTCAGTGTCGTCCAAGGTTGCGACACGAAGACTTTCAAGAAAAAAAAAACATTTATAGAAAACTGTCGCTCAGAGTGTCTTTCTGTCAGTGTGTGCGGATTGGTGTGGGCATTATAGCTGAAAAACAAAAAGGCCCTTAAATACCAAACTTGATATTCTAGTTCAGTGTCGTCCAAACTTGCGACACGAAGACTTTCAAGAAAAAAAAAACATTTTTAGAAAACTGTCACTCAGAGTGTCTGTCTGTCAGTGTGTGCGGATTGGTGTGGGCATTATAGCTCAAAAACAAAAAGTCCCTTAAATACCAAACTAGATATTTTAGTTCAGTGTCGTCCAAGGTTGCGACACGAAGACTTTCAAGAAAAAAAAACATTTTTAGAAAACTGTCGCTCAGAGTGTCTGTCTGTCAGTGTGTGCGGATTGGTGTCTGTGTATGTGGGCATTATAGCTCAAAAACAAAATGTCCCTTAAATACCAAACTTGATATTTTAGTTCAGTGTCGTCCAAGGTTGCGACACGAAGACTTTCAAGAAAAAAAAACATTTTTAGAAAACTGTCGCTCAGAGTGTCTGTCTGTCAATGTGTGCGGATTGGTGTCTGTGTATGTGGGCATTATAGCTCAAAAAAACAAAAAGTCCCTTAAATACCAAACTTGATATTCTAGTTCAGTGTCGTCCAAGGTTGCGACACGAAGACTTTCAAGAAAAAAAAACATTTTTAGAAAACTGTCGCTCGGAGTGTCTGTCTGTCAGTGTGTGCGGATTGGTGTGGGCATTATAGCTCAAAAACAAAAAGTCCCTTACATACCAAACTTGATATTTTAGTTCAGTGTCGTCCAAGGCTGCGACACGAAGACTTTCAAGAAAAAAAAACATTTTTAGAAAACTGTCCCGCAGAGTGTCTGTCTGTCAGTGTGTGCGGATTGGTGTCTGTGTATGTGGGCATTATAGCTCAAAAACAAAAAGTCCCTTAAATACCAAACTTGATATTCTAGTTCAGTGTCGTCCAAGGTTGCGACACGAAGACTTTCAAGAAAAAAAAACATTTTTAGAAAACTGTCGCTCGGAGTGTCTCTCTGTCAGTGTGTGCGGATTGGTGTGGGCATTATAGCTCAAAAACAAAAAGTCCCTTAAATACCAAACTTGATATTTTAGTTCAGTGTCGTCCACGGTTACGACACGAAGACTTTCAAGAAAAAAAACAGTTTTAGAAAACTGTCGCTCAGAGTGTCTGTCTGTCAGTGTGTGCGGATTGGTGTCTGTGTATGTGGGCATTATAGCTCAAAAACAAAAAGTCCCTTAGATACCAAACTTGATATTTTAGTTTAGTGTCGTCCAAGGTTGCGACACGAAGACTTTCAAGAAAAAAAAACATTTTTAAAAAAACTGTCCCTCAGAGTGTCTGTCTGTCAGTGTGGGCGGATTGGTGTCTGTGTATGTGGGCATTATAGCTCAAAAACAAAAAGTCCCTTAGATACCAAACTTGATATTTTAGTTTAGTGTCGTCCAAGGTTGCGACACGAAGACTTTCAAGAAAAAAAAACATTTTTAAAAAAACTGTCCCTCAGAGTGTCTGTCTGTCAGTGTGGGCGGATTGGTGTCTGTGTATGTGGGCATTATAGCTCAAAAACAAAAAGTCCCTTAAATACCAAACTTGATATTTTAGTTCAGTGTCGTCCAAGGTTGCGACACGAAGACTTTCAAGAAAAAAAACATTTTTAGAAAACTGTCGCTCAGAGTGTCTGTCTGTCAGTGTGTGCGGATTGGTGTCTGTGTATGTGGGCATTATAGCTCAAAAACAAAAAGTCCCTTAAATACCAAACTTGATATTTTAGTTCAGTGTCGTCCAAGGTTGCGACACGAAGACTTTCAAGAAAAAAAACAGTTTTAGAAAACTGTCGCTCAGAGTGTCTGTCTGTCAGTGTGTGCGGATTGGTGTCCGTGTATGTGGGCATTATAGCTCAAAAAACAAAAAGTCCCTAAATACCAAACTTGATATCCTAGTTCAGTGTCGTCCAAGGTTGCGACACGAAGACTTTCAAGAAAAAAAACATTTTTAGAAAACTGTCGCTCGGAGTGTCTGTCTGTCAGTGTGTGCGGATTGGTGTGGGCATTATAGCTCAAAAACTAAAAGTCCCTTAAATACCAAACTTGATATTTTAGTTCAGTGTCGTCCACGGTTGCGACACGAAGACTTTCAAGAAAAAAAACAGTTTTAGAAAACTGTCGCTCAGAGTGTCTGTCTGTCAGTGTGTGCGGATTGGTGTCTGTGTATAGCTCTATAGCTCAAGGTTGCGACACGAAATCTCCAAAACCCCAGACTATACTTTACATGGAAAAAAATTCAAAAATTTTGATTTTATCGAAATTGGCTCTATCGGTTTTGATTAAAATATCGTATAATAAAGATATTTTCATCACAAATGAAATGTATTATTAGAATTTTCTGAGAATAGCCTCTGAAGACCTCTTTGTTTTGTATAAGTAGTAAGAGACAGACAAGAACTTACTGTACAACTCACAACTTGGCCGCTTTTCACATATTCCTTGTTATTGATTTCAATTTTTAAATACTTAGTTTTCTCATATGGGAACTTGTCAACCCCTGGCCACGCAAAGAAACGGATTTCAATCCCATAGTAACCGACTTTTAAAACATTTGACTACTATCACTTTATCCTAGTGTATTCCCTTCTACTTACAAGGAACTAGTAATAAGACAATTTCTGTTAATGTTTATCTCGATTAGCATCAAGTAGATAGAAGAGATGTGAAGAAAGTCATGTGAATGGAACACATCAGATTTTTAAATATATATAATACTTTAGATTTCTATAATATGCAAATTGAAATTATAGCTATCATATTACATAGAGGAACTCAACATCTAGTAATTTTAGGATTAGGACATTTTCAAAACCACTAGAACCATAATGTTAAATATATAGTTATCATATTACATAGAGGAACATCTAGTAATTTTAGGATTAGGACATTTTCAATACCACTAGAACCATAATGTTAAATATATAGTTATCATATTACATAGAGGAACTCAACATCTAGTAATTTTAGGATTAGGACATTTTCAATACCACTAGATCCATAATGTTAAATATATAGTTATCATATTACATAGAGGAACATCTAGTAATTTTAGGATTAGGACATTTTCAATACCACTAGAACCATAATGTTAAATATATAGTTATCATATTACATAGAGGAACTCAACATCTAGTAATTTTAGGATTAGGACATTTTCAATACCACTAGATCCATAATGTTAAATATATAGTTATCATATTACATAGAGGAACATCTAGTAATTTTAGGATTAGGACATTTTCAATACCACTAGAACCATAATGTTAAATATATAGTTATCATATTACATAGAGGAACTCAACATCTAGTAATTTTAGGATTAGGACATTTTCAATACCACTAGAACCATAATGTTAAATAAATAGTTTTTCCCCAAATTTGAGCTCCCTAGTATGTGAGAGTAATAACTCTTTCTTTTGGACGCACAATTTAATAAAAAGTTAAGTTGGAAATTATACTTTTACACTGCTCCAACATGAAATATAAAAATTATTACTCGGTTATATTTGGGGGCTCAAAGTTGGGGTGATCTTGTATATTACATAGGTAGAGAATGTATTGCACTCCACCCCAATAATTGGATACCGAGAGTTCACTGCAAATACACGTTTTATGGTCCCATGTATCCGAGAAAATTTATGTTTAGAAAAAGGTCCGTAATGTCGCGAGTCTGTGAACACGATAATTAAAAAACGAAAGGTCTATAAAATACTTAACTTAGTATGTTGCAAGGATGCGTCACGAGGATTTTGAGAAAAGTCCCCCCCCCAATGGAAAATACTTAACTTAGTATGTTGCAAGGATATGTCACGAAGGTTTTGAGAAAAGTCCCCCCCCCAATGGAAAATACTTAACTTAGTATGTTGCAAGGATGCGTCACGAAGGTTTTGAGAAAAAGTCCCCCCCCCCAATGGAAAATACTTAACTTAGTATGTTGCAAGGATATGTCACGAAGGTTTTGAGAAAAGTCCCCCCCCCAATGGAAAATACTTAACTTAGTATGTTGCAAGGATATGTCACGAAGGTTTTGAGAAAAGTCCCCCCCCCCCCCAATGGAAAATACTTAACTTAGTATGTTGCAAGGATATGTCACGAAGGTTTTGAGAAAAAGTCCCCCCCCCCAATGGAAAATACTTAACTTAGTATGTTGCAAGGATATGTCACGACGATTTTGAGAAAAGTCCCCCCCCCCCAATGGAAAATACTTAACTTAGTATGTTGCAAGGATGCGTCACGACGATTTTGAGAAAAAGTCCCCCCCCCCCAATGGAAAGTTTTGATTTTGTCGATATTGATGTAACGATTTCGATTAAAAATACTTTGAGGACAAATATTGACTTTCCTAGGAATGATCTCTTCATTTTGGTGGACTATTAAACCGTAGATAAGAGATAAACAAAAACTTGCAGCATAAAAATGTAGATGTCATTAAAACACACAACTTTGTTATATACGTAAAGTATTGCTTTCTCTAGCACGTATGTAGGTATATAGTAGCCAGAGAAGGTTTTACTGGATAGGTAGAGTCTCTTGCCATTACCGCGATCTCTTGCTTTCTAGCCGGTTCCGCTAACCACTGAGCTGCCATTCCTCATCTGACTCGCGTGATTCGCGATAAGCCGCAAGGGTTCAAATCCCGGCTATGCCATTGCATTTCTCAGTCTGACTCTCCTGTGCTACACACGGCTTGTGTGAAAAACAAATTAAAAACTATTTGTTTAATATTGTTGAACTTGGAATTTCCGGCACTATGATATTTACATCAGAGCCAATTGTTTAAGAGTAGACACTATTGCTGATAAATGGTGTCAAAGCTCTTTGTTAAATCAAGGGATGAAAGGCCCCTTCAAACAACCAATTGACAGTCACTTGTCCTGAAACAGCGAGTCGGTGTTACTGTCCTTTGTCACGTGACTGCATGTAGCGGAGAACAGTTACGTGGTAACGTACTGCTTGGCTATTCTTCTGTCAACTAACTAACCTCAACGACTTACAATTATTTTTGGAAAAGCAATTGCTTATAATCTTTTCTGAGGTTACAAAAGGTATATTTATATTGGATTATTCCATAATGAGCATTTAAATTGTAATAATAGAGACATTTTCTGTTTTGAGTTCCCCCAGTTTGTCGCATTTTGTTTTGGTACAGGATTACTGTCAGTGATATCACATAGAATACTTAACTTGTTGATACTATAGCATTTATTTGTTGTCAAAAGTAGTCAGAAACAATGGTCAGTCATTCGTACAGTTTGTGAACCGTTACATCGAGGTCTTAACTGCTCATTTAAGTTGTTGATACTATAGCATTTATTTGTTTTCAATAACAAACAATGGTCAGTTATTCGTACAGTTTGTGAACCGTTACATCGAGGTCTTAACTGCTCATTTAAGTTGTTGATACTATAGCATTTATTTGTTTTCAATAACAAACAATGGTCAGTCATTCGTACAGTTTGTGAACCGTTACATCGAGGTCTTAACTGCTCATTTAAGTTGTTGATACTATAGCATTTATTTGTTTTCAATAACAAACAATGGTCAGTCATTCGTACAGTTTGTGAACCGTTACATCGAGGTCTTAACTGCTCATTTAAGTTGTTGATACTATAGCATTTATTTGTTTTCAATAACAAACAATGGTCAGTCATTCGTACAGTTTGTGAACCGTTACATCGAGGTCTTAACTGCTCATTTAAGTTGTTGATACTATAGCATTTATTTGTTTTCAATAACAAACAATGGTCAGTCATTCGTACAGTTTGTGAACCGTTACATCGAGGTCTTAACTGCTCATTTATTTGTTTTCAATAACAAACAATGGTCAGTCATTCGTACAGTTTGTGAACCGTTACATCGAGGTCTTAACTGCTCATTTAAGTTGTTGATACTATAGCATTTATTTGTTTTCAATAACAAACAATGGTCAGTCATTCGTACAGTTTGTGAACCGTTACATCGAGGTCTTAACTGCTCATTTAAGTTGTTGATACTATAGCATTTATTTGTTTTCAATAACAAACAATGGTCAGTCATTCGTACAGTTTGTGAACCGTTACATCGAGGTCTTAACTGCTCATTTATTTGTTTTCAATAACAAACAATGGTCAGTCATTCGTACAGTTTGTGAACCGTTACATCGAGGTCTAACTGCTCATTTATTTGTTTTCAATAACAAACAATGGTCAGTCATTCGTACAGTTTGTGAACCGTTACATCGAGGTCTTAACTGCTCATTTAAGTTGTTGATACTATAGCATTTATTTGTTTTCAATAACAAACAATGGTCAGTCATTCGTACAGTTTGTGAACCGTTACATCGAGGTCTTAACTGCTCATTTATTTGTTTTCAATAACAAACAATGGTCAGTCATTCGTACAGTTTGTGAACCGTTACATCGAGGTCTTAACTGCTCATTTATTTGTTTTCAATAACAAACAATGGTCTGTCATTCGTACAGTTTGTGAACCGTTACATCGAGGTCTTAACTGCTCATTTATTTGTTTTCAATAACAAACAATGGTCTGTCATTCGTACAGTTTGTGAACCGTTACATCGAGGTCTTAACTGCTCATTTAAGTTGTTGATACTATAGCATTTATTTGTTTTCAATAACAAACAATGGTCAGTCATTCGTACAGTTTGTGAACCGTTACATCGAGGTCTTAACTGCTCATTTATTTGTTTTCAATAACAAACAATGGTCAGTCATTCGTACAGTTTGTGAACCGTTACATCGAGGTCTTAACTGCTCATTTAAAGACAACCAACATGATTGTTGCACCTGTTTTTAAAAACAGTCATCGGCATCGTTTAATGTATTTAAAAAATCTCATGTGTTCCATTCACATGACTTTCTCTACGTCTCTGCAACAAAGTATTATTAAAAAGCTTGTTCTTCTATCTACTTGATGCTAATCGAGATAAACATTAACAGAAATTGTCTTATTACTCGCTTCCTTGTGAGTAGAAAACAACAACTCTAACGTGTTCCATTCACATGATGTCCTCTAGCTGTTGAGTAAACAAACCTTTTATACAAAACATTAATCTGTTATCTACATCATGCTAATCAAGATAAACATAAATAGAAACTCCTTTTAAGTAGAAGGGAAATAAGAAAATACACAGCCTAAAGCGATAGTCCCGTCCTTTAAAAGCTGGTCGCTATGTGAAATAATTGAAGTTCCAATCTCTTTGCTTGCCAGAAGTAAACAAACGCGAAACAAGAAGAAATAGGTCTTCATGTTTGAGAAAAGTTTAGGTGGCTTAAAATTGAAACCAATAATCCGGAATATGTTGAAAACGGTTAACTGTAACAAAATAATAATAACAACAACTCTACGGTATAAATTGTATGTTTTAATGAGACCTATATTTTTTGTGTACTAGATTTTTGTTTATCCCTTACAGTTTACCAGTTTTTCAAAATCCATCCAGAATAAAGTAGTCTTCAGAGGCTATTCCCAGAAAATTCAAGATATACATGTTATTTGTCATGTAAATAAACAAACAATATTTTAATAAAAAACGTTAGAGTCATTTTTGAGAAAATAAAAACTGTCGAAATTTAGTCCCTGTAAAGGGTAGTTTGGGGTGAGTGGGGATTTTACTCAAAATCTTCGTGTCGCATCCGTGGAAAATACAAAACTACAATACCATGTTTGATACTTAACCGACTGTTTATTTTTGAGTTATCGTGTTCACGGACACACACACCTTTTTCTACAAATGATTTTTTTCGATATAGGAGACCCTAAAACTGTATTTTCGGTGAAATCTCGGTATCGAATTTTTGGATGGAATGCAACACCTTCTCTATACACTATGTACATAGTATGTGTAGAGAAATTAAAATGAATTCTCGATGTGAACAAATGAAAGGCTACATCTAAATTCTATGGACAAAGCGTTCTTATACCCTCTTTTGTTAATGAAACAGATTGTTTACTTGAAGTTACGTCATTTCCTAATTGTACTGGAAGTATTAATGACCTCTTACAGTGCTTGTTGCCATGGCAACTAATAAATGACTTTAGCTTAACTTTCGAGTTTAGGTCCGTCAAAAGATTTATTTCCGGGAAACGTGGAGCTAGTAGCAGTGCTACCAACCTAAGCGGAAGGAAACGTGAGAGAGCAGCTTTCAGCACACACACACAGTTAAGCTCCAAGATACACAAACACAAGTCTGGGGGTCTGCTGCGTGTTTACATTGCAGTGACAAGGAAATCGAAAACTCATTCTGTAAAAGAAACTTCACTTTCAAATATTTACAGTGATAAAACCAGAGCTGGCATGTGGCATAGGATGTTAAACCAACCGACCTCGCCTTTTAGCACTCTCAATTACATTCCTCAGTACATCATTTGCTAACGTATTAGTTGCCATGCCAACAACCACTGTAACAGGTCATTAGTACAATTAGTAACATGTGCTACTTCAAGTAAAGGATCTATTGCATTAACAAAGGAGTGTATAAGAAGGCTATGTCCATAGAATATAGATGAAGCCTTTTATTTGTTCACATCTTAGTCTTCGATAAAATATTGAAAAGCAATTTTGATTTAATATTGTTTTTTTACAGTTTTTCAAATATTTCCAAAAGTGTTTGGGTAAGCACGAACTGTAAGTTACTTATCAGATCTCGTATTCCCAACATACATTCTCGACCTATAAGTATAACTTACGGTTCTTAGTACGCAATATATGGGTACTATTTTAATCTTCTCTACTGAGAACTATGTGCATACATAGTAGACACAGAAGGTATTGTATTCCATATAAAAATTCGATGTCGAGGTTTCACCGGAAATACATGGTTTGAGGTCCCCTGAGTCCAAAAACTTTTTTTTAGAAAAAACTTTGTATGTGACCGAGTGTCTGTGAACACAATAACTCAAAACGAAAGGTCCATTAAATACCAAACTTGGCATTTAAGTTTATCTTCCAGGGATGAAGATTTATCGTAAGCAATACGAGCAGTGTTTTCATCTTGAGACAATGAATTGCTCTAAGAGACGAGTTGTGTTTGATAAGATCATTGTAATACTTACTCAAATGGTACATGACGACCATCTTTTTCCTTCACTGCCCCTTAATATAGGTAATTAAGCAAATGGTCGTCAGGTGCGACAAGATTTCAAACAAACGAACATCAGCTGCGATAAGATGTTTCGACAATATCGCTCCAGTCAGATGACCGCGATTGGTTCAAATTGTCTAATCTCGGCCATTAAATTGTCGGTTTAATAGTTGACCTAAATTATCATTGCAAATCGCTTCTTTGCTTGGCCAGGAGTAGAACAAAAGAAAAACGGACACTTCGTCTCTGAGAAAACTTTAAGTACTTCACAATTAAAACCAACAACAAGGAATATCTCAGAAACGGCTACCTCCACATCAAAAATCTAAAGGACATAAATTGTGTGTTTTAAGAAGACCTACATTTTGTGTGTGGTACCTTTTTGTCTATGTCTTACGGTTTACCAGTTATACAAAACTCATCCAGAGTGAAGAGCTCTTCAGAGGCTATTCCCAGAAAATTCAAGATATACATTTTACTTGTCATGTAAATATCTTTAATATACGATATTTTAATCAAAATCGTTAGAGCCAATTTCGAGAATATGTACATTTTTGAAAAATGTTTCATGTAAAGGCTAGTTGGGGTGGGGGGGGGCATTTTCTTGAAACTCTTCGTGTCACATCCTTGCAAGATATTCAACTTAAATACAAAGTTTAACATTTAGTTGACTTTTCGTTTTTGAGATACGCTGGCCACAGACAGACAGAGAGAGACACATACACATTTATAAATAAGCTTTCTTCTGGAATTATGACACCTCAAAACATGTGTTTCCGGTGAAATCTCTAAATACAGTGTAGGTATGTAGAGAAATTAATAGATATTTCACTGGAAATACACGCTTTCATGGCCTGAAAGTATATTTTTATCCTCACTATTATGTATGCTATTAAATACATAATAGAAAGGAAGTAATAAGACAATTTCTGTTAATGTTTATCTTGATTAACATCAAGTAGATAGAAGAATAAACTTTTGTAAGAATAGTTTGTTACAGAATAGGCAGAGAAAGTAATGTGAGTTTTGTTTTCTCAAGTTTTGCACAGTAAAGTAACCAATATAGTTCAATTTAGAATTAAAATTATAAAATAATATATATATGATATGTCAATGTTTCTAGTACACTAAACAGTAGAATCGTTAAAAAATCTATGCCTTTTTCGAAGTCTCTCTACCAAATTATTGTTAATAAACATATTCTTCTATCTGCTTCATGATAATTAAGGTAAGCATTAACAGAAATTGTCTTGTTACTTGTAAGTATACACTAGGATAAAGTGATAGTAGTCAAATGTTTTAAAATCTGCTTGCTATGGCATTGAAATATCACATAGCATTGGATAGCCAGCAGCTGACAAGTTCCCTATGAGGAACGTTTAAGTATTTTAAAACTAAAACCAAAAACAAAAAATGTCTCTGAAATGGACAATTGCACGAAAAGATTGTACGGCATAAATTTTGTGTAGCAAACTTTTGTCTATGTGTTACGGTTTACTACTTATACAAAGGTTTACCAAGTTGAAGAGGTTTATAGAGGCATTTCCCAGAAAATTCAAGATATACAATTTTATTTGTCGTGTAAATATCTTTAATATGTATACGGCATTTTAATAAAAATCGTTAGCCATTTTTGAGAAAATCAGAATTTTTGAAAATTTGTTCGTGTAAAGGGTAGGTAGGTGGTGGGGGATTTTCTTGAAAATCTTCCTGTCGCATTCTTGGAAGATACCAAACTCAAATACCAAATTTGGTATTTAACGGTCTTTTAGCTTTTGAGCTATGCTGTCCACAGGCACACAGACAGACAAGACACACACGGACCTTTTTCTAAAAGGATGGAATACAATACCTTCTCTATTCGCTATACACACGAGCGAGACAACGTGAAAAGTGTTTGTGATCAAAGCTACCTGAAATTCGTCGTCTCAGGATTCCTTATCCGATTGCTCGCCCCAGCCGAGATTCGAACTTGGGACCTGTTGACCGATACGCGCCAGTAAGGGGTGAAATGGAGATTCAGATTTATCACTTTCTCTAGCCCGTATGTACAACATAGAGAAACAACTGTATTCCATTAAAAAATTCTACGAAATACATTTTAGTTATCCTGCATCCAAAAATAAAAAAAATATTTTTAGAAAAAGGTCTGTTGTTAGTGAACACCATAAGTGAAAAAGTTGAGTATCTTCCAAGGATATTATGACACGAAGATTTTGAGGAAAACTACACTTTACAAACTACACTTTACAAACTACACTTTACAAACTACACTTTACAAACTACACTTTACAAACTACACTTTACAAACTACACTTTACAAACTACACTTTACAAACTACACTTTACAAACTACACTTTACAAACTACACTTTACAAACTACACTTTACAAGGAACATTTTCGAAAATATTTATTTCTCAAAAATGATTCTAAAATGTTTGATTAAAATATCATATATTAAATATATTTACACGACAAAAATGTATACCTTGAATTTTCGAGTAATAGCCCCTGAAGACTTCTTTATTCTGGATGAATTTTACGAAACTGGTAAACCGTAAGAGATAGATAAAACACAAAATCTAGATCTCATTAAAACATACAATTTATACCATATACATTTTTTCGTGGAGTTGATCGTTTTTACTTTCTCTGTACGTACTATGTACATAGTGTATAGAGAAGGTATTGCACTCCACCAAAAAATTCCATACCGAGATTTCACCGAAAATATATGTTTTAGTGTCCCCTGTATAAGAAAAAAAAAACATTTTCACAAAAAGGTCCGTGTGTGTGTGTGTGTGTGTGTGTGTGTGTGTGTGTGTGTGTGTGTCTGTGAACACGATAGCTAAAAAACGAATAGTCGGTAAACTTGCTATTCAGTTTAGTATATTCCAGGGATGCGACACGAAGATTGTGAGAAACCCCCTCCCTCAAAATACCCTTTACATGGAACTTTGTTCGAAAATTTTGATTTCTTAAAAATGGCTCTAACGATTTTGATTAAAATATCGTAAATATTTGCCTGACAAATAAAATGTATATCTTGAGTTTTCCGGTAATAGCCTGAAGACTACTGTATTCTGGATGAATTTTACGGAATTTTGCATAGCTGCTAAACCGTAAGAGATGGACAAAAACGTACCACACAGAAAATGTAGAGCACGTTAAAACATACAATTTATGTTACATGCATGGACTTGATCGTCTTTGAGATATTCCTTGTTTTTGGTTTCAGCTTTAAAAAACATACTTTTCTGATACAGGAATTTGTCAACTCGTGTCGATACAAACAAAAGAACTTCAGTCACATAGCAACCAGCTTTTGACTATCACTTTAACCTATGGTACTCCCTTATTTCTCTTCTACTTACAAGGAAGCAAGTAATAAGACTATTTCTGCTAATTTTATTTCGATTAGCATGTAGTAAATAGCAGCATAGGTTTTTTAAGAATAATTTGTTACAGAGATGTAGAGAAAGTCATGTGAATGTGTTTTTATATACTTCTTGTTATTTGTTTCAGCTCTTAAAGACTTAAAACTTCGCATACAGGGATTTGTGAACTGCTGGCAATGTAAAGAAATGGCGTAGCAGCGACCTTTTAAAACATTTGACTAGCGTATGGCGCGGGTCGTGGAGCAGTTTTCACAAGCACCTTACTGTAGTCGCCCGCAGACAAAATCACATCTTATTCTGCAGCACTTTGAATAGAAACTAAGTTGGCAAGTTGTTGGCGGTGTCACCTACCTGCAGGAGCACGAGCCACAGTGGCACAAGTCGCGTGTATCGACCCAGGGGTTTGCGGGACTGCCAGGTGTCAGGCCTCTCGCCGCCATGGCCTCAGGCAGGCAGGTGTCGACACCACCGCTTCCTAATGTGCAACACCCAGCACGGAGCTGCGCCCTTGTTACCCTCAGGCACCCCTAAAGGGGCAACTTTTCACGACGTTACAGATGAAGAGGTAAAAGGGACGCGCTTGTCATTCACGTGACTTGTCAGCTACAGGCACTTTCCAGACGGCCCGGGTTCGATGTCAGATTCGTGGTGCTCCATCTTCATTCCATGTCTCACCTGCGGTGCCATAAGTAGGAAAAGTGAGCGGTAAACACTGACAAGAAATATCTGATGTGTTCCATTCACATGACTTTCTCTACATCTCTACAATAAATGATTGTTAAAAAGCTTCCTTGTAAATAGAAGTGAAATAAAGGAGTAAGTACCATAGCCTAATCGATAGTCAAATGTTTTAAAAGCTGGTTGCTATGTGATTGAAGTTCCATTGTTTGTATGGACACGATTTGACAAATTCCCGTTTGAGAAAAGCTAAAGCTTAAACCAATAACATGGAATATCTAAAAAACGGTGAACTCCAAGAAAAAATGTATATAACATAAATTGCGTGTTTTAACGAGCTGTACACTTTTTCTTAAGTACGTTTTGCCGATCTCTTACGGTTTATGAGTTATACAAAATTCCGCTCTCAAAATCGTTAGAGCCATTTTTTAGAAAATCAAAATTTTCGAAATTCTTTCCATGTAAAAGGTAGTTGGAGTGGGGGGATTTTTTTTAAAATCTTCGTGTCGCATCCTTGAAAGGTACCGAACTTATATACCAAGTATGGTATTTAATGGTATTTTCGTTTTTGATCTATGCTGCCCACAGACAGACAGACACACACACTCACGGACATTTTTTTAAAAAGGTTTTTTTTTGGATTCAGGGAGTCTCAAAACATGTATTTCGGTATGGAATTTTTGGATGGAGTGCAATACCTTCTCTATATACCGTGTACATAGTACGTGTAGAGAAAGTAAAGAGAAGTCAACTATTCGTACATCAAAGGAATGTGGTGAACTTTCCGTCCTTCAGTTTGCGCCTCGATACAGTTTCATGCCTTTGTAAACAACCGTTCCATCTCTGAGCTCTCCAGTTCCAGAATGGTATGAGAACCTGCGAGCATGTAGGTGTATGGAGGGAAAAATATTTACCGCGATGCCTTACCACCGCGAATGTACTGCTAGAAGTATGTTGGACGCTACTGGCAGGCACGGAAAATGGGACGGGATAGATAAATTTCAACCTAAGGTAAAACAGCTGAGATCTCAGAAGGCTGATAATAGAGAAGGGGGGGGGGCGGCGATAAAAAGAGCTAAACAAAAGTGATTATAATGTTTTACACACACATACACACACACATATATATATATATATATATATATATATTATGTCATACTTTTGGTTATTGTTTTGTTATGGCGTTAGTATTCTGTGTATATATTTCTCTTAAGTGTACTATCATAGAGTACATTAATACATCTGAATAAGGTGTACTCTGTATTGTAAATTTAAGTTGCTGTATTTGATTAGCTTTGTTCTTTTGTTTTCGTGTTCATTGTTTTAATTTTTTTGTTTTTTACTATTTTGTGTATATGAAAAGCACGTCTGTGTGATTGTAGATCAATGTATTTCAATAAATACACTTACACATACACATCTGTCGAATAGTTAGAGTTGGCCATTATGCTTGTGATTTGTTTCAACACATTAATTTGATGTCCTCTAACATTTCAGTAAATACAGGCTGGCCCATTTAACTTGAGATTGTAGAATATCTCCAAAACTAAACGTAGAAAAACGTCTTGAATAAAAGTTGCCTGAAGTCCGGAAGGCAATGCTTGTGGCAGTATTGGAAGAGACACGCGTTTACAATTCTTTATTCACAGAGCTGGAAAATGTATTGAGGTAGAATAGCAATTTATAATTAATACATGGAATGCAATAGAGATCAGCTTTCCTCATTGATAAATTTGTTGAAGAAGTCGCATCTAAGACAACAATTTATAATTAGTACCGAGAATTCATATGAGATCAGTTTTTCTTACTGATGAGTTTCATGAAGAAAAAAACAAGAACTGCTGATACTGATGAGTTTCATGATGAACAAACAAACCGCTGTTACTGATGAGTTTCATGATGGACAAACAAACTGATGTTACTGATGTGTTTGATGAAGAACAAACAAACTGCTGTTACTGATGTGTTTCATGATGAACAAACAACCTGCTGTTACTGATGTGTTTCATGATGGACAAACAAACTGCTGTTACTGATGTGTTTCATGATGGAAAAACAAACTGCTGTTACTCATGTGTTTCATGATGGACAAACAAACTGCTGTTACTGATGAGTTTGATGAAGAACAAACAAACTGCTGTTACTGATGTGTTTCATGATGGACAAACAAACTGCTGTTACTGATGAGTTTCGTGATGGACAAACAAACTGCTGTTACTGATGTGTTTCATGATGGACAAACAAACTGCTGTTACTGATGTGTTTCATGAAGAACAAAAAAGAGCTGCTGTTACTGATGAGTTTCATGATGGACAAACAAACTGCTGTTACTGATGAGTTTCATGATGGACAAACAAACTGCTGTTACTGATGAGTTTCATGATGGACAAACAAACTGCTGTTACTGATGTGTTTCATGAAGAACAAACAAGAACTGCTGTTACTGATGAGTTTCATGATGGACAAACAAACTGCTGTTACCGATGTGTTTCATGAAGAACAAACAAACTGCTGTTACTGATGTGTTTCATGATGGACAAACAAACTGCTGTTACTGATGAGTTTGATGAAGAACAACCAAACTGCTGTTACTGATGGGTTTCATGATGAACAAACAAGAACTGCTGTTACTGATGAGTTTGATGAAGAACAAACAAACTGCTGTTACTGATGTGTTTCATGATGGACAAACAAACTGCTGTTACTGATGAGTTTGATGAAGAACAAACAAGAACTGCTGTTACTGATGTGTTTCATGAATAAAAAACAAACTGCTGTTACTGATGTGTTTCATGATGGACAAACAAACTGCTGTTACTGATGAGTTTCATGATGGACAAACAAACTGCTGTTACTGATGAGTTTCATGATGGACAAACAAACTGCTGTTACTGATGAGTTTGATGAAGAACAAACAAGAACTGCTGTTACTGATGAGTTTCATGATGAACAAACAAGAACTGCTGTTACTGATGTGTTTCATGAAGAACAAACAAGAACTGCTGTTACTGATGAGTTTCATGATGAACAAACAAGAACTGCTGTTACTGACGTGTTTCATGAAGAACAAACAAGAACTGCTGTTACTGATGAGTTTGATGAAGAACAAACAAGAACTGTTGTTACTGATGAGTTTCATGATGGACCAACAAACTGCTGTTACTGATGTGTTTCATGATGGACAAACAAGAACTACTGTTACTGATGTGTTTCATGATGAACAAACAAGAACTGCTGTTACTGATGAGTTTCATGATGGACAAACAAACTGCTGTTACTGATGAGTTTCATGATGAACAAACAAGAACTGCTGTTACTGATGAGTTTCATGAAGAACAAACGAGAACTGCTGTTACTGATGAGTTTGATGAAGAACAAACAAGAACTGCTGTTACTGATGAGTTTCATGATAGACAAACAAGAACTGCTGTTACTGATGAGTTTGATGAAGAACAAACAGGAACTGCTGTTACTGATGGAAATAGTGCCGCTCTTTGAGCAATACTTGAACAAGATCGATGGACATGTAATGGATTCATTCGGGCAAGGTTGGACTGGGGTTGTCAGATCTCCGGACACCGCCCTGAGTGCCCGGGTTTGCAATGAATTCTCCGGGCGTACGGGCCAATGACTTTAATCTACGAGCTTGAATTTAACCTTAGTCATGAATAATGAGTAATAATTTGACTCGAATAAAACAATGTGTTTTTAATCTTATTCTAGCAACGTTACATTGTTGCGTGTGTAGTATTTGGCTCACATTATTAAAGAAAGTTGCTGCTCGATCATTGTCACTTGTCAGTCAGCTGTTTACGACAATTATTGGAGTGGATAGACTACCACTACCTTTTATAATTCAGAATAGTTATAGTTCGTTGTTCTGTGACAGTGAAGATCCAATATCTACGTTCGATCTGTGAAGAATGTTCTCAGGAGGAAGATTTTAAAAAGTGGTTACAAAAAATTGGTAGTGACTGACGAGTGTATATGTAAGTTAGTGTTAAACATGACGGCGTGAATAATCAGAAAGACACAAAGCGAATATTATCACACAAAAGCAAAATTAATCTCTTCTTAAATTCTTACAAAAACAATTTTCTGCAGAAGAAAACTGCAACGGAATTCACTTTGACTTGTCATGGTGTGAAACTCCTCCTTTCCTACAATTCTCAATGAAAGTAAGATGCGGCCGAAATAAAAGTTAGGCGTTAGTAAAAAATCTGATGTGATCCATTCACATGACTTTCTCTGCGTCTCTGCAACAAATTACTGTTAAAAAGCTTATGCTTCTATTTACTTCATGATAATCGAGAAAAAATTATCAGAAATAGTCTTATTACTTGCTTCCTTGTAAGTAGGAGCGAAATAAGGGAGTAGCATAAGTTAAAATGATAATCAAAAGCTGGTTGCTATGTGACTGAAGTTCATTTGTTTGTATGGACACGAGTTGACAAATTCCGTTATGAAAAAGGTATGTGTTTCAAAGCTGAAAGCAAAAACAAGGAATATCTCAAAAACGAAAAAAATATATATGACATAAATTGTGTGTTTGTCGTGATCTACATTTTCTGAATAATAAGTTTTGTTTTTCTCTTACGTTTACAAAATTCAATATAAGCATCTAGAATAAAGAGGTCCTTTGGGGCTATTCCCAGAAAATCCAAGAATTACATTTTATTTGGAAAGTAAATATGTTAAATATAAGAGATTTTAATCAAAATTGTTAGAGCCATTTTTAGAAAATAACATTTTTCGAAATTTTTCCATGTAAAGGGTACTTTGGGATGGGAGGATTTTCTTGAAAATCTTCGTGTCGCATCCTTGGAAGATACCAAAGTAAAATACCAAGTTTCGTTTCTGACGGTCTTTTCGTTTTTGAGGTTTGCTACCCACACACACACACACACACACACACACACACACACACATACAATACTTATAAATACAAATAAAAGAATAATTACATAATTGTGCTAAATTTGGTTTCCAGCTTCTAAAATATGATGTAGAAAGACAAATTGATTCGGACTTTTCTTCATCATCAAGAGAAACGATCAACAATTGCTCAGTCTCCGCAGCAGTCTTGTGAACACGTGACCAGTTTTAAAGATGCACGGGGCGAGGTAAAAACGCACCCCCGTAGTTGACGCGAGTATTCACCAACAAAGTGTTTTCTTAAACGCAACTCAGCCATGTTTTCAAAGCAATTACACTTTTGGAAAAAGAGGACACAAAGAGGGCTGTAAGGAGCATACGTCTTTACTTTCTCTACACTTACTATGTACATAGTGTATAGAGCACCCAAAAATTCAATATGGAGCTTTCACCGGAAATATATGTTTTAGGGTCCCCTGTATCCAAAAAAAAAAAGTTCCGTGTGTGTGTGTGTCAGTGTGAATACGATAACTCAAAAACGAAATGTCGGTAAAATATCAAACTTGGTATTTAAGTTTAGTATCGTCCAAGGATGGGACACGAAGATTTTGAGAAAAATCCTATCACCCCAAACTACCCCTCACATGGAACTTTTTTTGGGAATTTTGATTTCCCCAAAAATGGCTCTAACGATTTGATTAAAATATCATATACTGGGAATAGCCTCTGAAGACTACTTTATTCTGGGTCAATTTTAGGAATTTTACATAACTGCTAAAACTTACGAGATGAACAAAAGCTTACAACACAAAGCATGTAGAGCTCATTAAAACACACAATTTATGTTATGTATATTTTTTCGTGGGGCTGATCATTTTTTAGATATTCCTTGTTTTTTGTTTCAGCTTTGAAAAACTTGTACTTTTCTCATACAGGAATTTGTCAACTCGTGACCACACAAACAAAGGAACTTCAGTCTCATAGCAACCAGCCTTTGACTATCACTTTAACCTAAACTACTCCCTTATTTCGCTTTTACTTACAAGAAAGCTAAGAATAAGACTGTTTCTGCTAATTTTTTCTGGATTAGCAGGAAGTATATAGAAGCATTAGCTTTTTAACAATGATTTGCTTCAGAGATGTAGAGAAAGTCATGAGAATGGAATACATGAATTTGGCTTGTATATTTTATATGGGTGGTATGGTAGGTGAGTGGTGGCAGTAAGTTAACTTTAATACGATAGTAAAACTTGTGACCGTCATAACAGAACAAACCGTGTTTAACAATTGGTCTCCGGATTTGCCATCCTGGCATTGTTATCAGTCAAATACGAGTGAGAAAACTTTTTGTCCACACATAAACTCACTGTCGATCAAAACCAACACACTGATTGGTACAGGAAAAAATCTGCTGCCTTTCATTCAAGTGACTTTCTGTATATCTGTGCACAAATTATTGTTAAAAAACTGATACTTCTATGTACTTCATGCTAATCGAGAAAAAATAGCAGAAATAGTCTTATTACTTGCTTCCTTGTAAGTAGGAGCGAAATAAGGGAGTATCATAGGTTAAAGTGATAGTCAAGAGCTGGTTGCTATGTGACTGAAGTTCCTTTGTTTGTATGGACAGGAGTTGACAAATTCCTGTATGAGAAAAGTGGTTATTTAAAGCTGAAACCAATAACAAGGAATATTTAAAAAGCTATCAACTCACGAAAAAAAAATGTAAATAACATAAATTGTGTGTTTTAACGTGCTCTACATTCTTTGTGTGGTAAGCTTTTGTCCACCTTTTACGGTTTAGCAGTTATGCAAAATTGCGTAAACATAATCGAGAATAAAGAAGTCTTCAGAGGCTATTCACAGACAATTCCAGATATACATTTTATTTGACAGGTAAATATCTTTAATATACCGTATTTTAATAAAAATCATTAGAGCCTTTTTTGAGACAAACAAAATGTTCGAAAAAAGTTCCATGCAAAGGGTTGTTGGGGGAGGGTTCTTAAAAATCTTGTCGCATCCTATGAGGATACCAAATTTATTTACCAAGTTTGATTTTCAACGGTGTTTTCATATGTGAGCTATGCTGTCCACAGACACACACACGGACCTTTTTGTATACACTATGTACATAACGTGTAGAGAAAGAAAAAAGGTTCTGGAAAATGTCCAAGGCGGCGCTTCAAATTTGGTTTGAAATATTGTTACTGGTGAAGATTGCTGGAAAAATTGTTATGATTCTGATCATAATAGTCAATCGGCTGAATAACGGAGTCCCCTCAGCCTACAACAGTCGATATGTCAGTGTTGTAAGATGTTTGATAACCCCCCCCCTATATTGTTACTGGTGAAGATTGGTGGCTCAATGACTGACTCACCTCAACCTACAAGAGCCGATATGTCAGAGCTGTAAGATGTTTGATAGCCCCCCTCCCCCTATATTGTTACTGGTGAAGATTGCTAGCTAAATAAGTGACCCACATCAGCCTACAAGAGCCGATATGTCAGTGCTGTAAGATGTTTGATAGCCCCCCCTATATTGTTACTGGTGAAGATTGCTGGCTCAATGACTGACTCACCTCAACCTACAAGAGCCGATATGTCAGTGCTGTAGGATGTTTGATAGCCCCCCTCCCCTATATTGTTACTGGTGAAGATTGCTAGCTAAATAAGTGACCCACATCAGCCTACAAGAGCCGATATGTCAGTGCTGTAAGATGTTTGATAGCCCCCCCTATATTGTTACTGGTGAAGATTGCTGGCTCAATGACTGACTCACCTCAACCTACAAGAGCCGATATGTCAGTGCTGTAAGATGTTTGATAGCCCCCCTCCCCCTATATTGTTACTGGTGAAGATTGCTAGCTAAATAAGTGACCCACCTCAGCCTACAAGAGCCGATATGTCAGAGCTGTAAGATGTTTGATAGCCCCCCCTATATTGTTACTGGTGAAGATTGCTGGCTCAATGACTGACTCATCTCAGCCTACAAGAGCCGATATGTCAGAGCTGTAAGATGTTTGATAACCCCCCCCCCCCCTATATTGTTACTGGTGAAGATTGCTGGCTCAATGACTGACTCATCTCAGCCTACAACAGTCGATATGTCAGAGCTGTAAGATGTTTGATAACCCCGCCCCCCTATATTGTTACTGATGAAGATTGGTGGCTCAAAGACTGACTCACCTCAGCCTACAAGAGCCGATATGTCAGAGCTGTAAGATGTTTGATAGCCCCCCTACATTGTTACAGGTGAAGATTGCTAGCTCAATGACTGACTCACGTCAGCCTACAAGAGTCGATATGTCAGTGTTGTAACATGTTTGAAACACCCCCCCCTGTATTACTACTGGTGAAGACTCCTGGCTCAATGACTGACTCACCTCAGTCTACAAGAGTCGATATGTCAGTGGTGTAAGATGTTGGATAACCCCCCTATATTATTACTGGTGAAATTTGCTCGCTCAATGACTGAGTCACCTCAGCCTACAAGTGTCGATATGTCAGAGCTGTGAGATGTTTGATAACCCTCCCCTATATTGTTGTTGGTGAAGTTTCCTGGCTCAATGCCTGACTCACCTCAGACTACAAGAGCCGATATGTCGCTGTTGTAAGATGTTTGATAACCCCCTCCTATATTGTTACTGGTTCAGATTGCTGACTCAAAGACTGATTCACCTAAGCCTACAAGAGTCGATATGTCAGTGTTGTAACATGTTTGATAATCCACCCCCTATATTGTTACTGCCGAAGATTGCTGGCTCAATGACTGAGTAAGCTCAGCCTACAAGACTCAATATGTCAATTTTTTTAAGGCGATTAGTAACCCTCCTCGTGAATTGTTACTGGTGAAGATTGCTGGCTCAACGGCTAACTCACCTCAGTCTACAAGAGTCGATATGTCAGTATTGTAACTTATTTGATAACCCCCCCCTATATTGCTGGCACAATGACTGACTCACCTCAGCCTAAGGGAGTCGACATGTCAGAGCTGTAAGATGTTTGATAACCCCCTCTATATTGTTACTGGTGAAGATTACTGGCTCAATGACTGAGTAAGCTCAGCCTACAAGACTCAATATGTCAATTTTATAAGGCGTTTAGTAACCCCCCCTCGTGAATTGTTACTGGTGAGGATTGCTGGCTCAATGACTGAGTCACCTCAGCCTACAAGAGCCGATATGCCAGTGCTGTAAAATTTTTGATAACCCCCTCCAATATTGTTACTGGTTAAGATTGCTGGCTCAACGACAGACTGACCTCAGTCTACAAGAGACGATATGTCAGTGTTTTAAACTTTTGATAACCCCCCCCCTATATTATTACTGTTGAAGATTGCTGGCTCAACGACTGAATCACCTCAGACTACAAGAGCCGATATGTCAGTGTTGTAAGAAGTTTGATAAACCCCCCATGCATTGTTACTGGTGAAGATTGCTGACTCAATGACTGAGACACCTCAACCTACAAGAGTCGATATGTCAGTGTTGTAAGATGTTTGACAAACCCGCCCTATATTGTTAATGGTGAAGATATCTGGCTCAATGACTGAGTCACCTCAGGCTACAAGAGTCGATATGTCAGTGTTGCAAGATTTTCGATAACCCTCTCCTATATTATTACTGTTGAAGATTGCTGGCTCAACGACTGACTGACTTCAGCCTACAAGAGCCGATATGTCAGTGTTGTAAGATTTTTTTTTACCCCCCTCTATATTGTTACTGGTGAAGATTGCTGGCTCAACGACTGACTCACCTCAGCCTACAAGAGCCTATATGTCAGTGTTGTAAGATGTTTGATAGCCCCCCTCTATATTGTTACTGGTGAAGATTGCTGGCTCAACGACTGACTCACCTCAGCCTACAAGAGCCGAAATGTCAGTGCTGTAAGACGTTTGATAAAACCGCCCTATATTGTTAATGGTGAAGATATCTGGCTCAATGACTGAGTCACCTCAGCTAACAAGAGCTCATATGTCAGTGTTGTAAGATGTTTGATAATTCCCCCGTTTGTTACTGGTGTTGATTGCTGGCTCAATGACTGGCTCACCTCAGCCTACAAGAGCCGATATGTCAGTGTTGTAAGATGCTTGATAACTCCCTCCTATATTGTTACTGGTGAAGATTGCTGGCTGAATGACTGACTCACCTCAGCCTACAAGAGCCGATATGTCAGTGTTGTAAGAAGTTTGATAACCCCCCCCCCCTATATTATTACTGGTGAAGATTGCTGGCTCAACGGCTGACTCAGCTCAACCTACAATAGTCAATATGTGAGAGCTGTAAGATGTTTGACAACCCCCCCCTAAATTATTACTGAAAGAGATTGCTGGCTCAACAGCTGACTCACCTCAGACCTCAAGAGTCGATATGTCAGTGCTGTAAGATGTTTGATTACCCCCCGTCCTATATTGTTACTGGTGAAGATTGCTGACTCAATGACTGAGTCACCTCAGCCTACAAGAATCGATATGTCAGAGTTGTAAAATGTTTGATACCCCCCCCTATATTATTACTGGTGAAGTTTGCTGGCTCAACGGCTTACTCAGCTCAGTCTACAAGAGCCGATATGTCAGTGTTGTTAGATGTTTGAAAACCCGCCCTATAATGGTACTAGTGAAGATTGCTGGCTGAATGACTGAGTCACCTCAGCCTACAAGAGCCGATATGTCAGTGTTGTGTTTGATAACCCGCCCTATATTGTTAATGGGGAAGATATCTGGCTCAATGACTGAGTCACCTCAGGCTACAAGAGTCGAAATGTCAGTGCTGTAAGATGTTTGAGAAGCCCCCCTCCTATATTTTTACTGGTGAAGATTGCTAGCTAAATGACTGACTCACGTCAGCCTACAAGAGTCGATATGTCAGTGTTGTAACATGTTTGAAACCCCCCCCCCCTGTATTACTACTGGTGAAGAATCCTGGCTCAATGACTGACTCAGCTCAGTCTACAAGAGTGTATATGTCAGTGGTGTAAGATTTTGGATAACCCCCCTATATTATTACTGGTGAAGTTTGCTCGCTCAATGACTGAGTCACCTCAGCCTACAAGTGTCGATATGTCAGAGATGTGAGATGTTTGATAACCCTCCCCTATATTGTTGTTGGTGAAGTTTGCTGGCTCAATGCCTGACTCACCTCAGACTACAAGAGCCATTATGTCGCTGTTGTAAGATGTTTGATAACCCCCTCCTATATTGTTACTGGTTCAGATTGCTGACTCAAAGACTGATTCACCTCAGCCTACAAGAGTCGATATGTCAGTGTTGTAAAATGTTTGATAATCCACCCCCTATATTGTTACTGCTGAAGATTGCTGGCTCAATGACTGAGTAAGCTCAGCCTACCAGACTCAATATCTCAATTTTTTTAAGGCGTTTAGTAACCCCCCTCGTGAATTGTTACTGGTGAAGATTGCTGGCTCAACGGCTGACTCACCTCAGTCTACAGGAGTCGATATGTCAGTGTTGTAGCTTGTTTGCTAACCCCCCCCCTATATTGTTACTGGTGAAGATTGCTGGATCAATGACTGACTCACCTCAGCCTAAGGGAGTCGACATGTCAGAGCTGTAAGATGTTTGATAACCCCCTCTATATTGTTACTGGTGAAGATTGCTGGCTCAATGACTGAGTAAGCTCAGCCTACAAGACTCAATATGTCAATTTTAAAGGCGTTTAGTAACCCCCCCTCGTGAATTGTTACTGGTGAAGATTGCTGACTCAATGACTGAGTCACCTCAGCCTACAAGAGCCGATATGTCAGTGCTGTAAGATTTTTGATAACCCCCTCCAATATTGTTACTGGTGAAGATTGCTGGCTCAACGACAGACTCACCTCAGTCTACAAGAGACGATATGTCAGTGTTTTAAACGTTTGATAACCCCCCCCCCCTATATTATTACTGTTGAAGATTGCTGGCTCAACGACTGAGACACCTCAGCCTACAAGAGTCGATATGTCAGTGTTGTAAGATGTTTGATAAACCCGCCCTATATTGTTAATGGTGAAGATATCTGGCTCAATGACTGAGTCACCTCAGGCTACAAGAGTCGATATGTCAGTGTTGCAAGATTTTCGATAACCCTCCCCTATATTAATACTGTTGAAGATTGCTGGCTCAACGACTGACTCACCTCAGCCTACAAGAGCCGATATGTCAGTGTTGTAAGATGTTTTATAGCCCCCCTCTATATTGTTACTGGTGAAGATTGCTGGCTCAACGACTGACTGACTTCAGCCTACAAGAGCCGATATGTCAGTGTTGTAAGATGTTTGACAGCGCCCCTCTATATTGTTACTGGTGAGGATTGCTGGCTCAACGACTGACTCACCTCAGCCTACAAGAGCCGATATGTCAGTGCTCTAAGACGTTTGATAAACCCGCCCTATATTATTAATGTTGAAGATATCTGGCTCAATGACTGAGTCACCTCAGCCTACAAGAGCCGATATGTCAGTGCTGTAAGATGTTTGATAACCCCCCCCCCTATATTATTAAGAGTGAAGATTGCTGGCCCAATGACTGACTCTCGTCAGCCTACTAGGGCCGATATGGCAGTGCTGTAAGATGTTTGATACCCCCCCCCATATTATTACTGATGAATATTGCTGGCTCAATGACTGACTCACCTCAGCTAACAAGTGCTCATATGTCAGTGTTGTAAGATGTTTTATAATTCCCCCATATTGTTACTGGTGTTGATTGCTGGGCTACTGACTGGCTCACCTCAGCCTACAAGAGCCGATATGTCAGTGCTGTAAGATGCTTGATAACTCCCTCCTGTATTGTTACTGTTGAAGATTACTGGCTGAATGACTGACTCACCTCAGCCTACAAGAGCCGATATGACAGTGTTGTAAGAAGTTTGATAACCCCCCCTATATTATTACTGGTGAAGATTGCTGGCTCAACGGCTGACTCAGCCTAACCTACAATAGTCAATATGTGAGAGCTTTAAGATGTTTGACAACCCACCCCTAAATTATTACTGAAGGAGATTGCTGGCTCAACGGCTGACTCACCTCAGACCTCAAGAGTCGATATGTCAGTGCTGTAAGATGTTTGATTACCCCCCGTCCTATATTGTTACTGGTGAAGATTGCTGGCTCAACGGCTAACCCACCTCAGCCTACAAGAGCCGATATGTCAGTGCTGTAAGATGTTTGATAACCCCCCCCTATATTATTACTGGTGGCGATTGGTGGCTCAATGAGTGACTCACCTCAGCCTACAAGAGCCGATATGTCAGTGCTGTAAGATGTTAGATAACCCCCCTATATTATTACTGGTGAAGATTGGTGGCTCAATGACTGAGTCACCTCAGCCTACAAGAGCCGATATGTCAGAGCTGTAAGATGTTTGATAACCCCCTCCTCTATTATTACTGGTGAAGATTGGTGGCTCAATGACTGAGTCACCTCAGCGTACAAGAGTCGATATGTCAGTGCTGTAAGATGTTTGATAACCCCCTCGTATGTTATTACTGGTGAAGATTGCTGGCTCAATGACTGAGTCACCTCAGCTTACAAGAGTCGATATGTCAGTGTTGTAAGGTGTTTGATAACCCCCCCCCCTATATTATTACTGGTGAAGATTTGTGGCTCAATGACTGACTCACCTCAGCCTACAAGAGCCGATATGTCAGTGCTGTAAGATGTTTGATAACCCCCTCGTATGTTATTACTGGTGAAGATTGCTGGCTCAATGACTGAGTCACCTCAGCCTACAAGAGTCGATATGTCAGTGTTGTAAGATGTTTGATAACCCCCTCGTATGTTATTACTGGTGAAGATTGCTGGCTCAATGACTGAGTCACCTCAGCCTACAAGAGTCGATATGTCAGTGTTGTAAGATGTTTGATAACCCCCTCGTATGTTATTACTGGTGAAGATTGCTGGCTCAATGACTGAGTCACCTCAGCCTACAAGAGTCGATATGTCAGTGTTGTAAGATGTTTGATAACCCCCTCGTATGTTATTACTGGTGAAGATTGCTGGCTCAATGACTGAGTCACCTCAGCCTACAAGAGTCGATATGTCAGTGTTGTAAGGTGTTTGATAACCCCCCCCTATATTATTACTGGTGAAGATTTGTGGCTCAATGACTGACTCACCTCAGCCTACAAGAGCCGATATGTCAGTGCTGTAAGATGTTTGATAACCCCCTCCTCTATTATTACTGGTGAAGATTGGTGGCTCAATGACTGAGTCACCTCAGCCTACAAGAGTCGATATGTCAGTGTTGTAAGGTGTTTGATAACCCCCCCCCCTATATTATTACTGGTGAAGATTGGTGGCTCAATGACTGACTCACCTCAGCCTACAAGAGCCGATATGTCAGTGCTGTAAGATGTTTGATAACCCCCTCGTATGTTATTACTGGTGAAGATTGCTGGCTGAATGACTGAGTCACCTCAGCCTACAAGAGTCGATATGTCAATGTTGTAAGATGTTTGATAACCCCCTCGTATGTTATTACTGGTGAAGATTGCTGGCTCAATGACTGAGTCACCTCAGCTTACAAGAGTCGATATGTCAGTGTTGTAAGATGTTTGATAACCCCCCCCCATATTGCTTCCACAGCTTTAGAAGGAACTGATAAATGCAGGCAAAGCTTTTACTCCATGTTCTAATAAGGCTGGTGAGAAACGGTGTAAGGTCGTATACAGCACAAGTACAGCATCTGAATGTCCTCAAGGTCGGTCAGCATCTCACAGCCCTCGCCAGTCACTCCTCAGGTGTCAGTTTTTCGTCGTCACTTGAACCATTTTAAAACCCTGGTTTCTGAAGTGCCTCAGAAAGAGTTGTTGTTTTAATGAGGCACTTCGTATAATACAAAGATGTATTAAAGCTAAAATATTTTGAAAAACAATAACACCATTTTAATTTTTACTTTCTCTTCAGGTACTATATACGCACATAGTGTATAGAGAAGGTACTGTGATGCACCCAAACATTCAATTTCCAGATTACAACAGAAATACATGTTTTGAGTCAAAAAATAATTTTTAAAAAAAGGTCCGTGTGTGCTCCTTTGTGTGTCTGTGGACAGCATAGCTCAAAAATGAAAAATCTGTTAAAAACTAAACATAGTATTTAAGTTTCGTATCTTCCGAGGTTTCGACACGAAGATTTTAAGCAAAATCTCCGTACCCAAAAAAAAAAAAAGAAAAAAAAATCGGAATTTTGATTTTCTCAAAATGGGCTCTAACGATTTGAATAGAATTCTTATATTCAAGATATTTTCTTGCCAAATAAAATGTAGGTATATCTTGAATTTTCTGGGAATAGGCAGCCTATGAAGACCTCTTTACTCTGGATGATTTTATTGAAGTTTACATAACTGGTAAACCGTGTGAGATATACAAATATTTACTGCACAGAAAACGTAGATCATGATAAAACACACAATTTATGTTATACACATTTTTTTTTGAGTTAGCCGTTTTCGAGATATACCTTGTTATTGATTTTGGTGTTGAAATACTTAAACTTTTCTCATACGGGGACTTGGCAAGGCTTGGCCACGCAAAGAAACGGATTTCAATCCCATAGCAACCAGTTTTTAAAACATTTGATTGTCGGTTTATCCTAGTGTATTCCCTTCTTCTAATAGAGGAACTAAGTAATAAGACCGTTTCTGCTGACTTGTTACAGAGATGTAGAGAAATCGTGTGAATGGAGCATATAAGATATTTTATAAAAACATGTTCAGTATCGCCTATGTATTCTGTTGCTATGGGATATCAAAGGACTGGGGAAGTTGCCTGCTTCTCTTCCTGCTATTCCCTGGTGAGAGCGAAGGATTGCATATTTTCCTGAATTTTTTGAGGGAATCGGAGTTGGTGTTACGAATTTACGAGCGTCTGCTTGGCTGTTGCAGTCCACAGCTGTACTTGATAGCAGTGTGTTCATTCTTTGGTGTGGATTTCGTCCAAATGACGTACCAAGCTAAAACATCTTAAACCTCCCCCTTCCCCCAGAAAAGGGAATGGAAACAACATTTTGTCATTGTGTGGCAAATCATACCAACATAACACATACAATTTATTTCAGTTTCAGCTGTAACAAAAGTTAAAGATTCACAAAAAGTTAACTGTAGACTATTTGAACGCTTTTGACATCTCTTTCTCCAGTTGATTGATTCAATAATGTTGATAACAATATCATCTCCATCTCCAACTGATTGATTCAGGAAATTTGATGACAATATCAACTCTATCTCCAGTTGATTGACTCAGGAAATTTGATGACAATATCATCTCCATCTCCAGTTGATTGATTCAGGAAATTTGATGACAATATCATCTCCATCTCCAGTTGATTGATTCAAGGAAATTTGATGACAATATCATCTCTAACTCCAGTTGATTGACTCAGTAACGTTGATGACAATATCATCTCTATCTCCAGTAGATTGATTCAATAACGTTGATGACAATATCATCTCCAGCTGATTGATTCAGGACATTTGATGACAATATCATCTCTATCTCCAGTTGATTGATTCAGGAAATTTGATGACAATTACATCTCTATCTCCAGTTGATTGATTCAATAACGCTGATGACAATATCATCTGTATCACCAATTGATTGACTCATTAATGTTGATGACAAAATCATCTCCAGCTGATTGATTCAGGATATTTGATGACAATATCATCTCTATCTCCAGTTGATTGATTCAATAATGTTGATGACAATATCATCTCTATATCCAGTTGATTGATTCAGGACATTTGATGATAATATCATCTCTATCTCCAGTGGATTGATTCAATAATGTTGATGACAGTATCATCTCTATATCCAGTTGATTGATTCAGTAATGTTGATGACAATATCATCTCCATCTCCGGTTGATTGATTCAGGAAATTTGATGACTATATCATCCCTATCTCCAGTTGATGGATTCAATAATGTCGTTGACAGTATCACCTCTATCTCCAGTTGGTTGATTCAGGAAATTTAATGACAATAACATCTCTATCTCCAGTTGATTGTTGCCAGAGTGTTGATGACAATATCATCTCTATCTCCAATTGATTGTAACCAGAGTGTTGATGAAATATCATCTCTATCTCCAGTTAATTCATTCAGGAAATTTGTGGACAATATCATCTCTATCTCCAACTGATTGACTCAGAAGTGTTGCTGAATATATCATATCTTTCTTCACTTAACTGATTCAGGAATGTTGATTACAATATCATATCAATCTCCAGGTGATTGACTCAGGAGTGCTGCTACCAATAGCATCACTATCTCCTACTGAAGATTTCCGGTTTGTTGATGATATTACCTAATTTCCAGCTGGGTGACATAGGCAGATTGATGGCAGATTATCACCCCATAGTGGACTCATATAGGAGTTGACTGATTCACACAGCAGCAAAGATGACAGAATATAATCCGATATCAAGTTGAGTGGTGCAGGAATATACTGAGACACTACCAGTTGAGTGATACAGGAATATACTGAGACACTCTATCAGTTGAGTGACACAGGAATATACAGAGACACTACCAGTTGAGTGATACAGGAATATACAGAGACACTCTATCAGTTGAGTGATACAGGAATATACTGAGACACTCTATCAGTTGAGTGATACAGGAATATACTGAGACACTCTATCAGTTGAGTGATACAGGAATATACTAAGACACTCTATCAGTTGAGTGATACAGGAATATACTGAGACACCCTATCAGTTGAGTGGTACAGTAATATACTGAGACAACCTATTAGTTGAGTCGTACAGAAATATACTGAGACACCCTATCAGTTGAGTGGTACAGGAATATACTGAGACACCCTATCAGTTGAGTGGTACAGGAATATACTGAGACACCCTATCAGTTGAGTGGTACAGGAATATTCTGAGACAACCTATCAGTTGAGTGGTACAGGAATATACTGAGACACCCTATCAGTTGAGTGGTACAGGAATATACTGAGACACTCTATCAGTTGAGTGGTACAGGAGTATAGGGAGACACACTCTCACTTGAGTTGTACAGTAGTATACTGAGACACTCTAACACTTGAGTGGTACAGGAGTATACTTGGAAATTCAATCAGTTGAGTAATTCAAAAGTATTCTGAGATACTGTATCAGTTGAGAGGTACAGCAGTATACTGGGATACTCTATCAGTTGAGTGGTACAGGAGTATACTGAGACAGTCTATCAGTCGAGTGTTACAGGAGTATACTGAGACGCTCTGTCAGTTGAGTGGTACATGACTATGCTTGGACACTCTATCAGTTGATTCGTAGAGGAGAATGCTGAGATACTCTATCAGTTGAGTGGTACAGGAGTTTAAGGAGACACTCTATCAGTTGAGTGGTACAGGAGTATTCTGGGACTTTCTCTCAGTTCTGTGGTACAGGAGCATACTGAGATACTCTATCAGTTGATTGGTACAGGAGTATACTGAAACACTCTATCAGTGAAGTGGTACACCGCTATGAAGTGTCACTCTAACATTTGAGTGGTACACGACTATGCTGGGACACTCTATCAGTTGAGTGGTGCAGGAGTACACTGAGATACTCTAATAGTACAGTGGTACAGAAGTATACTGAGATACTCTATCAGTTGAGTGTTATGGGAGTATATTGAGACAATCTATCAGTTGAGCGATACAGGAGTATGCTGAGATACAATATCAGTTGAGTGGTACAGGAGTATACTGAGACACTCTATCAGTTGAGAGGTACACGGTTATGGTGGGACACACAATCAGTTGAGCGGTACAGGAGTATTCTGAGACACACAATCAGTTGAGCGGTACAGGAGTATGCTGGGACACTCAATCAGTTGAGTGGTACAGGAGTATACTGAGACACTCTATCAGTTGAGAGGTACACGGTTATGCTGGGACACTCAATCAGTTGAGCGGTACAGGAGTATACTGGGACACACTATCAGTTGAGAGGTACACGGTTATGCTGGGACACACTATCAGTTGAGTGGTACAGGAGTATACTGGGACACACTATCAGTTGAGAGGTACACGGTTATGCTGGGACAATCAATCAGTTGAGTGGTACAGGAGTATACTGAGACACTCTATCAGTTGAGAGGTACACGGTTATGCTGGGACACACTATCAGTTGAGTGGTACAGGAGTATACTGGGACACACTATCAGTTGAGAGGTACACGGTTATGCTGGGACACACTATCAGTTGAGTGGTACAGGAGTATACTGGGACACACTATCAGTTGAGAGGTACAGGAGTATTCTGAGACACACTATCAGTTGAGAGGTACACGGTTATGCTGGGACACACTATCAGTTGAGTGGTACAGGAGTATACTGGGACACACTATCAGTTGAGTGGTACAGGAGTATACTGGGACACACTATCAGTTGAGTGGTACAGGAGTATACTGGGACACACTATCAGTTGAGAGGTACACGGTTATGCTGGGACACTCAATCAGTTGAGTGGTACAGGAGTATACTGAGACACTCTATCAGTTGAGAGGTACACGGTTATGCTGGGACACACTATCAGTTGAGTGGTACAGGAGTATTCTGAGACACTCAATCAGTTGAGAGGTACAGGAGTATTCTGAGACACTCTGTTAGTTTTGTGGAGTATGTCGGGACATTCTAACAGCTGAGTGGAACAGGAATATTCTGAGACACTCTATCAGTTAAGTGGTACAGGAGTATAGTGAGACACTCTATCAGTTAAGTGGTACACGACTATACTGGGACACTATCAGTTGAGTGGTACACGACTATACTGGGACACTATCAGTTGAGTGGTACAGGAGTATACTGGGATACTATCAGTTGAGTGGTACAGGAGTATAGTGAGACACTCTATCAATTAAGTGGTACACGACTATACTGGGACACTATCAGTTGAGTGGTACAGGAGTATACTGGGACACTATCAGTTGAGTGGTACAGGAGTATAGTGAGACACTCTATCAGTTGAGTGGTACACGACTATACTGGGACACTATCAGTTGAGTGGTACAGGAGTATACAGGTAACTATCAGTTTTGTGGTACAGGAGTATAGTGAGACACTCTATCAGTTAAGTGGTACACGACTATGCTGAGACACTATCAGTTGAGTGGTACAGGAGTATAGTGAGACACTCTATCAGTTAAGTGGTACACGACTATGCTGGGACACTATCAGTTGAGTGGTACACGACTATACTGGGACACTATCAGTTGAGTGGTACACGACTATACTGGGACACTATCAGTTGAGTGGTACAGGAGTATAGTGAGACACTCTATCAGTTAAGTGGTACACGACTATGCTGGGACACTATCAGTTGAGTGGTACACGACTATACTGGGACACTATCAGTTGAGTGGTACACGACTATACTGGGACACTATCAGTTGAGTGGTACAGGAGTATAGTGAGACACTCTATCAGTTAAGTGGTACACGACTATGCTGGGACACTATCAGTTGAGTGGTACACGACTATACTGGGACACTATCAGTTGAGTGGTACACGACTATACAGGGACACTATCAGTTGAGTGGTACACGACTATACAGGGACACTATCAGTTGAGTGGTACACGACTATACTGGGACACTATCAGTTGAGTGGTACAGGAGTATAGTGAGACACTCTATCAGTTAAGTGGTACACGACTATGCTGGGACACTATCAGTTGAGTGGTACACGACTATACTGGGACACTATCAGTTAAGTGGTACAGGAGTATACAGGTAACTATCAGTTTTGTGGTACAGGAGTATACAGGTAACTATCAGCTGAGTGGTACAGGAGTGTACTGGGACACTATCAGTTGAGTGGTACAGGAGTATACAGGTAACTATCAGTTGAGTGGTACAGGAGTATACAGGTAACTATCAGTTGAGAGGTACAGGAGTATACAGGTAACTATCAGTTGAGTGGTACAGGAGTATACAGTTAACTATCAGTTGAGTGGTACAGGAGTGTACTGGGACACTATCAGTTGAATGGTACAGGTGTATACTGAGACACTATCAGTTGAGTGGTACAGGAGTATACTGGGACACTATCAGTTGAGTGGTACAGGAGTATACTGAGACACTATCAGTTGAGTGGTACAGGAGTATACAGGGACACCATCAGTTGAGTGGTACAGGAGTATACAGGGACACTATCAGTTGAGTGGTACAGGAGTATACAGGGACACTATCAGTTGAATGGTACAGGAGTATACAGGTAACTATCAGTTGAGTGGTACAAGAGTATACTGAGATTCTCTATCAGTTGAGTGGTACAGGAGTATGCTGGGACACTATCAGTAGAATGGTACTGGAGTATACAGGGACACTATCAGTTGAGTGGTACAAGAGTATACAGGTAACTATCAGTTGAGTGGTACAAGAGTATACTGAGATTCTCTATCAGTTGAGTGGTACAGGAGTATGCTGGAACACTATCAGTTGAGTGGTACAAGAGTATACAGGGACACTATCAGTTGAATGGTACAGGAGTATACTGGGACACTATCAGTTGAGTGGTACAGGAGTATACGGGTAACTATCAGTTGAGTGGTACAGGAGTATACGGGTAACTATCAGTTGAGTGGTACAGGAGTATACGGGTAACTATCAGTTGAGTGGTACAGGAGTATACGGGTAACTATCAGTTGAGTGGTACAGGAGTATACGGGTAACTATCAGTTGAGTGGTACAGGAGTATACGGGTAACTATCAGTTGAGTGGTACAAGAGTATACAGGTAACTATCAGTTAAGTGGTACACGACTATACTGGGACACTATCAGTTGAGTGGTACAGGAGTATACAGGTAACTATCAGTTGAGTGGTACACGACTATACTGGGACACTATCAGTTGAGTGGTACACGACTATACTGGGACACTATCAGTTGAGTGGTACACGACTATACTGGGACACTATCAGTTGAGTGGTACAGGAGTATTCAGGTAACTATCAGTTGAGTGGTACAGGAGTATACAGGTAACTATCAGTTGAGTGGTACAGGAGTATACGGGTAACTATCAGTTGAGTGGTACAAGAGTATACTGAGATTCTCTGTCAGTTGAGTGGTACAGGAGTATACTGGTAACTATCAGTTGAATGGTACAGGAGTATACGGGTAACTATCAGTTGAGTGGTACAGGAGTATACAGGTAACTATCAGTTAAGTGGTACACGACTATACTGGGACACTATCAGTTGAATGGTACAGGAGTATACAGGTAACTATCAGTTGAATGGTACAGGAGTATACAGGTAACTATCAGTTGAGTGGTACAGGAGTATACAGTTAACTATCAGTTAAGTGGTACACAACTATACTGGGACACTATCAGTTGAGTGGTACAGGAGTATACTGGGACACTATCAGTTAAGTGGTACACGACTATACTGGGACACTATCAGTTGAATGGTACAGGAGTATACAGGTAACTATCAGGTGAGTGGTACAGGAGTATACAGGTAACTATCAGTTAAGTGGTACACGACTATACTGGCACACTATCAGTTGAGTGGTACAGGAGTATACAGGTAAATATCAGTTGAGTGGTACAGGAGTATACAGGTAACTATCAGTTGAGTGGTACAGAAGTATACAGGTAACTATCAGTTGAGTGGTACAGGAGTATACAGGTAACTATCAGTTGAGTGGTACAGGAGTATACAGGTAACTATCAGTTGAGTGGTACAGGAGTATACAGGTAACTATCAGTTGAATGGTACAGGAGTATACAGGTAACTATCAGTTGAGTGGTACAGGAGTATACAGGTAACTATCAGTTGAGTGGTACAGGAGTATACAGGTAACCATCAGTTGAGTGGTACAGGAGTATACGGGTAACTATCAGTTGAATGGTACAGGAGTATACAGGTAACTATCAGTTAAGTGGTACAGGAGTATACAGGTAACTATCAGTTGAATGGTACAGGAGTATACAGGTAATTATCAGTTAAGTGGTACAGGAGTATACAGGTAACTATCAGTTAAGTGGTACACGACTATACTGGGACACTATCAGTTGAATGGTACAGGAGTATACTGGGATACTATCAGTTGAGTGGTACAACAGTATACTGAGATTCTCTATCAGTTGAATGGTACAGGAGTATACAGGGACACTATCAGTTGAGTGGTACAACAGTATACTGAGATTCTCTATCAGTTGAGTGGTACAGGAGTATACTGGTAACTATCAGTTGAATGGTACAGGAGTATACGGGTAACTATCAGTTGAGTGGTACAGGAGTATACAGGTAACTATCAGTTAAGTGGTACACGACTATACTGGGACACTATCAGTTGCATGGTACAGGAGTATACAGGTAACTATCAGTTGAGTGGTACAGGAGTATACAGGTAACTATCAGTTAAGTGGTACAGGAGTATACAGGTAACTATCAGTTGAATGGTACAGGAGTATACAGGTAACTATCAGTTGAGTGGTACAGGAGTATACTGGGACACTATCAGTTGAGTGGTACAGGAGTATACAGGTGACTATCAGTTGAGTGGTACAGGAGTATACAGGTAACTATCAGTTGAGTGGTACAGGAGTATACAGGTAACTATCAGTTGAATGGTACAGGAGTATACAGGTAACTATCAGTTAAGTGGTACAGGAGTATACTGGGACACTATCAGTTGAGTGGTACAGGAGTATACAGGTAACTATCAGTTGAGTGGTACAGGAGTATACAGGTAACTATCAGTTGAGTGGTACAGGAGTATACAGGTAACTATCAGTTGAGTGGTACAGGAGTATACAGGTAACTATCAGTTGAGTGGTACAGGAGTATACTGGGACACAATCAGTTGAGTGGTACAGGAGTATACTGGGACACTATCAGTTGAGTGGTACAGGAGTATACTGAGACACTATCAGTTGAATGGTACAGGAGTATACTGGGACACTATCAGTTGAATGGTACAGGAGTATACAGGTAACTATCAGTTGAATGGTACAGGAGTATACTGGCACACTATCAGTTGAGCGGTACAGGAGTATACAGGTAACTATCAGTTGAATGGTACAGGAGTATACTGGGACACTATCAGTTGAATGGTACAGGAGTATACTGGGACACTATCAGTTGAATGGTACAGGAGTATACAGGTAACTATCAGTTGAATGGTACAGGAGTATACTGGGACACTATCAGTTGAGTGGTACAGGAGTATACTGGGACACTATCAGTTGAGTGGTACACGACTATACTGGGACACTATCAGTTAAGTGGTACACGACTATACTGGGACACTATCAGTTGAGTGGTACAGGAGTATACTGGGACACTATCAGTTGAGTGGTACAGGAGAATAAACTGAGACACTATCAGTTGAGTGGTACAGGAGTATACTGAGATTCTCTATCAGTTGAAAGGTACAGGAGTATACTGGTAACTATCAGTTGAATGGTACACGACAATACAGGGACACTATCATTTAAGAGGTACAAGAGTATACTGAGATTCTCTATCAGTTGAAATGGTACAGGAGTATACTGGGACACTATCAGTTGAATGGTACAGGAGTATACAGGGACAATATCAGTTGAGTGGTACAGGAGTATACAGGGACACTATCAGTTGAATGGTACAGGAGTATACAGGGACACTATCAGTTGAGTGGTACAACAGTATACTGAGATTCTCTATCAGTTGAGTGGTACAGGAGTATACTGGTAACTATCAGTTGAATGGTACAGGAGTATACAGGTAACTATCAGTTGAGTGGTACAGGAGTATACAGGTAACTATCAGTTAAGTGGTACACGACTATACTGGGACACTATCAGTTGCATGGTACAGGAGTATACAGGTAACTATCAGTTGAGTGGTACAGGAGTATACAGGTAACTATCAGTTAAGTGGTACACGACTATACTGGGACACTATCAGTTGAATGGTACAGGAGTATACAGGGACACTATCAGTTGAGTGGTACAACAGTATACTGAGATTCTCTATCAGTTGAGTGGTACAGGAGTATACTGGTAACTATCAGTTGAATGGTACAGGAGTATACGGGTAACTATCAGTTGAGTGGTACAGGAGTATACAGGTAACTATCAGTTGAGTGGTACACGACTATACAGGGACACTAACATTTAAGAGGTACAAGAGTATACTGAGATTCTCTATCAGATAAGTGGTACACGACTATGATGGGGCACTATTAGTTGAGTGGTACACGACTATCCTGAGACATTTTATCAGTAAGTGGTACAGAAGTACACTGATCCACCCTATCATTTGGTTGGCACAGGAATATCCTGAGACACTATCAGATGAGTGGTACAGGAGTATACTGAGACACTCTATCAGTTGATTGGTACAAGAATATCCTGAGACGATCTCTAAGTTGAGTGGTACAGGATTATGCTGGGACACTCTATCAGTTGAGTGGTACAGGAGTATGCTGGGACACTCTATCTGTTGAGTGGTGCAGGAGTATAATGAGACACTCTTATCTGTTGAGTGGTGCAGGAGTATAATGAGACACTCTATCTGTTGAGTGGTACAAGAATTACTGGAGAGACTCTCTTAGCTGAGTGGTACAGGAGTATACTGAGACACTCTGTCAGTGAGTGCTCCAGGATAATTCTGGGACACTCTATCAGTTGAGAGGTACGTGATTATACTGAGACACTATCAGTTGAATGGTACAGGAGTATACTGGGAAGATGTATCAGTTCAGTGTTACAGGAGAATACCGGAACATTCTATCAGTTTAGTGGTACAGGAGTTTACCGGGACACTATCAGTTGAGCGGTACGGGAATATACCGGGACACTCCATCAGTTGAGTGGTACAGGAGTTTAGTGGGACACTCTGTCAGTTGACTGGTACAGGAGTTTAGTGGGACACTCTCTCACTTGAGTGGTATAGAAGTATACTGAGACACTCTATCAGTTGAGTGGTACACGAATATGCTTGAACACTCTATCCGTTGAGTGGTACAGGAGTATGCAGAGATACTCTATCAGTAGAGTGGTATAGGAGTATACGGAGACACTCTATCAGTTGAGTGGTACACGACTATGTTTGGATAGTCTATCGATTGAGTGGTACAGTAGTATACTGAGACACTCTCTTACTTGAGTGGTACACGAATATGCTTGAACACTCTATCCGTTGAGTGGTACAGTAGTATGCTGAGACACTCTATCAGTTGACTGGTACAGGAGAAAGCTGAGATAATCTATCAGTTGAGTGGTACAGGAGTATACTGAGACACTCTATCAGTTGAGTGGTACATGAATATGCTTGAACACTCTATCCGTTGAGTGGTACAGGAGTATGCAGAGATACTCTATCTGTTGAGTGGTATAGGAGTATACGGAGACACTCTATAAGTAGAGTGGTACACGACTATGCTTGGATAGTCTATCGATTGAGTGGTACAGTAGTATACTGAGACACTCTCTCACTTGAGTGGTATAGAAGTATACTGAGACACTCTATCAGTTGATTGGTACACGAATATGCTTGAACACTCTATCCGTTGAGTGGTACAGGAGTATGCAGAGATACTCTATCAGTTGAGTTTTAAAGGAGTATACGGAGACACTCTATAAGTTGAGTGGTACACGACTATGCTTGTATAGTCTATCGATTGAGTGGTACAGTAGTATACTGAGACAATCTCTCACTTGAGTGCTACAGCAGTATATTGAGACACTCTATCTGTTGAGTGGTACAGGAGTATACTGGGACATTCAATCAGTTGAGTGGTTCAGGAGTATGCTGAGATACTGTATCAGTTGAGTGGTACAGGAGTATACTGGGATACCCTTATCAGTTGAGTGGTACATGTGTATACTGAGACAATCTATCAGTTGAGTAGTACAGGAGTTTACGGAGATATTCTATCAGTTGAGTGGTACAGGAGTATACTGAGACACTCTCTCAGTTTTGTGGTACAGGAGATTACTGAGATACTCTATCAGGTGAGTGGTACAGGAATATACTGAGACACTCTCTCAGTTTTGTGGTACAGGAGATTACTGAGATACTCTATCAGGTGAGTGGTACAGGAGTATACTGAAACACTCTATCAGTTGAGTGGTACATGAATATGCTTGGACACTCTCTAAGTTAAGTGGTACAGGTGTATGCTGAGATACTCTATCAGTTGAGTGGTACAGCACTATGCTGGGACACTCTAACATTTCAGTGGTACATGACTATGCTTGGACACTCTATCAGTTGATTGGTGCATGAGTATACTGAGACACTCTATCAGTCGAGTGGTACAGGAGTATACCGTGACACTCTATTCGTTGAGTGGTACAGAAGTATGCTGAGACACTCTATTATTTGAGTGGTGCAGGAGTATACTGAGACACATTAAGTTGAGTTGTACACGATTATGCTGGGACGTTCTATCAGTTGAGTGGTACAGGCGTATACCTATACACTCTATTCGTTAAGTGGTACAGAAGTACGCTGAGACACTGTATTCGTTGAGTGATGCAGGAGTATACTGAGACACTCTATCAGTTGAGTGGTGCAGGAGTACGCTGGGACACTCTATCAGTTGAGTGGTACCGGAATATACTGAGACACTCTATGAGTTGACTGGTATAGGAGTATGCGGAGACACTCTATCAGTTGAGTGTTACAGGAGTATGCCGGGACACTCCATCAGTTGAGTGGTAAAGGAGTACGCTGAGACGCTCTATCAGTTGAGTGGTACAGGAGTATACTGAGACAATCTATCAGTTGAGTGTTACAGGAGTATGCCGGGACACTCCATCAGTTGAGTGGTAAAGGAGTACGCTGAGATACTCTATCAGTTGAGTGGTACAGGAGTATACTGAGACAATCTATCAGTTGAGTGGTACAGGAGTATACTGAGATACTCTATGAGTTGACTGGTATAGGAGTATACTGAGACAATCTATCAGTTGAGTGGTACCGGAATATACTGAGACACTCTATGAGTTGACTGGTATAGGAGTATGCGGAGACACTCTATCAGTTGAGTGTTACAGGAGTATGCCGGGACACTCCATCAGTTGAGTGGTAAAGGAGTACGCTGAGATACTCTATCAGTTGAGTGGTACAGGAGTATACTGAGACAATCTATCAGTTGAGTGGTACAGCAGTATGCTGAGATACTCTATCAGTTGAGTGGTACAGGAGTATACTGAGACACTCTATCAGTCGAGTGGTACACGACTATGCTGGAACACTATCTGTTGAGTGGTTTAGGAGTATACTGAGACACTCTATCAGTTGAGTGGAGCAGTAGTATGCTGAGACACTCTATTAGTTGAGTGGTACAGGAGTATACTGAGACACTCTATTAGTTGATCGGTACAGGAGTATGCTAAGATACTCTATCAGTTGAGTGGTACAGGAGTATACTGAGACACTCTATCAGTTGAGTGGTACAGGAGTATGCTGGGATACACATCTTATTTCGCACCAGGTCTCGACTTCTCCCAATCAATCGTTTGCTTGATTCCCCTCCCTCCCTCCCTCCCTCCCTCTCTCTCTAACGTAATTGGCCACAATCCGCAGAGCATTGCCCGCAATTTAGTGCTACCCTATTGCACAAACTGAAGGGGGCGACTTTCTGAAGAGAAAATAGCCTCCAATCAAGACCTCTTCATTTCTTCTTGGGGACCAAAAAGTTTTTCGCCTTCTTCTTTCTCTGTCCTTACATTTATATACTATATAGTGGTTATTTAAACTGTTCCAGTACATGCCCTGGTACGGAAAAATAGAGCACTGCGAGCCAAGTGGGTGTGACACATTGCTGAATACCTGAACAGTTCCTGTACATTCCCTAAGCTTAGAAAAATAGAGCACTCGCACCCAAGTGTTTGTGACTCTTTACTGAACTCCTGAACAGTTCCAAGTACATTCCGTGAGCCTAGAAAAATAGATCACTTACACCCAGGTGTCTGTGACTCATTGCTGAACACCTGAGCAGCTCCCACTACATGCTCTGGGATAGAAAAATAGAGCTCTTACAGCCTAGTTTTTGTGACAATTCTTAACAGCTGATCAGTACTCAAGTACTGCCTCTGGTCAGAAAAATGGAGCACTTGGAGTTAGGGTTTTTGACACAATGCTGAACATCTGAACCGTTGTGGGTGTTTATCTCACGGTGCTAAACACCACAAATGAAGTAGCACTGCTGACGCCTGGCAATGTTAACTCATTATTCTGGAATCTGAGCTAATGGGGATATTAACTCAGGGTGCTGAATGAAGACGATAGTTACCTCATGAAGCAGAGCACTCTAAGTTTCGGAGATAATTAACCAACGTTTTTAATCATCTTGGCTGTTGGAATAAACTCCCTGTGAACTGTTGGAGATAACTATTCAAGATGATAATACCAGAAATTTTGAACTGCTGTAGTCTTTTAACTCGGGGTGCTGAACACCTGAGCAGTTGACATATTTAACCCAGAGTGCTGGCTGAACACCTGAACCGTTGCAAATAAAATGCTGAACATTTGACGGTAGGAGATAATTAACTCAAGTTACTGAACAGCTGAATTGTTTGAGATAAATAGCTCAGGGTACTGAACACCTGTACTATAGGATATAATAAACCTAAGTGCTCTACACCTGAACCGTTGGAGATAAAACCCCTTATTGCCGAACACCTGAACCATTGGAGATAATACACCCATGAACACCTAAACTGATGAAGATAATTTTAACTTCTGATGCTCAAAAACTGAAGCATTGGAGATAATAAACCTAAGTGTTCTACATCTGATACGTTGGAGATAATAAGTTTAAGTGTTCTACACCTGAACATTTGGAGATAATAAACCTGAGTGTTCTACACCTGATACATTGGAGATAATAAACCTGAGTGTTCTACACAGATACGTTGGAGATAATAAACCACAGTGTTCTACACCTGATACGTTGGAGATAATAAACCACAGTGTTCTACACCTGAACCGTTGGAGATAATAAACCTCAGTGTTCTACACCTGATACGTTGGAGATAATAAACCTGAGTGTTCTACACCAGAACCGTTGGAGATATTAAACCTGAATGTTCTACACCTGATACGTTGGAGAATATAAACCTCAGTGTTCTACACCTGAACCGTTGGAGATAATAAACCTGAGTGTTCTACACCTGATATGTTGGAGATAATAAACCTGAGTGTTCTACACCTGATACGTTGGAGATAATAAACCTGAGTGTTCTACACCTGATACGTTGGAGATAATAAATCTGAGTGTTCTACACCTGAGCCGTTGGAGATCATAAACCTGAATGTTCTACACCTGATACGTTGGAGATAATAAACCTGAGTGTTCTACACCTGATACGTTGGAGATAATAAACCTGAGTGTTCTACACCTGACCGTTGGAGATAATAAACCTGAATGTTCTGCACCTGATACGTTGGAGATAATAAACCTCAGTGTTCTACACCTAAACCGTTGGAGATATTAAACCTCAGTGTTCTACACCTGATACGTTGGAGATTAAACCTCAATGTTCTACACCAGAACCGTTGGAGATAATAAACCTGAGTGTTCTACACCTGATACGTTGGAGATAATAAACCTGAGTGTTCTACACCACATACATTGCAGATAATAAACCTGAATGTTCTACACCTGATACGTTGGAGATTATAAACCTCAGTGTTCTACACCTGAACCGTTGGAGATAATAAACCTGAGTGTTCTACACCTGATACGTCGGAGATATTAAACCTCAGTGTTCTATACCTGATACGTTGGAGATATTAAACCTCAGTGTTCTACACAGAACCGTTAGAGATAACAAACCTGAATGTTCTACACCTGATACGTTGGAGATAATAAACCTGAGTGTTCTACACCTGATACGTTGGAGATATTAAACCTCAGTGTTCTATACCTGATACATTGGAGATAATAAACCTCAGTGTTCTACACAGAACCGTTGGAGATAATAAACCTGAATGTTCTACACCTGATACGTTGGAGATAATAATCCTGAATGCTCTACACCTGAACCGTTGGGGATAATAAATCTGAATGCTCTACACCTTATACGTTGGAGATAATAAACCTCAGTGTTCTACACCAGAACCGTTGGAGATAATAAACCTGAATGCTCTACACCTGGACCGTTGGGGATAATAAATCTGAATGCTCTACACTTTATACGTTGGAGATAATAAACCTCAGTGTTCTACACCAGAACCGTTGGGGATAATAAACCTGAATGCTCTACACCTGATACGTTGGAGATAATAAACCTCAGTGTTTTACACCTGATACGTTGCAGATAATAAATCTCAGTGTTCTACACCTGAACCGTTGGGGATAATAAACCTCAGTGTTCTACTCCTGATACGTTGCAGATAATAAACCTCAGTGTTCTACACCTGAACCGTTGGAGATAATAAACCTCAGTGTTCTACACCTGATACGTTGGAGATAATAAATCTCAGAGATAATAAAACTAAATGTTTCTGATACGTTGGAGATAATAAACCTGAGTTTATATATATACTTTGAACGTAAGCTGTTCATAATATATGGCCAGATGAAACTATTTAACACACGCAGCTATTTATGTTTTACTTTCTCTGCTTAGTACATAGAAGGTATTGCATTCCAACCAAAAATTTAATCCTGGGATTTCATTGGAAATATACGTTTTAGGACCTCTTATATCCCAAAAAGCAGTTTTAGGAAACTGTACACCTGAAAAAAGTTCCAAAATGTTCATTTTGTCAAACATAGCTCTATCGATTTGGATTAAAATAACGTATATTAAACATACTTATATGCATAGCTCTATCGATTTGGATTAAAATAACGTATATTAAACATACTTATATGCATAGCTCTATCGATTTGGATTAAAATAACGTATATTAAACATACTTATATGCATAGCTCTATCGATTTGGATTAAAATAACGTATATTAAACATACTTATATGCATAGCTCTATCGATTTGGATTAAAATAACGTATATTAAACATACTTGTATGCATATCTCTATCGATTTAGATTAAAATAACGTATATTAAACATACTTATATGCATAGCTCTATCGATTTGGATTAAAATAACGTATATTAAACATACTTATATGCATAGCTCTATCGATTTGGATTAAAATAGCGTATATTAAACATACTTATATGCATAGCTCTATCGATTTAGATTAAAATAACGTATATTAAACATACTTATATGCATATCTCTATCGATTTAGATTAAAATAACGTATATTAAACATACTTATATGCATAGCTCTATCGATTTAGATTAAAATAACGTATATTAAACATACTTATATGCATAGCTCTATCGATTTAGATTAAAATAACGTATATTAAACATACTTATATGCATAGCTCTATCGATTTAGATTAAAATAACGTATATTAAACATACTTATATGCATATCTTGAATTTTCTGGGAATAGTTGCTGAAGATCTTTTTATTCTGATGACTTCTGTATAACTGACAAACCGTGAGCGATAAACAAAGATATAGATATTGTTACAACACTCAATTTACGATATTCCTTGTTATTTCTTCCGGTTTTAAAAGACTTAAACATCTGTGATACAGGAACTGTGTACTTAGTGTACATGGAATACCTTCTCTATACACTATGAACAAAGTACGGGTAGAGAAAGTAACTATATTTTGCTTAGTGCTGAACATCCCAAACAATTTTCATTCACGCTGGTCAAGCGTTGAACTTGCTTGCGGAACAGATGTTTTATACATATTGCTGAATAACTTAAATTAATTAATTTTTCGGAACAGCTGAAACACGTTAACTTAAACTGCTAAAATTTGAAATATGTTAAACACCTGAAACATTTAATTTGCAATGCTGAACCTAACATTACTGAAAATTAAAAAGTGATTGTTCTGAATTTTATCAAAAAATCTTATGAGTTACATTTATATGAATTTATCCACCTATTCTGCAACAAAGCATGGAGAATAACTATTTACGAAACATACTTATAACATAAATATTCATGATGGAAGAGCGTAAAGTTACGGTTTTTGATTTGAGCGGCAATATTGTGAAACGAGAATCAAAAAGAAACTTTACAAAGTTTATTTCTATGAGAATTTTGTGATATTAAAAGAAAAGCAAGGAAGTGAGCAAGGGTTATAGTTGGCGATGGTTATAGCTGCAGGCCGTGATATTCTTAGAGCTGCTGCTGTAACTATTGAACATGTGTACAACACACGTAACAAACTTACTTTACGCTTCCATTCCGTAAAAATCAAGTTTGAGCTGAGCCCGTAAAGTGCTCGGTCGTAGGACTTGCTTGTAGATACACGGGATAAAGTGCCACTCAAGAAACGGTCGCCATGCCATACATTGAGATTCTGTTCTCTTTGTGTCCCTAAGAGAAAGATAAGTGAATAACTATTTTCTATTTCAGAAAGTATTTCAACATTAAAACCAAAAAGTATATTTGACATAAGTTGTGTGTTTTTACGAAATCGTTCATTTTTGTGCAGTAAACTTTTGTCGATGTTGTATCAGATGGTTTACGAGTTGTGCAAATCCGTCCAGATTTAACAAGACGCAGAGGCTATTCCTAAAAAACTGATGTGGTCCACTCACATGACTTTCCCTACATCTCTGAAACAAATTATTATGCTTCTATTTACTTCATGCAATCGAGAAAAAATTAGCAGAAATAGTCTTATTACTTGCTTTCTTGTAAGTAGAAGTGAAATAAGGGAGTACCATAGGTTAAAGTGATAGTCAAAAGCTGGTTGCTATGTGACCGAAGTTCCTTGTTTGTATGGAAAGCTGATGACAAATTCTGTGTGGGAAACGTAAGTTTTTTAAAGTTGAAACTAATAAGAAGGAATGTCTCAAAAACGATCAATTCCACGAAAAAAGTTGAATATAATATAAATTGTGTCTTTTAACGTACTCCACATTTTTTGAGTGGTAAATTTTTGTCCATCTTTTACGGTTTAGCAGTTATGCAAAATTCATCCAGAATAAAGTACGAGGGCTGTAAAGCAAGTAGTGGCAACATGGTCTCCACATTAACAGGAGAGCGGGTATCAGGCAGTAGCATATGGCAGCCATCAGCTGCCAGTTGAGAGTGTGTTGTTCAAGTGAACAGTGTCAAGTGCACCGCCCTAAAGCAAGTAGTGGCAACATGGTCTCCACATTGACAGGAGAGCGGGTATCAGGCAGTAGCATATGGCAGCCATCAGCTGCCAGTTGAGAGTGTGTTGTTCAAGTGAACAGTGTCAAGTGCACCGCTCTAAAGAAAGTAGTGGCAACATGGTCTCCACATTGACAGGAGAGCGGGTATCAGCCAGTAGGATATAGGAGCGATCAGCTGCCAGTTGAGAGTGTGTTGTTCAAGTGAACAGTGTCAAGTGCACCGCTCTAAAGCAGGCAGTGGCAACATGGTCTCCACATTGACAGGATAGCGGGTATCAGTCAGTAGGATATGGGAGCGATCAGCTGCCAGTTGAGAGTGTGTTGTTCAAGTGAACAGTGTCAAGTGCACCGCTCTAAAGAAAGTAGCGGCAACATGGTCTCCACATTGACAGGAGAGCGGGTATCAGGCAGTAGCATATGGCAGCCATCAGCTGCCAGTTGAGAGTGTGTTGTTCAAGTGAACAGTGTCAAGTGCACCGCTCTAAAGAAAGTAGTGGCAACATGGTCTCCACATTGACAGGAGAGCGGGTATCAGCCAGTAGGATATGGGAGCCATCAGCTGCCAGTTGAGAGTGTGTTGTTCAAGTGAACAGTGTCAAGTGCACCGCTCTAAAGAAAGCAGCGGCAACATGGTCTCCACATTAACAGGAGAGCGGGTATCAGGCAGTAGCATATGGCAGCGATCAGCTGCCAGTTGAGAGTGTGTTGTTCAAGTGAACAGTGTCAAGTGCACCGCTGTAAAGCAAGTAGTGGCAACATGGTCTCCACATTGACAGGAGAGCGGGTATCAGCCAGTAGCATATGGCAGCGATCAGCTGCCAGTTGAGAGTGTGTTGTTCAAGTGAACAGTGTCAAGTGCACCGCTGTAAAGCAAGTAGTGGCAACATGGTCTCCACATTGACAGGAGAGCGGGTATCAGCCAGTAGCATATGGCAGCGATCAGCTGCCAGTTGAGAGTGTGTTGTTCAAGTGAACAGTGTCAAGTGCACCGATCAAAAGAAAGTAGCGGCAACATGGTCTCCACATTGACAGGAGAGCGGGTATCAGCCAGTAGGATATAGGAGCGATCAGCTGCCAGTTGAGAGTGTGTTGTTCAAGTGAACAGTGTCAAGTGCACCGATCAAAAGAAAGTAGCAGCAACATGGTCTCCACATTGACAGGAGAGCGGGTATCAGCCAGTAGGATATGGGAGCGATCAGCTGCCAGTTGAGAGTGTGTTGTTCAAGTGAACAGTGTCAAGTGCACCGGCTCTAAAGAAAGTAGTGGCAACATGGTCTCCACATTGACAGGAGAGCGGGTATCAGCCAGTAGGATATAGGAGCGATCAGCTGCCAGTTGAGAGTGTGTTGTTCAAGTGAACAGTGTCAAGTGCACCGCTCTAAAGAAAGTAGTGGCAACATGGTCCCCAAATTGACAGGAGAGCGGGTATCAGCCAGTAGCATATGGCAGCGATCAACTGCCAGTTGAGAGTGTGTTGTTCAAGTGAACAGTGTCAAGTGCACCGCTCTAAAGAAAGTAGTGGCAACATGGTCCCCACATTGACAGGAGAGCGGGTATGAGCCAGTAGCATATGGCAGCGATCAGCTGCCAGTTGAGAGTGTGTTGTTCAAGTGAACAGTGTCAAGTGCACCGCCCTAAAGCAAGTAGTGGCAACATGGTCTCCACATTGACAGGAGAGCGGGTATCAGGCAGTAGCATATGGCAGCCATCAGCTGCCAGTTGAGAGTGTGTTGTTCAAGTGAACAGTGTCAAGTGCACCGCTCTAAAGAAAGTAGTGGCAACATGGTCTCCACATTGACAGGAGAGCGGGTATCAGCCAGTAGGATATAGGAGCGATCAGCTGCCAGTTGAGAGTGTGTTGTTCAAGTGAACAGTGTCAAGTGCACCGCTCTAAAGCAGGCAGTGGCAACATGGTCTCCACATTGACAGGATAGCGGGTATCAGTCAGTAGGATATGGGAGCGATCAGCTGCCAGTTGAGAGTGTGTTGTTCAAGTGAACAGTGTCAAGTGCACCGCCCTAAAGCAAGTAGTGGCAACATAGTCTCCACATTGACAGGAGAGCGGGTATCAGTCAGTAGGATATGGGAGCGATCAGCTGCCAGTTGAGAGTGTGTTGTTCAAGTGAACAGTGTCAAGTGCACCGATCAAAAGAAAGTAGTGGCAACATGGTCTCCACATTGACAGGAGAGCGGGTATCAGTCAGTAGGATATGGGAGCGATCAGCTGCCTGTTGAGAGTGTGTTGTTCAAGTGAACAGTGTCAAGTGCACCGCTCTAAAGAAAGCAGCGGCAACATGGTCTCCACATTGACAGGAGAGCGGGTATCAGTCAGTAGGATATGTCAGCGATCAGCTGCCAGTTGAGAGTGTGTTGTTCAAGTGAACAGTGTCAAGTGCACCGCTCTAAAGAAAGTAGTGGCAACATGGTCCCCAAATTGACAGGAGAGCGGGTATCAGCCAGTAGGATATGGGAGCGATCAGCTGCCAGTTGAGAGTGTGTTGTTCAAGTGAACAGTGTGAAGTGCACCGCTCTAAAGAAAGTAGTGGCAACATGGTCCCCACATTGACAGGAGAGCGGGTATCAGTCAGTAGGATATGGGAGCGATCAGCTGCCAGTTGAGAGTGTGTTGTTGAAGTGAACAGTGTCAAGTGCACCGCTCTAAAGAAAGTAGTGGCAACATGGTCTCCACATTGACAGGAAAGCGGGTATCAGCCAGTAGGATATGGGAGCGATCAGCTGCCAGTTGAGAGTGTGTTATTCAAGTGAACAATGTCAAGTGCACCGCTCTAAAGAAAGTAGTGGCAACATGGTCTCCACATTGACAGGAGAGCGGGAATCAGCCAGTAGGATATGGGAGCGATCAGGTGACTGGTCGGGCTACCAGTTGAGAGTGTGTTTCAAGTGAACAGTGTCAAGTGCACCGCTATAAAGCATGTTTACCAAAGGCGATCGGCGTTTGTGGATTAAAATCGAAATTGCCCATGGAAAAACTGCATCAGCATGTTATCGAGGATTACGTGAAGCCTGTGTCGGGAATGCATTGCCGTACAGGACGGTTGCGCGATGGGTCAAGGCGTTTCGTGCAGGTCGGACTGAAACTGCGGATTTGCACCGCACAGGTCGGCCGTCCATTCCGCAAGATCAGATTGACATCGTGAGTGGTGTCGTTGCCATGGACCATCGATGGACTGTCCGGGAGTTATCTCAGTCATCAAACTGTGTAGCATATCCTGACGAAATGTCTTCACCTGAGGAAAATTGCGTCCGTTCAGTTCCACATCGACTCACAGAAATGGCACCGGTATCCACCTGGACAGGAGAGGCATGTCCGCAGCGTATTGTCGCCATTGATGAGACGTGGGCACGAGCCAGAGAGCCGGAATTGAAGGGTCGGTCGAATGAATGACGTGACCCAGGTTCACCACGTCCACAGAAAGTTGGACAGGAACCCAGTCGGGTGAAGCTGATGCTGGTTGTGGCACACGACTCCGAGGGGGTTACTCTTACGCAAGCTGTGCCTGAGGACAAACCGTCAACAGCGACATAACAACGCACGTCCTTGTGACTTGTACCTGTTTCCCAAGTTGAAGGAGCCCCTCCGATTTCCTGACGTGGCACCTTAAGCCCTTCGCAGTCATCAACAGAGATCGCCTTGTCAACGGCTGCCCTACATTTGGCAAAAGGTCAGGGACTTTGCGGGTGATTATATTGAAGGAATGTAATGCAATTGTACTTGTGAGTTCAATAAATAGTGTTCTATCAATGGTGCCACTACCATGCTGTATACAGAGGCTATTCCCAAAAAATTCAAGATATACATTTTATTAGTCAGGTTAATATCTTCAATATACGACATTTTAATCAAAATCGATAGTCATTTTGAGAAAACCAAAATTTTCGAAATAAGTTCCATGTAAAGGGTATTTGAGGGTGGGGGCATTTTCTTGGAAATTTTCGTGTTGTATGCTTGGAAGATACCAAACATAAATACCAAGTTTGGTTTTTATTAGACTTTTCATTTTTGAGCTTTGCTGCCCAATCACACAGAAACGCACACGGACATTTTTCTAAAAATATTTTTACTTTCTCTATACGTACTATGTATATAGTGTATAGAGAAGATAGTGTATTGCACCAAAAAATTCGATACCGAGATTTCACCGGAAATACATGTTTTAAGAACACCTGAATCCAAAAGAAAGCATTTTTAGAAAAATGACCATCTGTGTCTGTCTGTCATGTGTGCCTGTGGGCAGTATAGCTCAAAAACGAAAACACCAAACTTGGTAGGTAGGTTCAGTATCTTCCAAGAATGTGTCACGGAGATGTTCAAGAAAATTCCTCCTCCCCCAACTACCCTTCACATGGAACAATTTTCGAAAATTTTGAATTTCTAAAAAAAGGCTCTAACAATTTTTATTAAAATATCGTATACTAAAGATATTTACCTGACAAATAAAATGTATATCGTGAATTTTCTGGGAATAGCTTCTGAAGACCACTTTATTCTGGATGAATTTTACAGAATTTTGTATAACTGGTAAACCGTAAGAGATAGAAAAAAACTTAGCACACAAAAAATGTGGAGCACATTAAAACACACACTTTATGTTATACACATTTTTTTCGTGGAGTTGATCGTTTTTTTTTTTTTTTTTTTTTTAGATATACCTTGTTTTTGGATTCAGCCTTGAAAAAATTACATTTCTTATACAAGGATTTGTCAACTTCTGTCCATACAAACAAATGAACTTCAGTCTCATAGCAACCAGCTTTGTGACGGATCACAATCCTGCGTGTATCAAGTTTCAGTACGAACTGAGCCAGTGACAGATCACAATTCCGCGTGTATCATGTTTCAGTACGAACTGAGCCAGTGACAGATCACAATCTTGCGTGTATCAAGTTTCAGTACGAACTGAGCCAGTGACAGATCACAATTCCGCGTGTATCATGTTTCAGTACGAACTCAGCCAGTGACAGATCACAATTCCGCGTGTATCAAGTTTCAGTACGAACTGAGTTAGTGACTGATCACAATTCTACGTGTTTAATGCTTCAGTACGAACTGAGCTAGTGGCAGTTCACAATCCTGCGTGTATCAAGTTTCAGTACGAACTGAGCCAGTGACAGATCACAATTCCGCGTGTATCAAGTTTCAGTACGAACTGAGCTAGTGACTGATCACAATTCTACGTGTTTAATGCTTCAGTACGAACTGAGCTAGTGGCAGTTCACAATCTTGCGTGTATCAAGTTTCAGTACCACCTCTGTATATCGACAAACACATCTGAACACAATTTTCAACGTAAGTAAATAGGATATTTTTAATTCAGAAGAGAGTACTGAGATTAATTTTTAATATGAAGCCAAGAGATTCATTAAGACATGTTTTTAAACAATTTTATATTTTTACTTTGACTGATTTATTAATATAATGCTGCACTATTTTATAAAAACCACCCATACTTGTTCAGTCTCAACTGTGACGTTCATAATCATTTTACTGGAAGTGTGAATGACATCCATATAGCAAAATATTAAACAACTATATACTCAGAATCACCAAAGTGCCTCATAAGTAAAATTGTCAATGCCCTCCCATATGACATCATTAAAATAGATGACATGTGTACATTTAAAAGATCACTACGCTCATTTCTACAAGACAAAACTTTTTGCAGTTTAAGTGAATTGCTTAATTGATGTACATTTTATGACGAGTGCGTCTATATAGAAAATAAATCCATCCATTTACCCATCCACCCATTCATCCATCCATCCATCCATCCATTCATCCATCAACCCATCCGCCCGTCCATCCATTCACCCCTCCATCCACCCTTCCACCCATCCATCCATCCACCCATCCACCCATCCATCCATCCATCCATCCACCCATCCACCCGTCCATCCACCCATCCACCCATCCATCCATCCATCCATTCGTTCATCCATCCACACATCCACCCGTCCATCCATCCACCCGTCCATCCATCCATCCACCCATCCACCAATCCATCCATTCACCCATCCATCATTCCATCCATCCACCCATTCATCCATCCGTCCACCCATGCATCCACACATCGATCCACCCATCCATCCACCCATCGATCCACCCATCCATCCACCGATCCAACGATCCACCCATCCACCCATCCATTCATCCACCCATCCATCCACCCATCCACCCTCCCATCCACTCATCCATCCATCCACCCATCCATCAACCCATCCAACCAGACATCCAACCATCCACCCATCCTTCCACACATCCACCCATCCATCCATGCACCTATCCATCCATGCACTTATCCATCCATCCACCCATCCATCCATCGATCCATCCACCCAGCCATCCATCCATCCATCCACCCATCCATCCACCCATCCATCCATCCACCCATCCATCCACCCATCCACCCATCCATCCATCCATCCATCCATCCACCGATCCACCCATTCATCCATCCATCCATCCACCCATCGATCCACCCATCCATCCACCCATCGATCCACCCATCCATCCACCCATCGATCCACCCATCCATCCACCCATCGATCCACCCATCCATCCACCGATCCAACAATCCACCCATTCATCCATCCATCCATCCACCCATTCATCCATCCATCCATCCACCCATCCATCCACCCATCCACCCATCAATCCATCCATCCATCCATCCACCGATCCACCCATCCATCCACCCATTCATCCATCCACACATCCATGCATCCCGTCATCCATCCATCCACCCATCCATCCTCCCATCCATTCATCCATCCAGCCACACATCCATCCATACATCCATCCACCCTTGCAACCATCTATCCATCCATCCAACCTTGCATCCATCCACCCACCCATCCACCCACCCATCCACCCACCCATCCACCCATCCATCCAACCACCCATCCATCCACCCATCCTCCCATCCATCCACGCACCTATCCATCCACCCATCCGTCCGTCCATCCATCCATCCATCCATCCACCTATCCATCCATTCATCCATCCACCCATTCATTCGTCTATCCATCCAACCGTCCACCCAACCATCCATCCATCCATCCACCCATTCATCCACCCATCCATCCATCCATCCACCCAACCATCCATCCATTCATCCATCCACCCATCCATGCACCCCGTCATCCATCCATGCACCCATAAATCCTCCCATCCATTCATCCATCCATCCATCCATCCACCCATCCATCCATTTATACATCCATCCACCCTTGCAACCATATATCCATCCATCCAACCTTGCATCCATCCACCCATCCATCCACCCATCCATCCAACCACCCATCCATCCACCCATCCTCCCATCCATCCACGCACCTATCCATCCATACTTCCACCCGTCCATCCATCGATACATCCACCCATCCATCCATCCACCCATCCATCCATATATCCATCCATCCACCCGTCCATACATCCATCCATCCACCCATCCATCCGTTCATCCATCCATCGATCCACCCATCCATCTACCCATTCATCCATCCATCCACCCATCCGTCCATCCATCCACCCATCCATCCATCCACCCATCCATTCATATATCCATCCATCCACCCATCCATACATCCAGCCATGCACCCATCCGTACATTCATCCACACATCCATCCACCCATATATCCATTCATCCATACATCCATCCATCCACCCATCCACCCATTCATCCGTCCATCCATCCACCCATCCATCCATTCATCGATCCACCCATCCATATTCCCATTCATCCATCCATCCATCCACCCATCCATCCATCCATCCATCCATCCATCCACTCATTCATCCGTCCATCCATCCACCCATCCACTCATCCATCCATCCACCCAAGCGTCTATCCATCCATTCATCCACCCATCCGTCCACCCATCCATCCACCCATCCGTCCGTCCATCCATCCATCCATCCACCCATCCATCCATTCATCCATCTACCCATTCATCCATCCATCCAACCGTCCACCCAACCATCCATCCATCCATCCACCCATTCATCCATCTATCCATCCCTCCACCCATCCGTCTATCCATCCATTCACCCATTCATCCATCTACCCATTCATCCATCCTCCCAAACATCCACCCACCCATCCATCTACCCATTCATCCATCCACCCATCCATCCACCCATTCATCCATACACCCATCCTTGCATCCCGTCATTCATCCATCCATCCACCAATCCATCATCCACCCATCCATCCATTCATCCATCCATCCACCCATACATCCATCCACCCTTGCAACCATCTATCCATCCATCCATCCATCCATCCACCCTTGCATCCATCCACCCATCCTTCCAACCATCCATCCACCCACCCATCCATCCATCCACCCTTGCAACCAGCTATCCATCCATCCACCCTTGCATTCATCCACCCATCCATCCACCCACCCATCCATCCATCCATCCATCCACCCATCCATCCATCATCTTTACCATTTTGTTTACCATGAACGACCTTTACAAAAGAAATAACACAACAAAAAAAGTTTAAATCTATCAATTTTTTTATCACTTTGGAGTACTTTCTATTATTCGAAAATCATTTTTTGAAAGTTAATTATGATAACATTTTTTTTTTTTTTTAGCTTAACGTACCTTGAACCTGTTGGTAATATCGGAAGATAAATAAAATGATACGCAAATGATCTCGTGGCCCGTGGAGCTTAAAGTTACTCAACATTTGTTTTCTGAAGAAAAAGGAAAGCCCCGAAAAAAACCTTATTCGGATATCTCACCCTAAGCGAGTTTTGAACTGGTGACCTGTTGAATGTGAGGCCCGGAGACACCTTCCAGGGGGCTAGTAATTAATGTATTATTATAAAATAAATATGTAACCAACATTTTCACTGAATATACAAAATATTATGTTTCGACAATTTTATTGCCTAAGATTCTCGCAAGAAGTTATTGAAGTGACAACTTGCTGTATCAGAACCTGCTCCAATTACTGAAGGAGACGCCGGAAATAAAAACGCAGCGACAGTTTGCACGTGACGACACCAGGGGGGGATCCTTCAGAATACTTTTTTAAACGAATGATTAAAAGGTTGAGGAGCGGCGGCGCGCGCTGAATTGATAATTGTTGTGAAATCAACCGTAACAATCATGTTCCATTGTTAAGACCAAATTGGCACCGCTCCACTTCCTTAAGTCCAATAGATGCGTTCGGTGCGGATTGTAAACAGTGATACCAACTGCACGGCTCCACTTCCCTCCCTTTGTCCAAGTTGTTTTTACTGCCACAGTAATTTCGTAACCATGATCGTCTAGTTTCAATTGCGAGAGACACATATAGTTGGAACTGGTAACCATGGTAACACAGCTGATCGTCTAGTTGCAATTGCGAGAGACACATATTGTTGGAACTGATAACCATGGTAACACAGCTGATCGTCTAGTTGCAATTGCGAGAGACACATATAGTTGGAACTGGTAACCATGGTAACACAGCTGATCGCTTAGTTTCAATTGCGAGAGACACATATTGTTGGAACTGATAACCATGGTAACACAGCTGATCGCTTAGTTTCAATTGCGAGAGACACATATAGTTGACACTAGTAACCATGGTAACACAGCTGATCGTCTAGTTTCAATTGCGAGAGACACATATAGTTGGAACTGGTAACCATGGTAACACAGCTGATCTTCTAGTTTCAATTGCGAGAGACACATATTGTTGGAACTGGTAACCATGGTAACACAGCTGATGGTCTAGTTTCAATTGCGAGAGACTCATATTGTTGGTTCTGGTAACCATGGTAACACAGCTGATCGTCTAGTTTCAACTGTGAGAGACACATATAGTTGGAACTGGTAACCATGGAAACACAGCTGATCGTCTAGTTTCAATTGCGAGAGACACATATTGTTGACACTAGTAACCATGGTAACACAGATTATCGTCTAGTTTCAATTGCGAGAGACACATATTGTTGGAACTTGTAACCATGGTAACACAGCTGATCGTCTAGTTTCAACTGCGAGAGACACATATAGTTGGAACTGGTAACCATGGTAACACAGCTGATCGTCTAGTTTCAATAGCGAGAGACACATATAGTTGGAACTGGTAACCATGGTAACACAGCTGATCGTCTAGTTTCAATTGCGAGAGACACATATTGTTGACACTAGTAACCATGGTAACACAGCTGATCGTCTAGTTTCAATTGCGAGAGACACAATTTGTTGACACTGGTAACCATGGTAACACAGCTGAACATCTAGCTTCAAATGCGAGAGTCACATATTGTTGGAACTGGTAAACATGGTAACACAGCTGATCGTCTAGTTTCAATTGCGAGAGACACATATTGTTGGCTATGGAAACCATGGTAACACAGCTGATCGTCTAGATTCATCTGCGAGAGACACATATAGTTGGAACTGGTAACCATGGTAACACAGCTGATGGTCTAGTTTCAATTGCGAGAGACACATATTGTTGGAACTAGTAACCATGGTAACACAGCTGATCGTCTAGTTTTAACTGCGATAGGCACATATAATTGGTACTGGTAACCATCGTAACACAGCTGATCGTCTAGTTTCAATTGCGAGAGACACATATTGTTGACACTAGTAACCATGGTAACACAGCTGATCGTCTAGTTTCAATTGCGAGAGACACATATTGTTGAAACTGGCAACCATGGTAATATCACTGATCGTCTAGTTTCAACTGTGAGAGACACATATAGTTGGAACTGGTAACCATGGTAACACAGCTGATCGTCTAGTTTCAATTGCGAGAGACACAAATTGTTGGAACTAGTAACCATGGTAACACAGCTGATGGTCTAGCTTCAATTGCGAGAGACTCATATTGTTGGTTCTGGTAACCATGGTAACACAGCTGATCGTCTAGTTTCAACTGCGAGAGACACATATAGTTGGAACTGGTAACCATGGAAACACAGCTGATCGTCTACTTTCAATTGCGAGAGACACATATTGTTGGTACTGGTAACCATGGTAACACAGCTGATCGTCTAGCTTCAATTGCGAGAGACACATATTGTTGGTACTGGTAACCATGGTAACACAGCTGATCGCTTAGTTTCAATAGCGAGAGACATATTGTTGACACTAGTAACCATGGTAACACAGCTGATCGTCTAGTTTCAATTGCGAGAGACACATATAGTTGGAACTGGTAACCATGGTAACACAGCTGATCGTCTAGTTTCAATTGCGAGAGACTCATATTGTTGGTTCTGGTAACCATGGTAACACAGCTGATCGTCTAGTTTCAACTGCGAGAGACACATATTGTTGAAACTGGTAACCATGGTAACACAGCTGATCGCTTAGTTTCAATTGCGAGAGACACATATTGTTGACACTGGTAACCATGGTAACACAGCTGATCTTCTAGTTTCAATTGCGAAAGACACATATTGTTGGTACTGGTAACCATGGTAACACAGATGATCGTCTAGTTTCAACTGCGAGAGACACATATTGTTGGTACTGGTAACCATGGTAACACAGATGATCATCTAGTTTCAATTGCGAGAGACACATATTGTTGGTACTGGTAACCATGGTAACACAGATGATCGTCTAGTTTCAATTGCGAGAGACACATATTGTTGGTACTGGTAACCATGGTAACACAGCTGATCTTCTAGTTTCAATTGCGAGAGACACATATTGTTGGTACTGGTAACCATGGTAACACAGATGATCGTCTAGTTTCAACTGCGAGAGACACATATTGTTGGTACTGGTAACCATGGTAACACAGCTGATCGTCTAGTTTCAATTGCGAGAGACACATATTGTTGAAACTGGCAACCATGGTAACATCACTGATCGTCTAGTTTCAACTGTGAGAGACACATATAATTGGAACTGGTAACCATGGTAACACAGCTGATCGTCTAGTTTCAATTGCGAGAGACACATATTGTTGGAACTAGTAACCATGGTAACACAGATGATCGTCTAGTTTCAATTGCGAGAGACACATATTGTTGGTACTGGTAACCATGGTAACACAGCTGATCTTCTAGTTTCAATTGTGAGAGACACATATTGTTGGAACTGGTAACCATGGTAACACAGCTGATCGTCTAGTTTCAATTGCGAGAGACACATATTGTTGGTTCTGGTAACCATGGTAACACAGCTGATCGTCTAGTTTCAATTGCGAGAGACACATATTGTTGGAACTGGTAACCATGGTAACACAGCTGATCGTCTAGTTTCAATTGCGAGAGACACATATTGTTGGAACTGGTAACCATGGTAACACAGCAGATCGTCTAGTTTCAACTGCGAGATACACATATAGTTGGAACTGGTAACCATGGTAACACAGCTGATCTTCTAGTTTCAATTGCGAGAGACACATATTCTTGACACTAGTAACCATGGTAACACAGCTGATCCTCTAGTTTCAACTGCGAGAGACACATATTGTTGGAACTGGTGACCACGGTAACACAGCTGATCGTCTAGTGTCAATTGCGGGAGACACATATAGTTGGAACTGGTAACCATGGTAACACAGCTGATCGTCTAGTTGCAATTGCGAGAGACACATATTGTTGACACTAGTAACCATGGTAACACAGCTGACCGTCTAGTTTAAATTGCGAGAGACACATATCGTTGACATTGGTAACCATGGTAACACAGCTGATCGTCTAGTTTCATCTGCGAGATACACATATTGTTGGAATTGGTAACCATGGTAACACAGCTGATCGTCTAGTTTCAACTACGAGAGACACATATTGTTGACACTGGTAACCATGGTAACACAGCTGATCGTCTAGTTTCAATTGCGAGAGACATATTGTTGGTACTGGTAACCATAGTAACACAGCTGATCGTCTAGTTTCAATCGCGACACCCATATTGTTGGTACTGGTAACCATGGTAACACAGCTGATCGTCTAGTTTCAACCGCGAGAGACACATATTGTTGGAACTGGTAACCATGGTAACACAGCTGATTGCTTAGTTTCAATTGTGAGAGACACATATTGTTGACAATAGTAACCATGGTAACACAGCTGATTGCTTAGTTATAATTGTAACAGAAACATATTGTTGACACTTGTAACCATGGTAACACAGCTGATCGTCTAGTTTCAACTGCGAGAGACACATATAGTTGGTACTGGTAACCATGGTAATACAGCTGAGCGTCTAGTTTCAAAAGCGTGAGACACATATTGTTGACACTGGTAACCATGGTAACACAGCTGATCGTCTAGTTTCAATTGCGAGAGACACATATTGTTGGAACTGGTAACCATGGTAACACAGCTGATCGTCTAGTTTCAACTGCGAGAGACACATATTGTTGAAACTGGTAACCATGGTAACACAGCTGATCGTCTAGTTTCAATTGCGAGAGACACATATTATTGGAACTGGTAACCATGGTAACACAGCTGATCGTCTAGTTTCAAAAGCGAGAGACACATATTGTTGACACTAGTTACCATGGTAAAACAGCTGATCGTCTAGTTTCAATTGCGAGAGACACATATTCTTGACACTAGTAACCATGGTAACACAGCTAATCGTCTAGTTTCAATTGCGAGAGACACATATTGTTGGAACTGGTGACCATGGTAACACAGCTGATCGTCTAGTTTCAATTGCGAGAGACACATATAGTTGGAACTGGTAACCATGGTAGCACAGCTGATCGTCTAGTTGCAATTGCGAGAGACACATATTGTTGACACTAGTAACCATGGTAACACAGCTGAACGTCTAGTTTCAACTGCAAGAGACACATATTGTTGGAATTGGTAACCATGGTAACACAGCTGTTCGTCTAGTATCAACTACGAGAGACACATATAGTTGGAACTGGTAACCATGGTAACACAGATGATCGTCTAGTTTCAATTGCGAGAGACACATATAGTTGGTGCTGGTAACAATGGTAACACAGCTGATCGTCTAGTTTCAATTGCGAGAGACACTTATTGTTGACACTAGTAACCATGGTAACACAGATGATCGTCTAGTTTCAATTGCGAAAGACACATATTGTTGGTACTGGTAACCATGGTAACACAGATGATCGTCTAGTTTCAATTGCGAGAGACACATATAGTTGGAACTGGTAACCATGGTAACACAGCTGATCGCTTAGTTTCAATTGCGAGAGACACATATTCTTGACACTAGTAACCATGGTAACACAGCTGATCGTCTAGTTTCAATTGCGGGAGACACATATAGTTGGAACTAGTAACCATGGTAACACAGCTGATCGTCTACTTTCAATTGCGACACACATATTGTTGGTACTGGTAACCTTGGTAACACAGCTGATCGTCTAGTTTCAACTGCGAGAGACACATATTGTTGGAACTGGTAACCATGGTAACACAGCAGATTGCTTAGTTTCAATTGTGAGAGACACATATTGTTGACACTAGTAACCATGGTAACACAGCTGATTGCTTAGTTATAATTGTAAGAGACACATAATGTTGACACTGGTAACCATGGTAACACAGCTGATCGTCTAGTTTCAACTGCGAGAGACACATATAGTTGGTACTGGTACCCATGGTAACACAGCTGAGCGTCTAGTTTCAAAAGCGAGAGACACATATTGTTGACACTGGTAACCATGGTAACACAGCTGATCGTCCAGTTTCAATTGCGAGAGACACATATTGTTAGAACTGGTAACCATGGTAACACAGCTGATCGTCTAGTTTCAACTGCGAGAGACACATATTGTTGAAACTGGTAACCATGGTAACACAGCTGATCGTCTAGTTTCAATTGCGAGAGACACATATTGTTGCCAATGGTAACCATGGTAACACAGCTGATCTTCTAGTTTCAATTGCGAGAGATACATATTGTTGGTACTGGTAACCATGGTAACACAGCTGATCGTCTAGTTTCAATTGCGAGAGACACATATTGTTGGTTCTGGTAACCATGGTAACACAGCTGATCGTCTAGTTTCAACTGCGAGATACACATATATTTGGAACTGGTAACCATGGTAACACAGCTGATCGTCTAGTTTCAACTGCGAGATACACATATATTTGGAACTGGTAACCATGGTAACACAGCTGATCGTCTAGTATCAATTGCGAGATACACATATTGTTGCAACTGGTAACCATGGTAACACAGCTGATCGTCTAGTTTCAAATGCGAGAGACACATATACTTGGTACTGGTAACCATCGTAACACAGCTGATCGTCTAGTTTCAATTGCGAGAGTCACATATTGAGGACACTAGTTACCATGGTAAAACAGCTGATCGTCTAGTTTCAATTGCGAGAGACACATATTGTTCGAACTGGTAACCATGGTAACACAGCTGATCGTCTAGTTTCAACTGCGAGAGACACATATAGTTGGAAGTGGTAACCATGGTAACACAGCTGATCGTCTAGTTTCAATTGCGAGAGACACATATTGTTGGTACTGGTAACCATGGTAACACAGCTGATCGTCTAGTTTCAATTGCGAGAGACACATATTGTTGGCACTGGTATCCATGGTAACACAGATGATCGTCTAGTTTCAATTGCGAGACACACATATTGTTGACACTAGTAACCATGGTAACCCAGGTGATCGTCTAGTTTCAACTGCGAGAGACACATATTATTGGTAGTGGTAACCATGATAACACAGCTGATCGCTTAGTTTCAATTGCGAGAGACACATATTCTTGGCACTAGTAACCATGGTAACACAGCTGATCCTCTAGTTTCAATTGCGAGAGACACATATTGTTGGAACTGGTGACCATGGTAACACAGCTGATCGTCTAGTGTCAATTGCGAGAGACACATATAGTTGGAACTGGTAACCATGGTAACACAGCTGATCGTCTAGTTGCAATTGCGAGAGATACATATTGTTGACACTAGTAACCATGGTAACACAGCTGATCGTCTAGTTTCAATTGCGAGAGACACATATCGTTGACATTGGTAACCATGGTAACACAGCTGATCGTCTAGTTGCAATTGCGAGAGATACATATTGTTGACACTAGTAACCATGGTAACACAGCTGATCGTCTAGTTTCAATTGCGAGAGACACATATCGTTGACATTGGTAACCATGGTAACACAGCTGATCGTCTAGTTTCACCTCGAGATACACATATTGTTGGAATTGGTAACCATGGTAACACAGCTGATTGTATAGTTTCAACTACGAAAGACACATATTGTTGACACTGGTAACCATGGTAACACAGCTGATCGTCTAGTTTCAATTGCGAGAGACATATTGTTGGTACTGGTAACCATAGTAACACAGCTGATCGTCTAGTTTCAATCGCGACACCCATATTGTTGGTACTGGTAGCCATGGTAACATAGCTGATCGTCTAGTTTCAACTGCGAGAGACACATATTGTTGGAACTGGTAACCATGGTAACACAGCTGATCGCTTAGTTTCAATTGTGAGAGACACATATTGTTGACACTAGTAACCATGGTAACACAGCTGATCGCTTAGTTATAATTGTAAGAGACACATATTGTTGACACTGGTAACCATGTTAACACAGCTGACCGTCTAGTTTCAATTGCGAGAGACACATATTGTTGGAACTGGTAACCATGGTAACACAGCTGAACGTCTAGTTTCAATTGCGAGAGACACATATAGTTGGTACTGGTAACCATGGTAACACAGCTGATCGTCTAGTTTCAATTGCGAGAGACACATATTGTTGACACTAGTAACCATGGTAACACAGCTGATCTTCTAGTTTCAATTGCGAGAGACACATATTGTTGGTACTGGTAACCATGGTAACACAGCTGATCGTCTAGTTTGAATTGCGAGAGACACATATTAATGGTTCTGGTAACCATGGTAACACAGCTGATCGTCTAGTTTCAACTGCGAGATACACATATAGTTGGAACTGGTAACCATGGTAACACAGCTGATCGTCTAGTTTCAATTGCGAGACACACATATTGTTGACACTAGTAACCATGGTAACACAGCTGATCGTCTAGTTTCAATGGCGAGAGACACATATTGTTGACACTGGTAACCATGGTAACACAGATGATCGTCTAGTTTCAATTGCGAGAGACACATATAGTTGGAACTGGTAACCATGGTAACACAGCTGATCGTCTAGTTTCAATTGCGAGAGACACATATTATTGGAACTGGTAACCATGGTAACACAGCTGATCGTCTAGTTTCAATTGCGAGAGACACATAATGTTGACACTGGTAACCATGGTAACACAGCTGATCGTCTAGTTTGAATTGCGAGAGACACATATTAATGGTTCTGGTAACCATGGTAACACAGCTGATCGTCTAGTTTCAACTGCGAGATACACATATAGTTGGAACTGGTAACCATGGTAACACAGCTGATCGTCTAGTTTCAATTGCGAGAGACACATATAGTTGGTACTGGTAACAATGGTAACACAGCTGATGTCTAGTTTCAATTGCGAGAGACACATATTGTTGACACTAGTAACCATGGTAACACAGATGATCGTCTAGTTTCAATTGCGAGAGACAATATAGTTGGAACTGGTAACCATGGTAACACAGCTGATCGCTTAGTTTCAATTGAGAGAGACACATATTCTTGACACTAGTAACCATGGTAACACAGCTGATCGTCTAGTTTCAATTGCGAGAGACACATATTGTTGGAACTAGTAACCATGGTAACACAACTGATCGTCTACTTTCAATTGCGAGAGACACATATTGCTGGTACTGGTAACCATGGTAACACAGCTGATCGTCTAGTTTCAATTGCGAGAGACACATTATTGGTAGTGGTAACCATGGTAACACAGCTGATCGCTTAGTTTCAATTGCGAGAGACACATATACTTGACACTAGTAACCATGGTAACACAGCTGATCGTCTAGTTTCAATTGCGAGAGACACATATTGTTGGAACTGGTGACCATGGTAACACAGCTGATTGTCTAGTTTCAATTGCGAGAGACACATATAGTTGGAGCTGGTAACCATGGTAACACAGCTGATCGTCTAGTTTCAATTGCGAGAGACACATATTGTTGACACTAGTAACCATGCTAACATAGATGATCGTCTAGTTTCAATTGCGAGAGACACAAATTGTTGACACTGGTAACCAAGGTAACACAGCTGATCGTCTTGTTTCAACTGCGAGAGACACATATTGTTGGAACTGGTAACCATGGTAACACATCTGATCGTCTAGTTTCAAATGCGAGAGACACATATACTTGGTACTGGTAACTATCGTAACACAGCTGATCGTCTAGTTTCAATTGCGAGAGTCACATATTGTTGACACTAGTAACCATGGTAAAACAGCTGATCGTCTAGTGTCAATTGCGAGAGACACATATTGTTGGAACTGGTAACCATGGTAACACAGCTGATCGTCTAGTTTCAACTGCGAGAGACACATATAGTTGGAAGTGGTAACCATGGTAACACAGCTGATCGTCTAGTTTCAATTGCGAGAGACACATATTGTTGGTACTGGTAACCATGGTAACACAGCTGATCGTCTAGTTTCAATTGCGAGAGACACATATTATTGGAACTGGTAACCATGGTAACACAGCTGATCGTCTAGTTTCAATTGCGAGAGACACATATTATTGACACTGGTAACCATGGTAACACAGCTGATCGTCTAGTTTCAACTGCGAGAGACACATATAGTTGGAACTGGTAACCATGGAAACACAGCTGATCGTCTAGTTTCAATTGCGAGAGACACATATTGTTGAAACTGGCAACCATGGTAATATCACTGATCGTCTAGTTTCAACTGTGAGAGACACATATAGTTGGAACTGGTAACCATGGTAACACAGCTGATCGTCTAGTTTCAATTGCGAGAGACACATATTGTTGGAACTAGTAACCATGGTAACACAGCTGATCGTCTACTTTCAATTGCGAGAGACACATATTGTTGGTACTGGTAACCATGGTAACACAGCTGATCGTCTAGTTTCAATTGCGAGAGACACATATTGTTGGTACTGGTAACCATGGTAACACAGCTGATCGCTTAGTTTCAATAGCGAGAGACATATTGTTGACACTAGTAACCATTGTAACACAGCTGATCGTCTAGTTTCAATTGCGAGAGACACATATAGTTGGAACTGGTAACCATGGTAACACAGGTGATCGTCTAGTTTCAACTGCGAGAGACACATATTATTGGTAGTGGTAACCATGATAACACAGCTGATCGCTTAGTTTCAATTGCGAGAGACACATATTCTTGGCACTAGTAACCATGGTAACACAGCTGATCCTCTAGTTTCAATTGCGAGAGACACATATTGTTGGAACTGGTGACCATGGTAACACAGCTGATCGTCTAGTGTCAATTGCGAGAGACACATATAGTTGGAACTGGTAACCATGGTAACACAGCTGATCGTCTAGTTGCAATTGCGAGAGATACATATTGTTGACACTAGTAACCATGGTAACACAGCTGATCGTCTAGTTTCAATTGCGAGAGACACATATCGTTGACATTGGTAACCATGGTAACACAGCTGATCGTCTAGTTTCAATTGCGAGAGACATATTGTTGGTACTGGTAACCATAGTAACACAGCTGATCGTCTAGTTTCAATCGCGACACCCATATTGTTGGTACTGGTAGCCATGGTAACATAGCTGATCGTCTAGTTTCAACTGCGAGAGACACATATTGTTGGAACTGGTAACCATGGTAACACAGCTGATCGCTTAGTTTCAATTGTGAGAGACACATATTGTTGACACTAGTAACCATGGTAACACAGCTGATCGCTTAGTTATAATTGTAAGAGACACATATTGTTGACACTGGTAACCATGTTAACACAGCTGACCGTCTAATTTCAATTGCGAGAGACACATATTGTTGGAACTGGTAACCATGGTAACACAGCTGAACGTCTAGTTTCAATTGCGAGAGACACATATAGTTGGTACTGGTAACCATGGTAACACAGCTGATCGTCTAGTTTCAATTGCGAGAGACACATATTGTTGACACTAGTAACCATGGTAACACAGATGATCGTCTAGTTTCAATTGCGAGAGACACATATTGTTGACACTAGTAACCATGGTAACACAGATGATCGTCTAGTTTCAATTGCGAGAGACATATATTGTTGACACTGGTAACCATGGTAACACAGCTGATCGTCTAGTTTCAATGGCGAGTGACACATATTGTTGACACTGGTAACCATGGTAACACAGATGATCGTCTAGTTTCAATTGCGAGAGACACATATAGTTGGAACTGGTACCCATGGTAACACAGCTGATCGTCTAGTTTCAATTGCGAGAGACACATATTATTGGAACTGGTAACCATGGTAACACAGCTGATCGTCTAGTTTCAATTGCGAGAGACACATAATGTTGACACTGGTAACCATGGTAACACAGCTGATCTTCTAGTTTCAATTGCGAGAGACACATATTGTTGGTACTGGTAACCATGGTAACACAGCTGATCGTCTAGTTTGAATTGCGAGAGACACATATTAATGGTTCTGGTAACCATGGTAACACAGCTGATCGTCTAGTTTCAACTGCGAGATACACATATAGTTGGAACTGGTAACCATGGTAACACAGCTGATCGTCTAGTTTCAATTGCGAGACACACATATTGTTGACACTAGTAACCATTGTAACACAGATGATCGTTTAGTTTCAACTGCGAGAGACACCTATTGTTGGAACTGGTAACCATGGTAACACAGCTGATCGTCTAGTTTCAATTGCGAGAGACACATATAGTTGGTACTGGTAACAATGGTAACACAGATGATGTCTAGTTTCAATTGCGAGAGACACATATTGTTGACACTAGTAACCATGGTAACACAGATGATCGTCTAGTTTCAATTGCGAGAGACAATATAGTTGGAACTGGTAACCATGGTAACACAGCTGATCGCTTAGTTTCAATTGAGAGAGACACATATTCTTGACACTAGTAACCATGGTAACACAGCTGATCGTCTACTTTCAATTGCGAGAGACACATATTGCTGGTACTGGTAACCATGGTAACACAGCTGATCGTCTAGTTTCAATTGCGAGAGACACATATTATTGGTAGTGGTAACCATGGTAACACAGCTGATCGCTTAGTTTCAATTGCGAGAGACACATATACTTGACACTAGTAACCATGGTAACACAGCTGATCGTCTAGTTTCAATTGCGAGAGACACATATTGTTGGAACTGGTGACCATGGTAACACAGCTGATTGTCTAGTTTCAATTGCGAGAGACACATATAGTTGGAGCTGGTAACCATGGTAACACAGCTGATCGTCTAGTTTCAATTGCGAGAGCCACATATTGTTGACACTAGAGACCATGGTAACATAGATGATCGTCTAGTTTCAATTGCGAGAGACACAAATTGTTGACACTGGTAACCAAGGTAACACAGCTGATCGTCTTGTTTCAACTGCGAGAGACACATATTGTTGGAACTGGTAACCATGGTAACACAGCTGATCGTCTAGTTTCAAATGCGAGAGACACATATACTTGGTACTGGTAACTATCGTAACACAGCTGATCGTCTAGTTTCAATTGCGAGAGTCACATATTGTTGACACTAGTAACCATGGTAAAACAGCTGATCGTCTAGTTTCAATTGCGAGAGACACATATTGTTGGAACTGGTAACCATGGTAACACAGCTGATCGTCTAGTTTCAACTGCGAGAGACACATATAGTTGGAAGTGGTAACCATGGTAACACAGCTGATCGTCTAGTTTCAATTGCGAGAGACACATATTGTTGGTACTGGTAACCATGGTAACACAGCTGATCGTCTAGTTTCAATTGCGAGAGACACATATTATTGGAACTGGTAACCATGGTAACACAGCTGATCGTCTAGTTTCAATTGCGAGAGACACATATTATTGACACTGGTAACCATGGTAACACAGCTGATCGTCTAGTTTCAACTGCGAGAGACACATATAGTTGGAACTGGTAACCATGGAAACACAGCTGATCGTCTAGTTTCAATTGCGAGAGACACATATTGTTGAAACTGGCAACCATGGTAACATCACTGATCGTCTAGTTTCAACTGTGAGAGACACATATAGTTGGAACTGGTAACCATGGTAACACAGCTGATCGTCTAGTTTCAATTGCGAGAGACACATATTGTTGGAACTAGTAACCATGGTAACACAGCTGATCGTCTACTTTCAATTGCGAGAGACACATATTGTTGGTACTGGTAACCATGGTAACACAGCTGATCGTCTAGTTTCAATTGCGAGAGACACATATTGTTGGTACTGGTAACCATGGTAACACAGCTGATCGCTTAGTTTCAATAGCGAGAGACATATTGTTGACACTAGTAACCATGGTAACACAGCTGATCGTCTAGTTTCAATTGCGAGAGACACATATAGTTGGAACTGGTAACCATGGTAACACAGCTGATCGTCTAGTTTCCATTGCGAGAGACTCATATTGTTGGTTCTGGTAACCATGGTAACACAGCTGATCGCTTAGTTTCAATTGCGAGAGACACATATTGTTGGAACTGGTGACCATGGTAACACAGCTGATCGTCTAGTTTCAATTGTGAGAGACACATATTGTTGACACTAGTAACCATGGTAACACAGCTGATTGCTTAGTTATAATTGTAAGAGACACATATTGTTGACACTGGTAACCATGGTAACACAGCTGATCGTCTAGTTTCAACTGCGAGAGACACATATAGTTGGTACTGGTACCCATGGTAACACAGCTGAGCGTCTAGTTTCAAAAGCGAGAGACACATATTGTTGACACTGGTAACCATGGTAACACAGCTGATCGTCCAGTTTCAATTGCGAGAGACACATATTGTTAGAACTGGTAACCATGGTAACACAGCTGATCGTCTAGTTTCAATTGCGAGAGACAATATAGTTGGAACTGGTAACCATGGTAACACAGCTGATCGCTTAGTTTCAATTGAGAGAGACACATATTCTTGACACTAGTAACCATGGTAACACAGCTGATCGTCTACTTTCAATTGCGAGAGACACATATTGCTGGTACTGGTAACCATGGTAACACAGCTGATCGTCTAGTTTCAATTGCGAGAGACACATATTATTGGTAGTGGTAACCATGGTAACACAGCTGATCGCTTAGTTTCAATTGCGAGAGACACATATACTTGACACTAGTAACCATGGTAACACAGCTGATCGTCTAGTTTCAATTGCGAGAGACACATATTGTTGGAACTGGTGACCATGGTAACACAGCTGATTGTCTAGTTTCAATTGCGAGAGACACATATAGTTGGAGCTGGTAACCATGGTAACACAGCTGATCGTCTAGTTTCAATTGCGAGAGCCACATATTGTTGACACTAGAGACCATGGTAACATAGATGATCGTCTAGTTTCAATTGCGAGAGACACAAATTGTTGACACTGGTAACCAAGGTAACACAGCTGATCGTCTTGTTTCAACTGCGAGAGACACATATTGTTGGAACTGGTTACCATGGTAACACAGCTGATCGTCTAGTTTCAAATGCGAGAGACACATATACTTGGTACTGGTAACTATCGTAACACAGCTGATCGTCTAGTTTCAATTGCGAGAGTCACATATTGTTGACACTAGTAACCATGGTAAAACAGCTGATCGTCTAGTTTCAATTGCGAGAGACACATATTGTTGGAACTGGTAACCATGGTAACACAGCTGATCGTCTAGTTTCAACTGCGAGAGACACATATAGTTGGAAGTGGTAACCATGGTAACACAGCTGATCGTCTAGTTTCAATTGCGAGAGACACATATTGTTGGTACTGGTAACCATGGTAACACAGCTGATCGTCTAGTTTCAATTGCGAGAGACACATATTATTGGAACTGGTAACCATGGTAACACAGCTGATCGTCTAGTTTCAATTGCGAGAGACACATATTATTGACACTGGTAACCATGGTAACACAGCTGATCGTCTAGTTTCAACTGCGAGAGACACATATAGTTGGAACTGGTAACCATGGAAACACAGCTGATCGTCTAGTTTCAATTGCGAGAGACACATATTGTTGAAACTGGCAACCATGGTAACATCACTGATCGTCTAGTTTCAACTGTGAGAGACACATATAGTTGGAACTGGTAACCATGGTAACACAGCTGATCGTCTAGTTTCAATTGCGAGAGACACATATTGTTGGAACTAGTAACCATGGTAACACAGCTGATCGTCTACTTTCAATTGCGAGAGACACATATTGTTGGTACTGGTAACCATGGTAACACAGCTGATCGTCTAGTTTCAATTGCGAGAGACACATATTGTTGGTACTGGTAACCATGGTAACACAGCTGATCGCTTAGTTTCAATAGCGAGAGACATATTGTTGACACTAGTAACCATGGTAACACAGCTGATCGTCTAGTTTCAATTGCGAGAGACACATATAGTTGGAACTGGTAACCATGGTAACACAGCTGATCGTCTAGTTTCCATTGCGAGAGACTCATATTGTTGGTTCTGGTAACCATGGTAACACAGCTGATCGCTTAGTTTCAATTGCGAGAGACACATATTGTTGGAACTGGTGACCATGGTAACACAGCTGATCGTCTAGTTTCAATTGTGAGAGACACATATTGTTGACACTAGTAACCATGGTAACACAGCTGATTGCTTAGTTATAATTGTAAGAGACACATATTGTTGACACTGGTAACCATGGTAACACAGCTGATCGTCTAGTTTCAACTGCGAGAGACACATATAGTTGGTACTGGTACCCATGGTAACACAGCTGAGCGTCTAGTTTCAAAAGCGAGAGACACATATTGTTGACACTGGTAACCATGGTAACACAGCTGATCGTCCAGTTTCAATTGCGAGAGACACATATTGTTAGAACTGGTAACCATGGTAACACAGCTGATCGTCTAGTTTCAACTGCGAGAGACACATATTGTTGAAACTGGTAACCATGGTAACACAGCTGATCGTCTAGTTTCAATTGCGAGAGACACATATTATTGGAACTGGTAACCATGGTAACACAGCTGATCGTCTAGTTTCAATTGCGAGAGACACATATTGTTGACACTGGTAACCATGGTAACACAGCTGATCTTCTAGTTTCAATTGCGAGAGATACATATTATTGGTAGTGGTAACCATGGTAACACAGCTGATCGCTTAGTTTCAATTGCGAGAGACACATATACTTGACACTAGTAACCATGGTAACACAGCTGATCGTCTAGTTTCAATTGCGAGAGACACATATTGTTGGAACTGGTGACCATGGTAACACAGCTGATTGTCTAGTTTCAATTGCGAGAGACACATATAGTTGGAGCTGGTAACCATGGTAACAGAGCTGATCGTCTAGTTTCAATTGCGAGAGACACATATTGTTGACACTAGTAACCATGGTAACATAGATGATCGTCTAGTTTCAATTGCGAGAGACACAAATTGTTGACACTGGTAACCAAGGTAACACAGCTGATCGTCTTGTTTCAACTGCGAGAGACACATATTGTTGGAACTGGTAACCATGGTAACACAGCTGATCGTCTAGTTTCAAATGCGAGAGACACATATACTTGGTACTGGTAACTATCGTAACACAGCTGATCGTCTAGTTTCAATTGCGAGAGTCACATATTGTTGACACTAGTAACCATGGTAAAACAGCTGATCGTCTAGTTTCAATTGCGAGAGACACATATTGTTGGAACTGGTAACCATGGTAACACAGCTGATCGTCTAGTTTCAACTGCGAGAGACACATATAGTTGGAAGTGGTAACCATGGTAACACAGCTGATCGTCTAGTTTCAATTGCGAGAGACACATATTGTTGGTACTGGTAACCATGGTAACACAGCTGATCGTCTAGTTTCAATTGCGAGAGACACATATTATTGGAACTGGTAACCATGGTAACACAGCTGATCGTCTAGTTTCAATTGCGAGAGACACATATTATTGACACTGGTAACCATGGTAACACAGCTGATCGTCTAGTTTCAACTGCGAGAGACACATATAGTTGGAACTGGTAACCATGGAAACACAGCTGATCGTCTAGTTTCAATTGCGAGAGACACATATTGTTGAAACTGGCAACCATGGTAACATCACTGATCGTCTAGTTTCAACTGTGAGAGACACATATAGTTGGAACTGGTAACCATGGTAACACAGCTGATCGTCTAGTTTCAATTGCGAGAGACACATATTGTTGGAACTAGTAACCATGGTAACACAGCTGATCGTCTACTTTCAATTGCGAGAGACACATATTGTTGGTACTGGTAACCATGGTAACACAGCTGATCGTCTAGTTTCAATTGCGAGAGACACATATTGTTGGTACTGGTAACCATGGTAACACAGCTGATCGCTTAGTTTCAATAGCGAGAGACATATTGTTGACACTAGTAACCATGGTAACACAGCTGATCGTCTAGTTTCAATTGCGAGAGACACATATAGTTGGAACTGGTAACCATGGTAACACAGCTGATCGTCTAGTTTCCATTGCGAGAGACTCATATTGTTGGTTCTGGTAACCATGGTAACACAGCTGATCGCTTAGTTTCAATTGCGAGAGACACATATTGTTGGAACTGGTGACCATGGTAACACAGCTGATCGTCTAGTTTCAATTGTGAGAGACACATATTGTTGACACTAGTAACCATGGTAACACAGCTGATTGCTTAGTTATAATTGTAAGAGACACATATTGTTGACACTGGTAACCATGGTAACACAGCTGATCGTCTAGTTTCAACTGCGAGAGACACATATAGTTGGTACTGGTACCCATGGTAACACAGCTGAGCGTCTAGTTTCAAAAGCGAGAGACACATATTGTTGACACTGGTAACCATGGTAACACAGCTGATCGTCCAGTTTCAATTGCGAGAGACACATATTGTTAGAACTGGTAACCATGGTAACACAGCTGATCGTCTAGTTTCAACTGCGAGAGACACATATTGTTGAAACTGGTAACCATGGTAACACAGCTGATCGTCTAGTTTCAATTGCGAGAGACACATATTATTGGAACTGGTAACCATGGTAACACAGCTGATCGTCTAGTTTCAATTGCGAGAGACACATATTGTTGACACTGGTAACCATGGTAACACAGCTGATCTTCTAGTTTCAATTGCGAGAGATACATATTATTGGTAGTGGTAACCATGGTAACACAGCTGATCGCTTAGTTTCAATTGCGAGAGACACATATACTTGACACTAGTAACCATGGTAACACAGCTGATCGTCTAGTTTCAATTGCGAGAGACACATATTGTTGGAACTGGTGACCATGGTAACACAGCTGATTGTCTAGTTTCAATTGCGAGAGACACATATAGTTGGAGCTGGTAACCATGGTAACAGAGCTGATCGTCTAGTTTCAATTGCGAGAGACACATATTGTTGACACTAGTAACCATGGTAACATAGATGATCGTCTAGTTTCAATTGCGAGAGACACAAATTGTTGACACTGGTAACCAAGGTAACACAGCTGATCGTCTTGTTTCAACTGCGAGAGACACATATTGTTGGAACTGGTAACCATGGTAACACAGCTGATCGTCTAGTTTCAAATGCAAGAGACACATATACTTGGTACTGGTAACTATCGTAACACAGCTGATCGTCTAGTTTCAATTGCGAGAGTCACATATTGTTGACACTAGTAACCATGGTAAAACAGCTGATCGTCTAGTTTCAATTGCGAGAGACACATATTGTTGAAACTGGCAACCATGGAAACATCACTGATCGTCTAGTTTCAACTGTGAGAGACACATATAGTTGGAACTGGTAACCATGGTAACACAGCTGATCGTCTAGTTTAAATTGCGAGAGACACATATTGTTGGAACTAGTAACCATGGTAACACAGCTGATCGTCTACTTTCAATTGCGAGAGACACATATTGTTGGTACTGGTAACCATGGTAACACAGCTGATCGTCTAGTTTCAATTGCTAGAGACACATATTGTTGGTACTGGTAACCATGGTAACACAGCTGATCGCTTAGTTTCAATAGCGAGAGACATATTGTTGACACTAGTAACCATGGTAACACAGCTGATCGTCTAGTTTCAATTGCGAGAGACACATATAGTTGGAACTGGTAACCATGGTAACACAGCTGATCGTCTAGTTTCAATTGCGAGAGACTCATATTGTTGGTTCTGGTAACCATGGTAACACAGCTGATCGCTTAGTTTCAATTGCGAGAGACACATATTGTTGGAACTGGTGACCATGGTAACACAGCTGATCGTCTAGTTTCAATTGTGAGAGACACATATTGTTGACACTAGTAACCATGGTAACACAGCTGATTGCTTAGTTATAATTGTAAGAGACACATATTGTTGACACTGGTAACCATGGTAACACAGCTGATCGTCTAGTTTCAATTGCGAGACACACATATTGTTGACACTAGTAACCATGGTAACACAGCTGATTGCTTAGTTATAATTGTAAGAGACACATATTGTTGACACTGGTAACCATGGTAACACAGATGGTCGTTTAGTTTCAACTGCGAGAGACACCTATTGTTGGAACTGGTAACCATGGTAACACAGCTGATCGTCTAGTTTCAATTGCGAGAGACACATATAGTTGGTACTGGTAACAATGGTAACACAGATGATGTCTAGTTTCAATTGCGAGAGACACATATTGTTGACACTAGTAACCATGGTAACACAGATGATCGTCTAGTTTCAATTGCGAGAGACAATATAGTTGGAACTGGTAACCATGGTAACACAGCTGATCGCTTAGTTTCAATTGAGAGAGACACATATTCTTGACACTAGTAACCATGGTAACACAGCTGATCGTCTACTTTCAATTGCGAGAGACACATATTGCTGGTACTGGTAACCATGGTAACACAGCTGATCGTCTAGTTTCAATTGCGAGAGACACATATTATTGGTAGTGGTAACCATGGTAACACAGCTGATCGCTTAGTTTCAATTGCGAGAGACACATATACTTGACACTAGTAACCATGGTAACACAGCTGATCGTCTAGTTGCAATTGCGAGAGACACATATTGTTGGAACTGGTGACCATGGTAACACAGCTGATTGTCTAGTTTCAATTGCGAGAGACACATATAGTTGGAGCTGGTAACCATGGTAACACAGCTGATCGTCTAGTTTCAATTGCGAGAGCCACATATTGTTGACACTAGTAACCATGGTAACATAGATGATCGTCTAGTTTCAATTGCGAGAGACACAAATTGTTGACACTGGTAACCAAGGTAACACAGCTGATCGTCTTGTTTCAACTGCGAGAGACACATATTGTTGGAACTGGTAACCATGGTAACACAGCTGATCGTCTAGTTTCAAATGCGAGAGACACATATACTTGGTACTGGTAACTATCGTAACACAGCTGATCGTCTAGTTTCAATTGCGAGAGTCACATATTGTTGACACTAGTAACCATGGTAAAACAGCTGATCGTCTAGTTTCAATTGCGAGAGACACATATTGTTGGAACTGGTAACCATGGTAACACAGCTGATCGTCTAGTTTCAACTGCGAGAGACACATATAGTTGGAAGTGGTAACCATGGTAACACAGCTGATCGTCTAGTTTCAATTGCGAGAGACACATATTGTTGGTACTGGTAACCATGGTAACACAGCTGATCGTCTAGTTTCAATTGCGAGAGACACATATTATTGGAACTGGTAACCGTGGTAACACAGCTGATCGTCTAGTTTCAATTGCGAGAGACACATATTATTGACACTGGTAACCATGGTAACACAGCTGATCGTCTAGTTTCAACTGCGAGAGACACATATAGTTGGAACTGGTAACCATGGAAACACAGCTGATCGTCTAGTTTCAATTGCGAGAGACACATATTGTTGAAACTGGCAACCATGGTAACATCACTGATCGTCTAGTTTCAACTGTGAGAGACACATATAGTTGGAACTGGTAACCATGGTAACACAGCTGATCGTCTAGTTTCAATTGCGAGAGACACATATTGTTGGAACTAGTAACCATGGTAACACAGCTGATCGTCTACTTTCAATTGCGAGAGACACATATTGTTGGTACTGGTAACCATGGTAACACAGCTGATCGTCTAGTTTCAATTGCGAGAGACACATATTGTTGGTACTGGTAACCATGGTAACACAGCTGATCGCTTAGTTTCAATAGCGAGAGACATATTGTTGACACTAGTAACCATGGTAACACAGCTGATCGTCTAGTTTCAATTGCGAGAGACACATATAGTTGGAACTGGTAACCATGGTAACACAGCTGATCGTCTAGTTTCCATTGCGAGAGACTCATATTGTTGGTTCTGGTAACCATGGTAACACAGCTGATCGCTTAGTTTCAATTGCGAGAGACACATATTGTTGGAACTGGTGACCATGGTAACACAGCTGATCGTCTAGTTTCAATTGTGAGAGACACATATTGTTGACACTAGTAACCATGGTAACACAGCTGATTGCTTAGTTATAATTGTAAGAGACACATATTGTTGACACTGGTAACCATGGTAACACAGCTGATCGTCTAGTTTCAACTGCGAGAGACACATATAGTTGGTACTGGTACCCATGGTAACACAGCTGAGCGTCTAGTTTCAAAAGCGAGAGACACATATTGTTGACACTGGTAACCATGGTAACACAGCTGATCGTCCAGTTTCAATTGCGAGAGACACATATTGTTAGAACTGGTAACCATGGTAACACAGCTGATCGTCTAGTTTCAACTGCGAGAGACACATATTGTTGAAACTGGTAACCATGGTAACACAGCTGATCGTCTAGTTTCAATTGCGAGAGACACATATTATTGGAACTGGTAACCATGGTAACACAGCTGATCGTCTAGTTTCAATTGCGAGAGACACATATTGTTGACACTGGTAACCATGGTAACACAGCTGATCTTCTAGTTTCAATTGCGAGAGATACATATTATTGGTAGTGGTAACCATGGTAACACAGCTGATCGCTTAGTTTCAATTGCGAGAGACACATATACTTGACACTAGTAACCATGGTAACACAGCTGATCGTCTAGTTTCAATTGCGAGAGACACATATTGTTGGAACTGGTGACCATGGTAACACAGCTGATTGTCTAGTTTCAATTGCGAGAGACACATATAGTTTGAGCTGGTAACCATGGTAACAGAGCTGATCGTCTAGTTTCAATTGCGAGAGACACATATTGTTGACACTAGTAACCATGGTAACATAGATGATCGTCTAGTTTCAATTGCGAGAGACACAAATTGTTGACACTGGTAACCAAGGTAACACAGCTGATCGTCTTGTTTCAACTGCGAGAGACACATATTGTTGGAACTGGTAACCATGGTAACACAGCTGATCGTCTAGTTTCAAATGCGAGAGACACATATACTTGGTACTGGTAACTATCGTAACACAGCTGATCGTCTAGTTTCAATTGCGAGAGTCACATATTGTTGACACTAGTAACCATGGTAAAACAGCTGATCGTCTAGTTTCAATTGCGAGAGACACATATTGTTGGAACTGGTAACCATGGTAACACAGCTGATCGTCTAGTTTCAACTGCGAGAGACACATATAGTTGGAAGTGGTAACCATGGTAACACAGCTGATCGTCTAGTTTCAATTGCGAGAGACACATATTGTTGGTACTGGTAACCATGGTAACACAGCTGATCGTCTAGTTTCAATTGCGAGAGACACATATTATTGGAACTGGTAACCATGGTAACACAGCTGATCGTCTAGTTTCAATTGCGAGAGACACATATTATTGACACTGGTAACCATGGTAACACAGCTGATCGTCTAGTTTCAACTGCGAGAGACACATATAGTTGGAACTGGTAACCATGGAAACACAGCTGATCGTCTAGTTTCAATTGCGAGAGACACATATTGTTGAAACTGGCAACCATGGTAACATCACTGATCGTCTAGTTTCAACTGTGAGAGACACATATAGTTGGAACTGGTAACCATGGTAACACAGCTGATCGTCTAGTTTCAATTGCGAGAGACACATATTGTTGGAACTAGTAACCATGGTAACACAGCTGATCGTCTACTTTCAATTGCGAGAGACACATATTGTTGGTACTGGTAACCATGGTAACACAGCTGATCGTCTAGTTTCAATTGCGAGAGACACATATTGTTGGTACTGGTAACCATGGTAACACAGCTGATCGCTTAGTTTCAATAGCGAGAGACATATTGTTGACACTAGTAACCATGGTAACACAGCTGATCGTCTAGTTTCAATTGCGAGAGACACATATAGTTGGAACTGGTAACCATGGTAACACAGCTGATCGTCTAGTTTCAATTGCGAGAGACTCATATTGTTGGTTCTGGTAACCATGGTAACACAGCTGATCGCTTAGTTTCAATTGCGAGAGACACATATTGTTGGAACTGGTGACCATGGTAACACAGCTGATCGTCTAGTTTCAATTGTGAGAGACACATATTGTTGACACTAGTAACCATGGTAACACAGCTGATTGCTTAGTTATAATTGTAAGAGACACATATTGTTGACACTGGTAACCATGGTAACACAGCTGATCGTCTAGTTTCAACTGCGAGAGACACATATAGTTGGTACTGGTACCCATGGTAACACTGCTGAGCGTCTAGTTTCAAAAGCGAGAGACACATATTGTTGACACTGGTAACCATGGTAACACAGCTGATCGTCCAGTTTCAATTGCGAGAGACACATATTGTTAGAACTGGTAACCATGGTAACACAGCTGATCGTCTAGTTTCAACTGCGAGAGACACATATTGTTGAAACTGGTAACCATGGTAACACAGCTGAACGTCTAGTTTCAATTGCGAGAGACACATATTATTGGAACTGGTAACCATGGTAACACAGCTGATCGTCTAGTTTCAATTGCGAGAGACACATATTGTTGACACTGGTAACCATGGTAACACAGCTGATCTTCTAGTTTCAATTGCGAGAGATACATATTGTTGGTACTGGTAACCATGGTAACACAGCTGATAGTCTAGTTTCAATTGCGAGAGACACATATTGTTGGTTCTGGTAACCATGGTAACACAGCTGATCGTCTAGTTTCAACTGCGAGATACACATATATTTGGAACTGGTAACCATGGTAACACAGCTGATCGCCTAGATTCAACTGCGAGATACACATATATTTGGAACTGGTAACCATGGTAACACAGCTGATCGTCTAGTATCAATTGCGAGAGACACATATTGTTGGAACTGGTAACCATGGTAACACAGCTGATCGTCTAGTTTCAACTACGAGAGATACATATTGTTGACACTAGTAACCATGGTAACACAGCTGATCGTATAGTTTCAATTGCGAGAGACACATATCGTTGACATTGGTAACCATGGTAACACAGCTGATCGTCTAGTTTCAACTGCAAGATACACATATTGTTGGAATTGGTAACCATGGTAACACAGCTGATTGTATAGTTTCAACTACGAGAGACACATATTGTTGACACTGGTAACCATGGTAACACAGCTGATCGTCTAGTTTCAATTGCGAGAGACATATTGTTGGTACTGGTAACCATAGTAACACAGCTGATCGTCTAGTTTCATCGCGACACCCATATTGTTGGTACTGGTAGCCATGGTAACATAGCTGATCGTCTAGTTTCAACTGCGAGAGACACATATTGTTGGAACTGGTAACCATGGTAACACAGCTGATCGCTTAGTTTCAATTGTGAGAGACACATATTGTTGACACTAGTAACCATGGTAACACAGCTGATCGCTTAGTTATAATTGTAAGATACACATATTGTTGACACTGGTAACCATGTTAACACAGCTGATCGTCTAGTTTCAACTGCGAGAGACACATATAGTTGGAACTGGTAACCATGATAACACAGCTGATCGTCTAGTTTCAACAGCGAGAGACACATATTGTTGACACTGGTAACCATGGTAACACAGCTGATCGTCTAGTTTCAATTGCGAGAGACACATATTGTTGTAACTGGTAACCATGGTAACACAGCTGAACGTCTAGTTTCAATTGCGAGAGACACATATAGTTGGTACTGGTAACCATGGTAACACAGCTGATCGTCTAGTTTCAATTGCGAGAGACACATATTGTTGACACTAGTAACCATGGTAACACAGATGATCGTCTAGTTTCAATTGCGAGAGACACATATTGTTGACACTAGTAACCATGGTAACACAGATGATCGTCTAGTTTCAATTGCGAGAGACATATATTGTTGACACTGGTAACCATGGTAACACAGCTGATCGTCTAGTTTCAATGGCGAGAGACACATATTGTTGACACTGGTAACCATGGTAACACAGCTGATCGTCTAGTTTCAATTGCGAGAGACACATATAGTTGGAACTGGTAACCATGGTAACACAGCTGATCGTCTAGTTTCAATTGCGAGAGACACATATTATTGGAACTGGTAACCATGGTAACACAGCTGATCGTCTAGCTTCAATTGCGAGAGACACATAATGTTGACACTGGTAACCATGGTAACACAGCTGATCTTCTAGTTTCAATTGCGAGAGACACATATTGTTGGTACTGGTAACCATGGTAACACAGCTAATCGTCTAGTTTGAATTGCGAGAGACACATATTGTTGGTTCTGGTAACCATGGTAACACAGCTGATCGTCTAGTTTCAACTGCGAGATACACATATAGTTGGAACTGGTAACCATGGTAACACAGCTGATCGTCTAGTTTCAATTGCGAGACACACATATTGTTGACACTAGTAACCATGGTAACACAGATGATCGTCTAGTTTCAACTGCGAGAGACACCTATTGTTGGAACTGGTAACCATGGTAACACAGCTGATGGTCTAGTTTCAATTGCGAGAGACACATATAGTTGGTACTGGTAACAATGGTAACACAGCTGATGTCTAGTTTCAATTGCGAGAGACACATATTGTTGACACTAGTAACCATGGTAACATAGATGATCGTCTAGTTTCAATTGCGAGAGACATAAATTGTTGACACTGGTAACCAAGGTAACACAGCTGATCGTCTTGTTTCAACTGCGAGAGACACATATTGTTGGAACTGGTAACCATGGTAACACAGCTGATCGTCTAGTTTCAAATGCGAGAGACACATATACTTGGTACTGGTAACTATCGTAACACAGCTGATCGTCTAGTTTCAATTGCGAGAGTCACATATTGTTGACACTAGTAACCATGGTAAAACAGCTGATCGTCTAGTTTCAATTGCGAGAGACACATATTGTTGGAACTGGTAATCATGGTAACACAGCTGATCGTCTAGTTTCAACTGCGAGAGACACATATAGTTGGAAGTGGTAACCATGGTAACACAGCTGATCGTCTAGTTTCAATTGCGAGAGACACATATTGTTGGTACTGGTAACCATGGTAACACAGCTGATCGTCTAGTTTCAATTGCGAGAGACACATATTATTGGAACTGGTAACCATGGTAACACAGCTGATCGTCTAGTTTCAATTGCGAGAGACACATATTATTGACACTGGTAACCATGGTAACACAGCTGATCGTCTAGTTTCAACTGCGAGAGACACATATAGTTGGAACTGGTAACCATGGAAACACAGCGGATCGTCTAGTTTCAATTGCGAGAGACACATATTGTTGAAACTGGCAACCATGGTAACATCACTGATCGTCTAGTTTCAACTGTGAGAGACACATATAGTTGGAACTGGTAACCATGGTAACACAGCTGATCGTCTAGTTTCAATTGCGAGAGACACATATTGTTGGAACTAGTAACCATGGTAACACAGCTGATCGTCTACTTTCAATTGCGAGAGACACATATTGTTGGTACTGGTAACCATGGTAACACAGCTGATCGTCTAGTTTCAATTGCGAGAGACACATATTGTTGGTACTGGTAACCATGGTAACACAGCTGATCGCTTAGTTTCAATAGCGAGAGACATATTGTTGACATTAGTAACCATGGTAACACAGCTGATCGTCTAGTTTCAATTGCGAGAGACACATATAGTTGGAACTGGTAACCATGGTAACACAGCTGATCGTCTAGTTTCAATTGCGAGAGACTCATATTGTTGGTTCTGGTAACCATGGTAACACAGCTGATCGCTTAGTTTCAATTGCGAGAGACACATATTGTTGGAACTGGTGACCATGGTAACACAGCTGATTGCTTAGTTATAATTGTAAGAGACACATATTGTTGACACTGGTAACCATGGTAACACAGCTGATCGTCTAGTTTCAACTGCGAGAGACACATATAGTTGGTACTGGTACCCATGGTAACACAGCTGTGCGTCTAGTTTCAAAAGCGAGAGACACATATTGTTGACACTGGTAACCATGGTAACACAGCTGATCGTCCAGTTTCAATTGCGAGAGACACATATTGTTAGAACTGGTAACCATGGTAACACAGCTGATCGTCTAGTTTCAACTGCGAGAGACACATATTGTTGAAACTGGTAACCATGGTAACACAGCTGATCGTCTAGTTTCAATTGCGAGAGACACATATTATTGGAACTGGTAACCATGGTAACACAGCTGATCGTCTAGTTTCAATTGCGAGAGACACATATTATTGACACTGGTAACCATGGTAACACAGCTGATCTTCTAGTTTCAATTGCGAGAGATACATATTGTTGGTACTGGTAACCATGGTAACACAGCTGATCGTCTAGTTTCAATTGCGAGAGACACATATTGTTGGTTCTGGTAACCATGGTAACACAGCTGATCGTCTAGTTTCAACTGCGAGATACACATATATTTGGAACTGGTAACCATGGTAACACAGCTGATCGTCTAGTTTCAACTGCGAGAGACACATATTGTTGAAACTGGTAACCATGGTAACACAGCTGATCGTCTAGTTTCAATTGCGAGAGACACTTATTATTGGAACTGGTAACCATGGTAACACAGCTGGTCGGCTAGTTTCAATTGCGAGAGACACATATTGTTGACACTGGTAACCATGGTAACACAGCTGATCTTCTAGTTTCAATTGCGAGAGATACATATTGTTGGTACTGGTAACCATGGTAACACAGCTGATCGTCTAGTTTCAATTGCGAGAGACACATATTGTTGGTTCTGGTAACCATGGTAACACAGCAGATCGTCTAGTTTCAACTTCGAGATACACATATATTTGGAACTGGTAACCATGATAACACAGCTGATCGTCTAGTTTCAACTGCGAGATACACATATATTTGGAACTGGTAACCATGGTAACACAGCTGATCGTCTAGTATCAATTGCGAGAGACACATATTGTTGGAACTGGTAACCATGGTAACACAGCTGATCGTCTAGTTTCAAATGCGAGAGACACATATACTTGGTACTGGTAATCATCGTAACACAGCTGATCGTCTAGTTTCAATTGCGAGAGTCACATATTGTTGACACTAGTTACCATGGTAAAACAGCTGATCGTCTAGTTTCAATTGCGAGAGACACATATTGTTCGAACTGGTAACCATGGTAACACAGCTGATCGTCTAGTTTCAACTGCGAGAGACACATATAGTTGGAAGTGGTAACCATGGTAACACAGCTGATCGTCTAGTTTCAATTGCGAGAGACACATATTGTTGGTACTGGTAACCATGGTAACACAGCTGATCGTCTAGTTTCAATTTCGAGAGACACATATTGTTGGCACTGGTAACCATGGTAACACAGATGATCGTCTAGTTTCAATTGCGAGACACACATATTGTTGACACTAGTAACCATGGTAACACAGGTGATCGTCTAGTTTCAACTGCGAGAGACACCTATTGTTGGAACTGGTAACCATGGTAACACAGCTGATCGTCTAGTTTCAATTGCGAGAGACACCTATTGTTGACACTAGTAACCATGGTAACACAGATGATCGTCTAGTTTCAATTGCGAGAGATACATATTGTTGGAACTGGTAACCATGGTAACACAGATGATCGTCTAGTTTCAATTGCGAGAGATACATATTGTTGGAACTGGTAACCATGGTAACACAGCTGATCGTCTAGTTTCAATTGCGAGAGACACATATTATTGGTAGTGGTAACCATGATAACACAGCTGATCGCTTAGTTTTAATTGCGAGAGATACATATTGATGGAACTGGTAACCATGGTAACACAGCTGATCCTCTAGTTTCAATTGCGAGAGACACATATAGTTGGAACTGGTAACCATGGTAACACAGCTGATCGTCTAGTGTCAATTGCGAGAGACACATATAGTTGGAACTGGTAACCATGGTAACACAGCTGATCGTCTAGTGTCAATTGCGAGAGACACATATAGTTAGAACTGGTAACCATGGTAACACAGCTGATCGTCTAGTTGCAATTGCGAGAGATACATATTGTTGACACTAGTAACCATGGTAACACAGCTGATCGTCTAGTTTCAATTGCGAGAGACACATATCGTTGACATTGGTAACCATGGTAACACAGCTGATCGTCTAGTTTCAACTGCGAGATAGACATATTGTTGGAATTGGTAACCATGGTAACACAGCTGATCGTCTAGTTTCAATTGCGAGAGACTCATATTGTTGGTTCTGGTAACCATGGTAACACAGCTGATCGCTTAGTTTCAATTGCGAGAGACACATATTGTTGGAACTGGTGACCATGGTAACACAGCTGATCGTCTAGTTTCAATTGTGAGAGACACATATTGTTGACACTAGTAACCATGGTAACACAGCTGATTGCTTAGTTATAATTGTAAGAGACACATATTGTTGACACTGGTAACCATGGTAACACAGCTGATCGTCTAGTTTCAACTGCGAGAGACACATATAGTTGGTACTGGTACCCATGGTAACACAGCTGTGCGTCTAGTTTCAAAAGCGAGAGACACATATTGTTGACACTGGTAACCATGGTAACACAGCTGATCGTCCAGTTTCAATTGCGAGAGACACATATTGTTAGAACTGGTAACCATGGTAACACAGCTGATCGTCTAGTTTCAACTGCGAGAGACACATATTGTTGAAACTGGTAACCATGGTAACACAGCTGATCGTCTAGTTTCAATTGCGAGAGACACATATTATTGGAACTGGTAACCATGGTAACACAGCTGATCGTCTAGTTTCAATTGCGAGAGACACATATTATTGACACTGGTAACCATGGTAACACAGCTGATCTTCTAGTTTCAATTGCGAGAGATACATATTGTTGGTACTGGTAACCATGGTAACACAGCTGATCGTCTAGTTTCAATTGCGAGAGACACATATTGTTGGTTCTGGTAACCATGGTAACACAGCTGATCGTCTAGTTTCAACTGCGAGATACACATATATTTGGAACTGGTAACCATGGTAACACAGCTGATCGTCTAGTTTCAACTGCGAGAGACACATATTGTTGAAACTGGTAACCATGGTAACACAGCTGATCGTCTAGTTTCAATTGCGAGAGACACTTATTATTGGAACTGGTAACCATGGTAACACAGCTGGTCGGCTAGTTTCAATTGCGAGAGACACATATTGTTGACACTGGTAACCATGGTAACACAGCTGATCTTCTAGTTTCAATTGCGAGAGATACATATTGTTGGTACTGGTAACCATGGTAACACAGCTGATCGTCTAGTTTCAATTGCGAGAGACACATATTGTTGGTTCTGGTAACCATGGTAACACAGCAGATCGTCTAGTTTCAACTTCGAGATACACATATATTTGGAACTGGTAACCATGATAACACAGCTGATCGTCTAGTTTCAACTGCGAGATACACATATATTTGGAACTGGTAACCATGGTAACACAGCTGATCGTCTAGTATCAATTGCGAGAGACACATATTGTTGGAACTGGTAACCATGGTAACACAGCTGATCGTCTAGTTTCAAATGCGAGAGACACATATACTTGGTACTGGTAATCATCGTAACACAGCTGATCGTCTAGTTTCAATTGCGAGAGTCACATATTGTTGACACTAGTTACCATGGTAAAACAGCTGATCGTCTAGTTTCAATTGCGAGAGACACATATTGTTCGAACTGGTAACCATGGTAACACAGCTGATCGTCTAGTTTCAACTGCGAGAGACACATATAGTTGGAAGTGGTAACCATGGTAACACAGCTGATCGTCTAGTTTCAATTGCGAGAGACACATATTGTTGGTACTGGTAACCATGGTAACACAGCTGATCGTCTAGTTTCAATTTCGAGAGACACATATTGTTGGCACTGGTAACCATGGTAACACAGATGATCGTCTAGTTTCAATTGCGAGACACACATATTGTTGACACTAGTAACCATGGTAACACAGGTGATCGTCTAGTTTCAACTGCGAGAGACACCTATTGTTGGAACTGGTAACCATGGTAACACAGCTGATCGTCTAGTTTCAATTGCGAGAGACACCTATTGTTGACACTAGTAACCATGGTAACACAGATGATCGTCTAGTTTCAATTGCGAGAGATACATATTGTTGGAACTGGTAACCATGGTAACACAGATGATCGTCTAGTTTCAATTGCGAGAGATACATATTGTTGGAACTGGTAACCATGGTAACACAGCTGATCGTCTAGTTTCAATTGCGAGAGACACATATTATTGGTAGTGGTAACCATGATAACACAGCTGATCGCTTAGTTTTAATTGCGAGAGATACATATTGATGGAACTGGTAACCATGGTAACACAGCTGATCCTCTAGTTTCAATTGCGAGAGACACATATAGTTGGAACTGGTAACCATGGTAACACAGCTGATCGTCTAGTGTCAATTGCGAGAGACACATATAGTTGGAACTGGTAACCATGGTAACACAGCTGATCGTCTAGTGTCAATTGCGAGAGACACATATAGTTAGAACTGGTAACCATGGTAACACAGCTGATCGTCTAGTTGCAATTGCGAGAGATACATATTGTTGACACTAGTAACCATGGTAACACAGCTGATCGTCTAGTTTCAATTGCGAGAGACACATATCGTTGACATTGGTAACCATGGTAACACAGCTGATCGTCTAGTTTCAACTGCGAGATAGACATATTGTTGGAATTGGTAACCATGGTAACACAGCTGATCGTCTAGTTTCAATTGCGAGAGACATATTGTTGGTACTGGTAACCATAGTAACACAGCTGATCGTCTAGTTTCAATCGCGACACCTATATTGTTGGTACTGGTAGCCATGGTAACATAGCTGATCGTCTAGTTTCAACTGCGAGAGACACATATTATTGGAACTGGTAACCATGGTAACACAGCTGATCGCTTAGTTTCAATTGTGAGAGACACATATTGTTGACACTAGTAACCATGGTAACACAGCTGATCGCTTAGTTATAATTGTAAGAGACACATATTGTTGACACTGGTAACCATGTTAACACAGCTGATCGTCTAGTTTCAACTGCGAGAGACACATATAGTTGGAACTGGTAACCATGGTAACACAGCTGATCGTCTAGTTTCAACAGCGAGAGACACATATTGTTGACACTGGTAACCATGGTAACACAGCTGATCGTCTAGTTTCAATTGCGAGAGACACATATTGTTGGAACTGGTAACCATGCTAACACAGCTGAACGTCTAGTTTCAATTGCGAGAGACACATATAGTTGGTACTGGTAACCATGGTAACACAGCTGATCGTCTAGTTTCAATTGCGAGAGACACATATTGTTGACACTAGTAACCATGGTAACACAGATGATCGTCTAGTTTCAATTGCGAGAGACACATATTGTTGAAACTAGTAACCATGGTAACACAGATGATCGTCTAGTTTCAATTGCGAGAGACATATATTGTTGACACTGGTAACCATGGTAACACAGCTGATCGTCTAGTTTCAATGGCGAGAGACACATATTGTTGACACTGGTAACCATGGTAACACAGATGATCGTCTAGTTTCAATTGCGAGAGACACATATAGTTGGAACTGGTAACCATGGTAACACAGCTGATCGTCTAGTTTCAATTGCGAGAGACACATATTATTGGAACTGGTAACCATGGTAACACATCTGATCGTCTAGTTTCAATTGCGAGAGACACATAATGTTGACACTGGTAACCATGGTAACACAGCTGATCTTCTAGTTTCAATTGCGAGAGACACATATTGTTGGTACTGGTAACCATGGTAACACAGCTGATCGTCTAGTTTGAATTGCGAGAGACACATATTGTTGGTTCTGGTAACCATGGTAACACAGCTGATCGTCTAGTTTCAACTGCGAGATACACATATAGTTGGAAATGGTAACCATGGTAACACAGCTGATCGTCTAGTTTCAATTGCGAGACACACATATTGTTGACACTAGTAACCATGGTAACACAGATGATCGTCTAGTTTCAACTGCGAGAGACACCTATTGTTGGAACTGGTAACCATGGTAACACAGCTGATCGTCTAGTTTCAATTGCGAGAGACAGATATAGTTGGTACTGGTAACAATGGTAACACAGCTTATGTCTAGTTTCAATTGCGAGAGACACATATTGTTGACACTAGTAACCATGGTAACACAGATGATCGTCTAGTTTCAATTGCGAGAGACAATATAGTTGGAACTGGTAACCATGGTAACACAGCTGATCGCTTAGTTTCAATTGAGAGAGACACATATTCTTGACACTAGTAACCATGGTAACACAGCTGATCGTCTAGTTTCAATTGCGAGAGACACATATTGTTGGAACTAGTAACCATGGTAACACAGCTGCTCGTCTACTTTCAATTGCGAGAGACACATATTGCTGGTACTGGTAACCATGGTAACACAGCTGATCGTCTAGTTTCAATTGCGAGAGACACATATTATTGGTAGTGGTAACCATGGTAACACAGCTGATCGCTTAGTTTCAATTGCGAGAGACACATATACTTGACACTAGTAACCATGGTAACACAGCTGATCATCTAGTTTCAATTGCGAGAGACACATATTGTTGGAACTGGTGACCATGGTAACACAGCTGATTGTCTAGTTTCAATTGCGAGAGACACATATAGTTGGAGCTGGTAACCATGGTAACACAGCTGATCGTCTAGTTTCAATTGCGAGAGACACATATTGTTGACACTAGTAACCATGGTAACATAGATGATCGTCTAGTTTCAATTGCGAGAGACACAAATTGTTGACACTGGTAACCAAGGTAACACAGCTGATCGTCTTGTTTCAACTGCGAGAGACACATATTGTTGGAACTGGTAACCATGGTAACACAGCTGATCGTCTAGTTTCAAATGCGAGAGACACATATACTTGGTACTGGTAACCATCGTAACACAGCTGATCGTCTAGTTTCAATTGCGAGAGTCACATATTGTTGACACTAGTAACCATGGTAAAACAGCTGATCGTCTAGTTTCAATTGCGAGAGAAACATATTGTTGGAACTGGTAACCATGGTAACACAGCTGATCGTCTAGTTTCAACTGCGAGAGACACATATAGTTGGAAGTGGTAACCATGGTAACACAGCTGATCGTCTAGTTTCAATTGCGAGAGACACATATTGTTGGTACTGGTAACCATGGTAACACAGCTGATCGTCTAGTTTCAATTGCGAGAGACACATATTGTTGGCACTGGTAACTATGGTAACACTAATGATCGTCTAGTTTCAATATCGAGACACACATATTGTTGACACTAGTAACCATGGTAACACAGATGATCGTCTAGTTTCAACTGCGAGCGACACATATTGTTGGAACTGGTAACCATGGTAACACAGCTGATCGTCTACTTTCAATTGCGAGAGACACCTATTGTTGGAACTGGTAACCATGGTAACACAGCTGATCGTCTAGTTTCAATTGCGAGAGACACATATTGTTGGTTCTGGTAACCATGGTAACACAGCTGATCGTCTAGTTTCAACTTCGAGATACACATATATTTGGAACTGGTAACCATGGTAACACAGCTGATCGTCTAGTTTCAACTGCGAGATACACATATATTTGGAACTGGTAACCATGGTAACACAGCTGATCGTCTAGTATCAATTGCGAGAGACACATATTGTTGGAACTGGTAACCATGGTAACACAGCTGATCGTCTAGTTTCAAATGCGAGAGACACATATACTTGGTACTGGTAATCATCGTAACACAGCTGATCGTCTAGTTTCAATTGCGAGAGTCACATATTGTTGACACTAGTTACCATGGTAAAACAGCTGATCGTCTAGTTTCATTTGCGAGAGACACATATTGTTCGAACTGGTAACCATGGTAACACAGCTGATCGTCTAGCTTCAACTGCGAGAGACACATATAGTTGGAAGTGGTAACCATGGTAACACAGCTGATCGTCTAGTTTCAATTGCGAGAGACACATATTGTTGGTACTGGTAACCATGGTAACACAGCTGATCGTCTAGTTTCAATTTCGAGAGACACATATTGTTGGCACTGGTAACCATGGTAACACAGATGATCGTCTAGTTTCAAGTGCGAGACACACATATTGTTGACACTAGTAACCATGGTAACACAGGTGATCGTCTAGTTTCAACTGCGAGAGACACCTATTGTTGGAACTGGTAACCATGGTAACACAGCTGATCGTCTAGTTTCAATTGCGAGAGACACCTATTGTTGACACTAGTAACCATGGTAACATGGATGATCGTCTAGTTTCAATTGCGAGAGATACATATTGTTGGAACTGGTAACCATGGTAACACAGATGATCGTCTAGTTTCAATTGCGAGAGATACATATTGTTGGAACTGGTAACCATGGTAACACAGCTGATCGTCTAGTTTCAATTGCGAGAGACACATATTATTGGTAGTGGTAACCATGATAACACAGCTGATCGCTTAGTTTCAATTGCGAGAGATACATATTGATGGAACTGGTAACCATGGTAACACAGCTGATCCTCTAGTTTCAATTGCGAGAGACACATATAGTTGGAACTGGTAACCATAGTCACACAGCTGATCGTCTAGTTTCAATCGCGACACCCATATTGTTGGTACTGGTAGCCATGGTAACATAGGTGATCGTCTAGTTTCAACTGCGAGAGACACATATTGTTGGAACTGGTAACCATGGTAACACAGCTGATCGCTTAGTTTCAATTGTGAGAGACACATATTGTTGACACTAGTAACCATGGTAACACAGCTGATCGCTTAGTTATAATTGTAAGAGACACATATTGTTGACACTGGTAACCATGTTAACACAGCTGATCGTCTAGTTTCAACTGCGAGAGACACATATAGTTGGAACTGGTAACCATGGTAACACAGCTGATCGTCTAGTTTCAACAGCGAGAGACACATATTGTTGACACTGGTAACCATGGTAACACAGCTGATCGTCTAGTTTCAATTGCGAGAGACACATATTGTTGGAACTGGTAACCATGTTAACACAGCTGAACGTCTAGTTTCAATTGCGAGAGACACATATAGTTGGTACTGGTAACCATGGTAACACAGCTGATCGTCTAGTTTCAATTGCGAGAGACACATATTGACACTAGTAACCATGGTAACACAGATGATCGTCTAGTTTCAATTGCGAGAGACACATATTGTTGAAACTAGTAACCATGGTAACACAGATGATCGTCTAGTTTCAATTGCGAGAGACATATATTGTTGACACTGGTAACCATGGTAACACAGCTGATCGTCTAGTTTCAATGGCGAGAGACAGATATTGTTGACACTGGTAACCATGGTAACACAGATGATCGTCTAGTTTCAATTGCGAGAGACACATATAGTTGGAACTGGTAACCATGGTAACACAGCTGATCGTCTAGTTTCAATTGCGAGAGACACATATTATTGGAACTGGTAACCATGGTAACACATCTGATCGTCTAGTTTCAATTGCGAGAGACACATAATGTTGACACTGGTAACCATGGTAACACAGCTGATCTTCTAGTTTCAATTGCGAGAGACACATATTGTTGGTACTGGTAACCATGGTAACACAGCTGATCGTCTAGTTTGAATTGCGAGAGACACATATTGTTGGTTCTGGTAACCATGGTAACACAGCTGATCGTCTAGTTTCAACTGCGAGATACACATATAGTTGCAACTGGTAACCATGGTAACAAAGCTGATCGTCTAGTTTCAATTGCGAGACACACATATTGTTGACACTAGTAACCATGGTAACACAGATGATCGTCTAGTTTCAACTGCGAGAGACACCTATTGTTGGAACTGGTAACCATGGTAACACAGCTGATCGTCTAGTTTCAATTGCGAGAGACACATATAGTTGGTACTGATAACAATGGTAACACAGCTGATGTCTAGTTTCAATTGCGAGAGACACATATTGTTGACACTAGTAACCATGGTAACACAGATGATCGTCTAGTTTCAATTGCGAGAGACAATATAGTTGGAACTGGTAACCATGGTAACACAGCTGATCGCTTAGTTTCAATTGAGAGAGACACATATTCTTGACACTAGTAACCATGGTAACACAGCTGATCGTCTAGTTTCAATTGCGAGAGACACATATTGTTGGAACTAGTAACCATGGTAACACAGCTGATCGTCTACTTTCAATTGCGAGAGACACATATTGCTGGTACTGGTAACCATGGTAACACAGCTGATCGTCTAGTTTCAATTGCGAGAGACACATATTATTGGTAGTGGTAACCATGGTAACACAGCTGATCGCTTAGTTTCAATTGCGAAAGACACATATACTTGACACTAGTAACCATGGTAACACAGCTGATCATCTAGTTTCAATTGCGAGAGACACATATTGTTGGAACTGGTGACCATGGTAACACAGCTGATTGTCTAGTTTCAATTGCGAGAGACACATATAGTTGGAGCTGGTAACCATGGTAACACAGCTGATCGTCTAGTTTCAATTGCGAGAGACACATATTGTTGACACTAGTAACCATGGTAACACAGCTGATCGTCTAGTTTCAACTGCGAGAGACACATATTGTTGGTACTGGTAACCATGGTAACACAGCTGATCGTCTAGTTTCAATTGCGAGAGACACATATTGTTGGCACTGGTAACCATGGTAACACTGATGATCGTCTACTTTCAATTGCGAGACACACATATTGTTGACACTAGTAACCATGGTAACACAGATGATCGTCTAGTTTCAACTGCGAGAGACACCTATTGTTGGAACTGGTAACCATGGTAACACAGCTGATCGTCTACTTTCAATTGCGAGAGACACCTATTGTTGGAACTGGTAACCATGGTAACACAGCTGATCGTCTAGTTTCAATTGCGAGAGACACATATTGTTGGTACTGGTAACCATGGTAACACAGATGATCGTCTAGTGTTAATGGCGAGAGACACATATTGTTGACACTAGTAACCATGGTAACCCATATGATCGTCTAGTTTCAATTGCGAGAGACACATATTGTTCGAACTGGTAACCATGGTAACACAACTGATCGTCTAGCTTCAATTGCGAGAGGCACATATAGTTGGAACTGGTAACCATGTTAACACAGCTTATCGTCTAGTTTCAATTGCGAGAGACACATATTGTTGGTACTGGTAACAATGGTAACACAGCTGATCGTCTAGTTTCAATTGCGAGAGACACATATTGTTGACACCTGTAACCATGGTAACACAGAGGATCGTCTAGTTTCAATTGCGAGAGACACATATTGTTGGTACTGGTAACCATGGTAACACAGCTGATCGTCTAGTTTCAATTGCGAGAGACACATATTGTTGGTACTGGTAACCATGGTAACACAGCTGATCGCTTAGTTTCAATTGCGAGAGACACATATTCTTGACACTAGTAACCATGGTAACACAGCTGATCCTCTTGTTTCAATTGCGAGAGACACATATTGTTGGAACTGGTGCCCAGGGTAACACAGCTGATCGTCTAGTTTCAACTGCGAGATACACATATTGTTGGAATTGGTAACCATGGTAACACAGCTGATCGTCTAGTTTCAACTACGAGAGACACATATTGTTGACACTGGTAACCATGGTAACACAGCTGATCGTCTAGTTTCAATTGCGAGAGACACATATTGTTGGTTCTGGTAACCATGGTAACACAGCAGATCGTCTAGTTTCAACTTCGAGATACACATATATTTGGAACTGGTAACCATGATAACACAGCTGATCGTCTAGTTTCAACTGCGAGATACACATATATTTGGAACTGGTAACCATGGTAACACAGCTGATCGTCTAGTATCAATTGCGAGAGACACATATTGTTGGAACTGGTAACCATGGTAACACAGCTGATCGTCTAGTTTCAAATGCGAGAGACACATATACTTGGTACTGGTAATCATCGTAACACAGCTGATCGTCTAGTTTCAATTGCGAGAGTCACATATTGTTGACACTAGTTACCATGGTAAAACAGCTGATCGTCTAGTTTCAATTGCGAGAGACACATATTGTTCGAACTGGTAACCATGGTAACACAGCTGATCGTCTAGTTTCAACTGCGAGAGACACATATAGTTGGAAGTGGTAACCATGGTAACACAGCTGATCGTCTAGTTTCAATTGCGAGAGACACATATTGTTGGTACTGGTAACCATGGTAACACAGCTGATCGTCTAGTTTCAATTTCGAGAGACACATATTGTTGGCACTGGTAACCATGGTAACACAGATGATCGTCTAGTTTCAATTGCGAGACACACATATTGTTGACACTAGTAACCATGGTAACACAGGTGATCGTCTAGTTTCAACTGCGAGAGACACCTATTGTTGGAACTGGTAACCATGGTAACACAGCTGATCGTCTAGTTTCAATTGCGAGAGACACCTATTGTTGACACTAGTAACCATGGTAACACAGATGATCGTCTAGTTTCAATTGCGAGAGATACATATTGTTGGAACTGGTAACCATGGTAACACAGATGATCGTCTAGTTTCAATTGCGAGAGATACATATTGTTGGAACTGGTAACCATGGTAACACAGCTGATCGTCTAGTTTCAATTGCGAGAGACACATATTATTGGTAGTGGTAACCATGATAACACAGCTGATCGCTTAGTTTTAATTGCGAGAGATACATATTGATGGAACTGGTAACCATGGTAACACAGCTGATCCTCTAGTTTCAATTGCGAGAGACACATATAGTTGGAACTGGTAACCATGGTAACACAGCTGATCGTCTAGTGTCAATTGCGAGAGACACATATAGTTGGAACTGGTAACCATGGTAACACAGCTGATCGTCTAGTGTCAATTGCGAGAGACACATATAGTTAGAACTGGTAACCATGGTAACACAGCTGATCGTCTAGTTGCAATTGCGAGAGATACATATTGTTGACACTAGTAACCATGGTAACACAGCTGATCGTCTAGTTTCAATTGCGAGAGACACATATCGTTGACATTGGTAACCATGGTAACACAGCTGATCGTCTAGTTTCAACTGCGAGATAGACATATTGTTGGAATTGGTAACCATGGTAACACAGCTGATCGTCTAGTTTCAATTGCGAGAGACATATTGTTGGTACTGGTAACCATAGTAACACAGCTGATCGTCTAGTTTCAATCGCGACACCTATATTGTTGGTACTGGTAGCCATGGTAACATAGCTGATCGTCTAGTTTCAACTGCGAGAGACACATATTATTGGAACTGGTAACCATGGTAACACAGCTGATCGCTTAGTTTCAATTGTGAGAGACACATATTGTTGACACTAGTAACCATGGTAACACAGCTGATCGCTTAGTTATAATTGTAAGAGACACATATTGTTGACACTGGTAACCATGTTAACACAGCTGATCGTCTAGTTTCAACTGCGAGAGACACATATAGTTGGAACTGGTAACCATGGTAACACAGCTGATCGTCTAGTTTCAACAGCGAGAGACACATATTGTTGACACTGGTAACCATGGTAACACAGCTGATCGTCTAGTTTCAATTGCGAGAGACACATATTGTTGGAACTGGTAACCATGCTAACACAGCTGAACGTCTAGTTTCAATTGCGAGAGACACATATAGTTGGTACTGGTAACCATGGTAACACAGCTGATCGTCTAGTTTCAATTGCGAGAGACACATATTGTTGACACTAGTAACCATGGTAACACAGATGATCGTCTAGTTTCAATTGCGAGAGACACATATTGTTGAAACTAGTAACCATGGTAACACAGATGATCGTCTAGTTTCAATTGCGAGAGACATATATTGTTGACACTGGTAACCATGGTAACACAGCTGATCGTCTAGTTTCAATGGCGAGAGACACATATTGTTGACACTGGTAACCATGGTAACACAGATGATCGTCTAGTTTCAATTGCGAGAGACACATATAGTTGGAACTGGTAACCATGGTAACACAGCTGATCGTCTAGTTTCAATTGCGAGAGACACATATTATTGGAACTGGTAACCATGGTAACACATCTGATCGTCTAGTTTCAATTGCGAGAGACACATAATGTTGACACTGGTAACCATGGTAACACAGCTGATCTTCTAGTTTCAATTGCGAGAGACACATATTGTTGGTACTGGTAACCATGGTAACACAGCTGATCGTCTAGTTTGAATTGCGAGAGACACATATTGTTGGTTCTGGTAACCATGGTAACACAGCTGATCGTCTAGTTTCAACTGCGAGATACACATATAGTTGGAAATGGTAACCATGGTAACACAGCTGATCGTCTAGTTTCAATTGCGAGACACACATATTGTTGACACTAGTAACCATGGTAACACAGATGATCGTCTAGTTTCAACTGCGAGAGACACCTATTGTTGGAACTGGTAACCATGGTAACACAGCTGATCGTCTAGTTTCAATTGCGAGAGACAGATATAGTTGGTACTGGTAACAATGGTAACACAGCTTATGTCTAGTTTCAATTGCGAGAGACACATATTGTTGACACTAGTAACCATGGTAACACAGATGATCGTCTAGTTTCAATTGCGAGAGACAATATAGTTGGAACTGGTAACCATGGTAACACAGCTGATCGCTTAGTTTCAATTGAGAGAGACACATATTCTTGACACTAGTAACCATGGTAACACAGCTGATCGTCTAGTTTCAATTGCGAGAGACACATATTGTTGGAACTAGTAACCATGGTAACACAGCTGATCGTCTACTTTCAATTGCGAGAGACACATATTGCTGGTACTGGTAACCATGGTAACACAGCTGATCGTCTAGTTTCAATTGCGAGAGACACATATTATTGGTAGTGGTAACCATGGTAACACAGCTGATCGCTTAGTTTCAATTGCGAGAGACACATATACTTGACACTAGTAACCATGGTAACACAGCTGATCATCTAGTTTCAATTGCGAGAGACACATATTGTTGGAACTGGTGACCATGGTAACACAGCTGATTGTCTAGTTTCAATTGCGAGAGACACATATAGTTGGAGCTGGTAACCATGGTAACACAGCTGATCGTCTAGTTTCAATTGCGAGAGACACATATTGTTGACACTAGTAACCATGGTAACATAGATGATCGTCTAGTTTCAATTGCGAGAGACACAAATTGTTGACACTGGTAACCAAGGTAACACAGCTGATCGTCTTGTTTCAACTGCGAGAGACACATATTGTTGGAACTGGTAACCATGGTAACACAGCTGATCGTCTAGTTTCAAATGCGAGAGACACATATACTTGGTACTGGTAACCATCGTAACACAGCTGATCGTCTAGTTTCAATTGCGAGAGTCACATATTGTTGACACTAGTAACCATGGTAAAACAGCTGATCGTCTAGTTTCAATTGCGAGAGAAACATATTGTTGGAACTGGTAACCATGGTAACACAGCTGATCGTCTAGTTTCAACTGCGAGAGACACATATAGTTGGAAGTGGTAACCATGGTAACACAGCTGATCGTCTAGTTTCAATTGCGAGAGACACATATTGTTGGTACTGGTAACCATGGTAACACAGCTGATCGTCTAGTTTCAATTGCGAGAGACACATATTGTTGGCACTGGTAACTATGGTAACACTAATGATCGTCTAGTTTCAATATCGAGACACACATATTGTTGACACTAGTAACCATGGTAACACAGATGATCGTCTAGTTTCAACTGCGAGCGACACATATTGTTGGAACTGGTAACCATGGTAACACAGCTGATCGTCTACTTTCAATTGCGAGAGACACCTATTGTTGGAACTGGTAACCATGGTAACACAGCTGATCGTCTAGTTTCAATTGCGAGAGACACATATTGTTGGTTCTGGTAACCATGGTAACACAGCTGATCGTCTAGTTTCAACTTCGAGATACACATATATTTGGAACTGGTAACCATGGTAACACAGCTGATCGTCTAGTTTCAACTGCGAGATACACATATATTTGGAACTGGTAACCATGGTAACACAGCTGATCGTCTAGTATCAATTGCGAGAGACACATATTGTTGGAACTGGTAACCATGGTAACACAGCTGATCGTCTAGTTTCAAATGCGAGAGACACATATACTTGGTACTGGTAATCATCGTAACACAGCTGATCGTCTAGTTTCAATTGCGAGAGTCACATATTGTTGACACTAGTTACCATGGTAAAACAGCTGATCGTCTAGTTTCATTTGCGAGAGACACATATTGTTCGAACTGGTAACCATGGTAACACAGCTGATCGTCTAGCTTCAACTGCGAGAGACACATATAGTTGGAAGTGGTAACCATGGTAACACAGCTGATCGTCTAGTTTCAATTGCGAGAGACACATATTGTTGGTACTGGTAACCATGGTAACACAGCTGATCGTCTAGTTTCAATTTCGAGAGACACATATTGTTGGCACTGGTAACCATGGTAACACAGATGATCGTCTAGTTTCAAGTGCGAGACACACATATTGTTGACACTAGTAACCATGGTAACACAGGTGATCGTCTAGTTTCAACTGCGAGAGACACCTATTGTTGGAACTGGTAACCATGGTAACACAGCTGATCGTCTAGTTTCAATTGCGAGAGACACCTATTGTTGACACTAGTAACCATGGTAACACAGATGATCGTCTAGTTTCAATTGCGAGAGATACATATTGTTGGAACTGGTAACCATGGTAACACAGATGATCGTCTAGTTTCAATTGCGAGAGATACATATTGTTGGAACTGGTAACCATGGTAACACAGCTGATCGTCTAGTTTCAATTGCGAGAGACACATATTATTGGTAGTGGTAACCATGATAACACAGCTGATCGCTTAGTTTCAATTGCGAGAGATACATATTGATGGAACTGGTAACCATGGTAACACAGCTGATCCTCTAGTTTCAATTGCGAGAGACACATATAGTTGGAACTGGTAACCATAGTCACACAGCTGATCGTCTAGTTTCAATCGCGACACCCATATTGTTGGTACTGGTAGCCATGGTAACATAGGTGATCGTCTAGTTTCAACTGCGAGAGACACATATTGTTGGAACTGGTAACCATGGTAACACAGCTGATCGCTTAGTTTCAATTGTGAGAGACACATATTGTTGACACTAGTAACCATGGTAACACAGCTGATCGCTTAGTTATAATTGTAAGAGACACATATTGTTGACACTGGTAACCATGTTAACACAGCTGATCGTCTAGTTTCAACTGCGAGAGACACATATAGTTGGAACTGGTAACCATGGTAACACAGCTGATCGTCTAGTTTCAACAGCGAGAGACACATATTGTTGACACTGGTAACCATGGTAACACAGCTGATCGTCTAGTTTCAATTGCGAGAGACACATATTGTTGGAACTGGTAACCATGTTAACACAGCTGAACGTCTAGTTTCAATTGCGAGAGACACATATAGTTGGTACTGGTAACCATGGTAACACAGCTGATCGTCTAGTTTCAATTGCGAGAGACACATATTGACACTAGTAACCATGGTAACACAGATGATCGTCTAGTTTCAATTGCGAGAGACACATATTGTTGAAACTAGTAACCATGGTAACACAGATGATCGTCTAGTTTCAATTGCGAGAGACATATATTGTTGACACTGGTAACCATGGTAACACAGCTGATCGTCTAGTTTCAATGGCGAGAGACAGA